>JANBVN010000005.1:0-387985 GCA_030052785.1 Coniochaeta hoffmannii | reverse complement strand
CCCTTCCCCGCCGTCTCCTTCGTCCCCGCACACCCTCGACAACCTGCCCCGGCTGAGAGCCGAAGCCGCCCTCATCTTCGGCATCCGCGACACCCACGTGCCCGACGCCGGGCGGGACCTCATCCGCGCCAAGCTCCGCGAGTCCGGCTGCGTCTTCTCCTGGCACGAGTTCGCCTGGGCCCAGCACGCCTTCATCAGGGACGAGCTCAGCAAGGGGCGGTACGACCCGGCCGTCACCAAGGCGTGCTTCGAGGTCCTGCTCGAGTTGTTTGGGCGGGTGCTCAGGACGGAGCTCGGGGAGCGGGAGGGGGAGGTAGGCGGGGTGGAGCATGTTTGTTAGAGGGGGAATAAGCTGAGCTTCTGGCGTGTGGGAGCCCGCTGCGGAAAAGCTTTTGGGGAGATATTTGTTGGGCCTGGGGTCTCCCATGTGTTATGTCTACCGTAGAGACATTCAATCGTGTTTGGCAGGTCAGTGCTTGTGATACGCACCGGATTGACATGGAAATCGAGGGATCACTGGCTGGCCCCGGTCCAGTTGGATTTAGCACGTGTTTCGAGTATCTATAGCGTTCATACCTGTCCGATCAACTCCAGACATGCGTGTCTACCCCCGCTGATGGCGGCTGCTAGACCTCATAGGCAAGTAATAGCAGATAGCAAGGCGGATCGCATCATATATCACTGTTTCCACAGACCAGGCAACAAATCGACAGCATATAAGTCCGCGACAGAACAGTCAGTCGTACGGTGATATTCCTCGCTAGTCATAGACCAAAAGTGGTGATGGAGCTCATTGGGGATACAAGATTTGGAGAGTTTTTAAGATCCCCGGATGACAGACAAGAGGACTCCTTCGCAATGCCGGTGGCCTTATTCTATCAGTTGTCTCCAAAAAGAAAAAAGAAAAAAGGAAACGCTCTCCCGCTCAGGCTCTTTTTTCCCGCTCGCCCCTTTTCCTCCGCCGCTGGAGTTGAAGGAGACGGACGGTCCATACAGAAAACCAGACGACAACCTCCATTAACATAATAAAATGTAAGCCTGAAAGGGGGAAGAAGCGTTCGCCGCCCCGAGAACCCGGGTATCATTCTGGGCATCATCCTCCTAAAGTTCCACCAGTTGTTAATGCAAAGCAGATAATCCTCCGTGAAACCCTCTATATCCCCCAAACTGGAAGTAAATAAAAAAAAGGAGAAAAATTGGGATAAAGCCGCCCGCCCAATCGTTCCTGTGAGTGCAAAACCGCTGGCCATTCATCATGTGGTAAGAATAATAGTACGGCAATCTCCTTGAAAAGAAAGGCAAGGAGACGTCAGCCCGGTGTAACAACGAGCGTTCTCGCCTGCCCGACAGCCGCTGCGCAGTGTTGTTTACCCTGCGTCGTGAGAGAGAGTCGTGACAGCCAAGCATACCAAAATCGTGCCTCATCTTCATCACGATCATACGCCCCTTCTCCTTCATCGAGTATTCCAGTCGAATGCCTGCTAACCGTTCAGTTCAACACGCCAATGCTTCGACTTGTACTATCGCCGATTCTTGTTGATTGGCATGAAACAAAACGAGCACAAGTGAAACGGACCGACAACGGTGGTAGCGACACGAGGTATCAATGCAAGATAAAAGATACAGAATAAGACGGCGCCTATTCCGAAGACTCCACCGGCGTAGCGGAATCTTGAGCCAGCGAAGCCTGATCACTTTCCACGACCATCTTCTTCGCCGTATCGGTACTCCTCGCACTGCCGTTGGTATCCCGGCGGCGGGCGGCCCTGGTCAGGATCCGCGTCAACCCTCCGGGGCTGAAGTCCTTCGACCGATTGTGGTTGCGCGACCGCCCCATCGTCAGACCTTCATCGCTGTCGCTATCGTCATCATCGTCGTGCGAGGCGGTGTGCGTTGCTCTCAGTCTGGGCGCTGATTGAGACGTCCGAGCAGCACCACTGTCGAGCTCGACCGCCACCCGCCCGTCAAGGAGGAGTTCCTCTTGCGCCTCCAAAGGAAAGCCTGCAGTGTGCTCCTTCGCTAGGGCGGGCGGAGTGAGAGAATCGGTCGTCTCCAAAACGGACGACGCCGATGGAACGCCCGGGTTGCCGAGGAAGTCGCCTTCGAGGTCGGCCGACACGGAGCTCGTGCTGCTTAGGAGAGCGGGAAGCGATGGATCCGACTGGAACGCGAGGATCTGCTCGGCATTGTGTCCTTTGAAGGGAATGGGATTGGCGATACATATCGGGCTGGCGGATTCGCTGGGACTCGTCAGGGGCGTCGACAGGTTGCCAAGCGATGTCGAGTTAGAAGAGACGACGGTGTCGATCGCATCCTCTCTCGAACATGGACGATGCTGCTCGCCAGGTGATGGGGGGCAGGGAACCATGGCGGCCTCGACGTCCGAAGCCGATTGCTCAGGCTGATTCTCGCCGTCCCGAGAGCCGTACTGGATGCGATGAGCAGTGGTCGGTCTCTCGTCTACATCTCCCAGAGGACGTTGTGGATCGCGAATATTCGGCGCAGACTTGAGCTGACACTGCTGTAAGCCAGGAAAGCCACGGCTGTTCTGATGAATGGCCAGTGGAGACGCCAACGGCGATGCCAGTTGCGTGATGATGGATGCCGAATGTGGGCCACCAGCCCGAAGTACAGGGGGACGTGGTGGCAGCTGTATGGAACCGGGCACGACGGCCGTGCTCAGCGACACTTTTGCCTCGGCGCGCTTATCGCTGCTGGCAAAAAGACTGGCACGGTCGACAGATCTAGCCCGGGAGGCGTCATCCGCAGCGGACCGCATGTCGCGGGCTTTCCTGAGTGCGCTGCTCGGGTCGTCATATGACCCTGACGAACCATCAAACGAGGGAGTTGCTGGGACCGTGCGTGACTCGTACAGCCCCGGAAAAGCAGTAGATATAGACCGAGTATGTGTGTGGGAATGGTACGGTAGAGGCGGAAGCGGCTTGTTCCCAGGGTTGTGCTTGTAGGGAGAATCACCTGCGGCGTGTGATTGGGCCATGCTCTCCAGCCGGCCTTCAGTCAGAGTCTGTTGTACATCCGAGAGTGGCTGTGCCTCACCATCCATTGGCGATGCCTGTGGACTAGCGACAACGCTATGCGTAAGTGGATGCTCGCCTTGGGAAGCATGACTTCTCAGACTGGCAAAGTAGTCCTCGGCCCGCCGATCTCCTCGGAGGCTGCGTCGGCGAAGATCCCGGGTAAACGGCGTCGAAGGGTTTGTGACAGGCGTGTTCTCGCCCGATCCACCTACACTGCTCGCGGCTCTCCTGCGCGACGAGCTCTCCGCTCGGTCTCCTCGCGGATGCATGACCTTGTCGACAGCTTTCTTGACGGCTGAACGTGCCCGTTCAAATATGGACACCGGCACGACTGCCTCTTCCACCTCCTTTGCGTCGACGTGGATCTTCTGGCCGCTGGCCTGCCGAGCTGGATCCGTATCATCTATCCAGCCCAGGACGTCGGGCAGATCCTTGGTCACCCAAGGGTGACGCTTGACATCTCGCAGCCTGATCCGCTTGTCCGGATGTTTGGTCAACATCTTCCTGAGCAGGTCCTGGAGGTCAGGGTCGATGTCTTCGTAAGCCAGATCGCTGTCATCCCTGTATGGCGGGTCGTTATACCGAGTGTACAGAGACTTCTCGTGTGGCTTGGTCGATGGGTCGACGGGCTTCAGGCGCCTTGTGGGTATATAGACCTCCTCGGTAGCGATCTTTTTGAACATCTGCCACTCGTCCTCGGCGAGGAAGGGGATGCGAGCGAAGATCAAACAGTACAAGGTCACGCCCAGCGACCACACATCAATCTGCTCCGTGATCTTCGGCTGGGACTGGCCCGTCAGGGCCTCGTTACTGTCAGTGTAGCAGAGCTCCGGGGCGAAGAAGGCCGGGGTGCCGACTGTCTTGGCGAGCTCCAGGTCATTGTCGAAGTCCTGTGCCTCGGACTCGGACACAGTGTCATCTGGCTCCCCGTCGCGTATCGGCCGGCCGAAGTAGGAGACTCCGAAGTCGGAGATCTTGACGCGGTGGTCCCGGGTCCAGAGCAGATTCGCCGGCTTGATGTCGCGATGAATGATACCCTCGTAGTGCAAGTACTCGAGACCGAGGACAGTGTCGCGGAAAGTGCTCCTCGCCGTCTCGATGGTGAAGCAGGGAACGTAGGAGAAGTCGTCGGCGAAGGGGTCCGGCAGTTGATTGTAGTCCAGCGACGACATGTGGGAGATGATGGAGTCGGCCATGCTCGGCGAACGACCGCGGAAGGAGGTCGCATCCAGGCCAGCCGCCACCGACGCATCAAGGGCAGCCGATGATGCAGGATTGGACCGCAGGTTCGAAGGAGTCTCTAAATCGTCCTCGTTTGGAATGGACAGCTGGTCAGGCTCGGATGGGTGGGGAGTCGCCGCTCGAGAGATGGACCGGAAGGACTGGTTTCGCGAGGGAGCGCGGGATGTCGCTCTGGAGCCGGCCAAGGAGCCGGTCCTGGACCCAGGCATGTAGACGCTGCCGTAACTGCGGGATTGCATGTCATTGTCCTCGCCATCGGTTGCAGTGCCGTATTCCAGACTCCAGTACTCATGCGGCGTGCTCTGACCCCGTGACATCCTCGCGCGCTTGGCGTTCTTGACGGCCTGGAGTCGCTGTCGGCTCTGTTCATATATCGTTTCCTCCTCGGTAGGTTGCTCCCCGCGCATCTCTCTTTCGACGCGCCTCCGCTCGAAGGCGCATATTTCAGGCAGTCCTTTCTTCCTCCACACAACTTCGCCGAGTTCGACATGTTCGAGAACCATGTAGATCTTAGAGAGCTCCGGGTCGTCGATGACTTCCAGAAGGGCGACGACGTTGGGGTGGCGGATCTTCTTGAGGATGGCAATCTCCCGCTTGCTCTTGTCCCGGTTGTTGCCAACCGTGCTGATCTTGCCCAGTTTCCTCTTCTTTGAGAATCGCGGGATGATCTTGATGGCCACGTTTTCGCCCGTTTCTTTGTTTCGAGCGAGCTTGACCTTGCCATGCACGCCCCTGCCCAGTTCGTCGATGATCTCGTAGCGGTTGATGACCTTTCGCCCGGTGAGATAATCCGTGTCGACGAGTGCCTTGTGCGTTCTGCGCAGTAGAGTTGATTAGCAACCATCGGACCCGAGCTGTGTGACTTGCAACCGCAGTCATCCATTCGCCATTCCTTCGGGATGAATGAAGCAATTGCGAGCCTCCCAAGACGATCGTAGGTGTTCGACTTACTCCCTGACTTTGTGGTTCTGCAGCGGGTGTAGCAGAGGACTGTTTGAAGCCGGAGCCGGTGTTGAGCCCTCGGACGTAGGGAAAGACATGTTCAGACGCTGGGTCGAGGGGCTGAAGGGACCAGGTGAGGAAGCAGGTGTCGTGTTCGCAGTGCGCAGAGGCAGCTGAGTAGGCAGCGGAGGGAGGTTGCCGTGGGACTGAGAGTGAGGGTGCGGCCTCGACAAGTGTTGCGAGTGAGAGTCCATTGTGACGTCGGTTTGTGTGTTCGGTTGGGGAAGCAAATCTTCATGCCCAAATGAACATTGCGAGCCCAGTAAAAGCTGCGCGGCGTTCTGGGGCCCGGCCGCCGTCGAATCACTGTCTGCCGTCCGTGCAAGCGACAGTCCCCCGGGACGCTGCGAGAGAAGAAAAATTGCTGTGGCTCCGATATCACACACCCATCGTATTGTGCCAGGCAGCGGGTCAGTCGAGGGAAAAGCCCCCCAACAGGCGTAAATCAGAAGCGAGAGATAAAAAGACCGGACGCTCTTGAAATTGACTACTCAATTAGGCAAGATGGTGTGGAACAAATCCTATATGCGACGACGAGGTAGTGCAGGAAACAGTAGGATCTTTGTCGGCTAGAGTTTCGGTGATGGTCGTTGAACCGTGATGATGGGGTTTCGAGAGGCTTGAAGATGGAGGGGAAAGGAATGACATTTGTGAGGCTCGGATGATGCTGGCTGGGCGGGACTGGCGGGCAAGGCGAGGAACGGGCGACACAAACTCAATGTGGATCCGCTCAGTGGACCGTCCTTACCAAATCGGTCAGATCGGAACTGCGTGGTGCACTCTCACTGTACTGGGGGGGCCATCTGCAGCCAAAACAATATGGCCTGTTGCGGCGTCGGCGCCAAGTCAGGTACTCGAGAACGTCCACCAGAGGCACGGTACTGTGCGCAATTCCCAATCGCTACGGTACATCTTCTCAAACGATATCAAGGATGGGCACCATCATCGACATCCCCGTCGGTCTCCTTGTAGTAGAGAGGATGCACTGGATATTAAACGGGGAACCGGAGTTCTAATGATGGAAAAGGTTCCTAACCACGAATACTATCTATACGCGTGAGAACTCAGGGCAGTCAACGAGCGGCCCATCTGTGCCAAGAGCACCGACTCAGTGACGCAGTACACACGCCACCTAGGAAAGCCATCAAAGGGACGGGCAGAGATACTTTCTTTTCGTGCAGTCAGTCGTGTGCCTTCATCATCACAACGGACGCTTATCTGCATAAACGGAGCGTCGAGGCGAATCAACCTGGAAAGCCTTCGATTGGTCTTGTTGGTCTGGTGAAGTAGAAAGTGGGCCCGCACATAGAGTAGTACTGTGATACTTTGGTGTTGAGCACATCGTCAAGCTTGCTCGCTCGGACATTTACTCCGGGACATGGCGGCAGAAGACGATGATCAGAGCTTACCACAGTACTGTGTACGAGGTGCGCACTACCACAAAGATCACCAGTACTTCCAGCAACTTCAATAGCTGAACATTACCGAAACAACTATCTGCTTCGTTAGAAGTACCTGTGCACGCTTTTACTAGTCCAGTCGACAAGAACGAAGGTTCCGCTAAATTCTTCGCAAAAGCCGGCCTACTGTTAACAAACGACGTAGGGGCTGGGGAGCGACACCGGATATCGACGAAGCAGCAGGAGGGGGCACCAAGTGTCCCGCATGTTGGTCAAAGCCAATCGAACTTAAAACAACCATTCCATGATTGGACAGGCTGCATGTCCTATGGCAGCCCAATGTCAACCCCTTACTGCATGTCCACCACTCCACTACTGCATGTGTGTCTCTGGCCAAGGCTTGTCCAGGCTGGACAGCGAGCCTTTTGGTACGTAGAGGCACAGATGCCGAGGACCCATCTCGATGGAAAGAAAGTCTCCTCTTCGACATGCTAACTCAAGCTGACGGGAAGACATCGCGCTACGTAAGGTACTTCTTCCTTCTGGTCTACCAACAAGTTCGACGCTACAACCAAGACATTGCACGTCGCCTGGCGCTGCAATTGGATATCGCGTCAATAGCTCCTCCTCACCATGCGGCTGGACTTCTACGCAGGAATCTTGAGTCGGGTTTCTGACGCAGTCAGGCACAGAATGAACGATGCCCAGCGCTCCCGTCTGACGGGGGGATTGATGGGGCACTCCCGTTGGGCCCAGCCATCCCCAAGTCAAAGTAGCTTTGCTACTTGTACGCGTTTCTGAGGGGACGGCAGCGAATGATGATGCATGTTGTGAGGTAGCGATACACTGCCATTCTTCGCATCTTCGCAATTGATTGCAGCAGTTTGAGGGGCGCTGTTTCCGGCCACAGCCGCGGGGCCCAGACCGTTCGAACTACAAGCCACAACCTGAAAGCCAGCATTTCTTTTGCTGCTGCACAGCGCGCATTACCCAGCTCAAACAGGCCGATGTGGCACAACATTGAGCTCGCGAGCGGCCCAAGGCATGGCCATATCGGTCGTTTCCGCTGAATCGCGCGACTTTTATGGACAAGCAGAAGATCAGATCAGACTTGTGTAGTACGAATGCTCGCCAAGCGAGTCCTACCTGCAGGTGCATTCAAAAACGGAGCCTTGGCCCCGTACTCTCTTCGAGAGATGCCCCAACAACTGATAACAACCACCTCACTTGTATGCTGACCCCTTCTGTCTCCTGTCTGTGATTTACTTGTGCTACAGCACCCTCTCAACAAGTCGCACTCGGTTGATAACCGACAAAGTGCCTTCTTGACCTCCTCGGTATTTGATTGATGTCACGCCATGAGATATGCGACAGAAAGCTTCAAGTCCTGCTGTTTCCAGTTGCTGGTTTCCGCCAAGGCCTGGGACTCTATACTAGGTCTACACACTATCTTTGAAGTGAGTTCTGTTGCCAGGTACGTAACCATACGCTCCCCTGGCACGGGGCGCGCAGCCAAAGGTTACGATGACGCCCGTGACGGCACCGATACTCGTCGCCCTTTTGTGACGGCGGCACTGCAGGTCGGCGTCATGGTTACGAATGAATGGAAGTTCGGCACGAGATGAACAACCAATTCTGTCTGGCCTGCTGCGGAGACTGGGGCGTCGTCCATTCCTGCAGCCACAGACAAATTGACGAATGAGGAGGAGTCCTTCCAACCCCGGAATCGATCCCTGGCACCTGTTGTTGCTCGATCTGCGCTAACACAAGACGAGAGTCCCCTGCATTGTCTGGGGCATATCTATCCGCATCTCCTGGAACTCCTCCGTTGCACCCGCCGCAAGCGACGCATTTGTCGAGGCTCGGATAGAGCCCTCGACGACATCGTGCTTTGGATGAATCTGGTCGAGTAGAGGCACTCCCTTGTCGCCAAAGCATGTCGACGCGAGCAAGCTAAACCGCTGGTAAGCGCATGGGAGCCATAATGGAGGCGACGTCGATCGAGGCACGACCCCTCCTGACAAACGCCACTGGCCGTCGGTACCCTTGTTGTTCGTCGGAAGTCTAACGGATACAGACAAGATACTACGTGTACGAACATCAAGCAGGGGTTAGGGGCCTTTCGACTGCTTCAGTGCTTCGGCCCGCTGTCTTATCGCAATTCATGGGCTATATCTGCTTGTGCTGCTGGAGAGGTGACAAGTCACATATTGTCCACATTGTGTATACTTTCTGCAGCAGTGCAGTTAACCAACAGCAGCTACTACTCTACGGAGAACTGGGCGTTGCGACCATGGTTCGCCCACGGTTCATCCCGAAGCAGCAAGCCGGTGCCTTGTCGTGACCCCCGCCACAAATTCATTTCCGTGCCGGATTCATCGCGGGCTTTTTTCTCAGCGCTCCCTCGGCTCTGCTACCGGTATGTCGCCACAAGCGGGAGATGTATCACAAAGCCCATCGCCTGGCATCCTCGTGCGGGCCAAGTCTAGCCTCGCCATTTCGGTACATCCCCTCTCGGTCGGCAACCCGGTTAGTCGCATCGCGAGGCAACAGAGCGATGACAATTGGCCAGCTTCTCTGGAGCACGACTGAGACAACAAATACTGTACGCTACTGTAGCTGGCAAGTCTTGCTTGATCGGCCTTCCCCCGGACTCTTGAGAAGCTAGTCCAGAATAGCGTCCATTCCTGGGAGTAAGGACGCAGCCTGCCGTTAGTAATGTCATCCAGCTCCAAGAAAAACCGGGAACAGAAGGAAGTCACGCCGAGCTGGGCGTGACCGAACTTCGTCGCGCCATGGAGGCACAGTTCTGAAAGAGGAGCGGCTACTCGCAGGAAGGTAACGGCGTGATTGGTTCTGCGGATCACCCTCCAACAACGGCTTGGCCAATGATGCCAAGATAGCGCACCTTACCCCAAATGTCGGTTTTGCTGAACACACGATACGGCGACTGAAGAACACATGGCCTCGTTTCGACACCGGGCCCTGACCACCCTCTCCTACCCAAAGGTCGCTGCTGACTACGGTTCCCCAAAAGGTCGGGTGGAACCCTGGGATTAATCTGCACGTCATCTAACATCTGCAACTGCTGAGTGGCTCGCTCACCGTGGTCGCATTGCTTTTTCTCAGGGGTTCGCTTTGTAGTGTAGGCTCCTCACAGATATCGGAAGTGAGCCCCCAAAAACTCCGGGGTATCTGAAGTCTTCACAGTGTGTGCGTGTGCCGTCAAGTTTGACTACTTCGCCAGCTGCTCCCCTGTTGGAGATACGACTGCTGTCCCGGATCACTCGCACTGGAACCGGCCACCACCGGACCCGGAACTTGTCTCACCTTGGGAGGACGGAACTGACAGACAAGACGCCACACCGAACTACCTATAAACCCTGTTTCTCTCAGCTCGCACTGTCTCCCAAACCACCAGAGACATGCCCAGACTCGCAGATGCAGCCACACCTTCATTGAACTCTAGTAATGACTGATTGTCGCCTTCGCCGCCACACCACCATCTCAGAAACTGAAACCTGCTGATCACCGAGGAGAAACCGGGTGGTGATAACGCTACGCTGAAGAACTATCGACAGCGATACCACCCAATCAAAGCTCGTATCTGCTGCACTATATGGCGTGTTGATCAAGATTACGAATTGCTATACCCTCTGATAACAACATCTTGTTTGCCCAACTTGCGTGTAGGCAGAAATGTGCGGACCGATCTTTGCAGCCCTCGTTTGCGACACGGTGTGTGTCGGGATAGGGGGTTTTAGGTAGTCGGACCTCCATTGTCTGATAACACGGTCGACATGCTTCTCTGCTGCGAGTCAAAACGAGTCATACATGGCATCTGCTGCATCTTAAACCTGACCATCTTCAACTCGGACCCTACCTTTACATTTTGTCCGCTTGCCATCGATCCTCTCGGTAGGATGGATTCCTCCGGCAAGCATCCGCGTGTTCCCTGAAGACGGCCTCTACGATTCACTTCGAGCAAGATGTGCAAGGCCGGCCGGGGGGAACTGTTCCCGTTGTGAATAACCAGAGATCGGCACGTCCCCGTCGTGGCCGAGTGGTTCTGTTAGACCCGTTTCTTGCGTGTTGAAGTTCCTTGCATCGTTCCATCTCCTCCCGGTACATGGCTACTTCTGCTAAGTAAAGAGTCGCTGGAGTTGCCCCTTGTGCTCATCCAACTCCCGAAGACGAAGTGGTGGGCAGATACCTTGCCACCGAGCTGACCGGGGGTTTACACAGTATGATTGATTTGTCCTGCCCAGTCATTCGCTGAGATAAGTGCACTGCTTCCACCATCCCCTACCTGTGGCTAGCTAGGATGTTATAAGTGGTTGCCAGCCTCTGGTCCATCTTTGACTCTTGATGGACCGGACTGGGGGACGGTGAGCTGAGGGAGGGAATGGTGACAGGTCGCATGATGATTCACGTGTGGGTGTATGCGGCTTCTGATAGCTCCATGTTAAAGGACGTCCCCATCCTTCGCCACAGAATGGTACATGCTCTGTGTCCAAAGTTGCGATTAAACGGACCTCGAACTGGGCAGTGATTCACTAGACCCATATGATGGCATCGACTACCCGATGTTTTTGTACCCTGACAATGGTCATGCACTGACTTGTGTAACTGTCCAGTGCCTCCATGATTCTGGTCCCGCTTGCCTATCTGATATCTTGCAAACGGCGGTAGAGGACAGCCATGCCGCAGTCTATTGATCTATACGAGAAGAGAATCAGCCCCTTTGTTTGTGTGCGAATGCGTAAGGCAGCGCAACCACTTAACAATGGAAACGCCTTTGCCAACAGGAGAGGAGCGGAAGCGAGGTGTTGGGGGCTGCATGCCTGGTGGTATGGCATACGGTGCACTGGAGATTGCAGCGTAATCACCCATACATCGACAACAGTGTTTTGGTGCCTCTTAAAGACCATCCGAATGACATAGAGGCAAGGTTTAGGCTTTCCGCCAACGCATGGACGAGGCTCTTCAATCGCCGAAATAAGGCCAAGCCACTGTCCTCATCAACTCTATGAGCGCAAGCAGAACGAAGCATTCTGATATCGGCCTTATTCCGGGGAGGACGTCGTCGATAAGAAAGCAACCATTCCCGGCCTCAGTACGTCTCAACCAGCAGAATGTCGGCAAGACCTTCATTACATCGTGGGAAGCAGTCGAACCATCGTCGCGCCCAACATGGACCGTCGGTGGTACAGTAGAAACGGCACCGGAAGCGAATTGGGAACTGTCCATGACCGTCCGAGACGCAACAAAGACGGCCCCAGCACCATGACCGACACTTGGCCACAAGCCTCCTGATACCCAACGCCGCCCTAATAATACCGCAAATGCTCATAGACGACGTCAGGAGGCTCCCACCAGTCCAGCCTCTTCCGATTCAATTTGCACTGGCCATAACCCTCTCGGCCCGACAGAGCCTCCAATGACACCGGTCATCTCCCCCAGCATCCACTCACCGTCTGCCCCAATACAAAATCACTACGAGAAGATGCTACCAGCAGAGATCGATTTGGTTCTCACAACAGTGGCCGGGGTAGCCACGATAGCGACTCTCGCAGCATAAGGGGAGGTGCTCGCAAGCATCATCAGTAACTTGAAGCGATCGATTTCTCAAGAAGCACAGAGCAGTGCTTACGGAGGAGTGGCCCACGCCCAGTTCAAGTCGCTTAATCCAAGCTCCGGAACAGCATGATGCTGAGAGTGACTCTATCCGGAGCGAACACCGTTCTGAAATTCAAGAGAACAACATACGCGAGACTGTCTGTGGGGTAGACAGTTCCAGGCCCGCAGGGGATGACCAGCTCCTGACTTGCGCCGCATCCACGCCGACACTCGCCATCCGAAAGCCGTCCAAGAGATAAACCTTCACCCGGCTGTCGAGAACAGCATGCGGGAGAGTGCCACTCCGGGAAAATGCGGCCGAAGGGGAGACTGCTGCTTCAGGGCCACTACTGGCCCGATGAAGACGGAACTCAGCGCTCGGCGAGTCTGGCCAGGGATCTGGCCACAGAGGGAGGAAGAATTGTCGAAATGATTAGCGTCGGATACGCAGGCTCCTAGGCACTGCCGGCCAACAGCTTTTTCAGTAATGATAAAATTGCCGCCCAGAACCAATATATGATGCCTCTGTTTGCGATATTGGGGATAATCGGGTTCGCTAACCTCGACTGTGGGCACATCCTATTCTCTATTCTCCAGCCCAGGAGATAACAGCTTGAGAGCTCAATAGCCGGTCCGCAGAAAATAAGACGGGAGAGGGGAGGAGAAAGCATAGAGTCATTGACTGTGTCCTCCATGACCGAGTCGCTCAGGCTTATCAGGGTTGTAAATTCCTTGTCATCATGGATGGCACGACACTCCGCCACCATGTCGGGAGGTTGAACTGCGTCAGACGGCAACTGAGCATTGAGGAAGTTGAGGGTAGCAGGGCATTCTGCTTTGATAGGTGGTCTGCATGGCATTTAGTTCTCAGTGAGCCTTTGGCCGTGTGCTTTGCTCGGAAGATCGGATGTTGGCTGCTTCCGTGCTGAAGTAACCTTCGCTGCACTTATATCGAGTAAGAAACCCATGGCATTGTCTTCTATGCAAAACCCGGTCGTAGAGGTCCCATCAACTACTTTACCGTGAACTCTTATACGAAGGCGCTCCAGTGGCGACGGACTCAGGCACAGATGTCGGCGCCATTGATGGGCGACGTAGCCTCCTCAAGTTCCAGGCCGCAATCGAGAGAATGACACTTCCATTGTCATGCTGGCGCAAACTTGGTAAAAGGGGCAGGGGTCAAATAAACACCCTGCTTACCCATAACAGGCTAGCGTCATCTGTCTGGCGGGCACTTGCCGCCTGTCACAAGCTCACAGTTTCCGATCATTTGATTGGGGAAATTGAATGCAAGTGATCCAGGAGAGGGAGTGCGTTCCGTCATACGTACGCTGGAAGCTAATATTTGGCCATTCCATCACAGTTATGGCAACATTTGCTTCGGCCTAGCCTACTTCCTTCCGCAACCTGCTTCTGTCCGACTATCGCTTCTCTAACTCCCAAATCTCCCCTCGGACCGGGTCTGCAGTCGTGCGATGAACGGGCATTTCGCAGCTGTCGGCGACGAGCCGGCAGCTCGCCACTACGAGCATGGCATCCAGGTCATTGACGAGGACAAGCAGTTCAAGTGAGTGCGCTCAACTGTCCGTCCCTTCTCCTCTTGCATGGGAGAGCAGCCAACCACTGTTACGCGCAAGGGGACGCTGACCGTCGCCGCAGCTCCAACCTCAATGCATACCTCCAGGAGACGCACGTCGCGGAAGCAGGGTTCAACTATCACCTCATCTCCGTCTTTGGCTCGCAGTCGACCGGCAAATCCACCCTGCTCAACCACCTCTTCGGTACCGAGTTCAGTGTCATGTCCGAGTCGGAGCGCCGACAGACTACGAAAGGCATATGGATGTCCAAGAACAAGAAGGATGGCGGCATGGCGGATAATATCCTGGTAATGGACGTCGAGGGTACTGATGGTCGCGAGCGCGGCGAGGACCAGGACTTCGAGCGCAAGAGTGCGCTCTTCGCACTAGCTACCAGCGAGGTCCTGATCGTCAACATCTGGGAGCACCAGGTGGGGTTATACCAGGGTGCCAACATGGGGCTGCTCAAGACCGTGTTCGAGGTCAACCTGCAGCTCTTCCTGAAAGACAGGCAGTAAGCTTTTCTGTCCCAGAAACCGTGCTTCATGCGTGCAGTGACCCGAGACTGCGGCTTTTTTCTTCTAACACTGCGTCTTGCTTCTGCAGGTCTACCACGAGGTCCCTCTTATTCTTCGTCATCCGCGACCACATCGGCCACACGCCCCTCGCAAACCTCCGGAACACCTTGGTTCAAGACTTGAGCAAGATTTGGTCCTCGATATCGAAACCCCCGGGGCTCGAAAACTCAAAGATCGAAGACTACTTTGACTTTGCCTTTTCCGCACTGCCTCACAAGATCCTCCAGCCGGAAAAGTTTGTCGACGAAGTGAACAAGCTCGGCACCCGCTTTACGGCCGGACACCGGTCGACCACCGACCAAGAATTTACGGGAGGTGTCTTACTACCGGAGTACCACAGGCGCATTCCGGCGGACGGCCTGTCGGTGTATGCAGAGGGTGTCTGGGACCAGATCGTCAACAACAAGGACCTGGACCTGCCCACACAGCAGGAGCTCCTGGCGCAGTTCCGGTGCGACGAGATCTCGCGAGAGGTGCTGGTAGGGTTCGACGAGGTCATTGCGCCGCTCGAGGAGAAGCAGGCCGAGACCACGCGCTTAGGAAAGACGGATGTGCTGCCCGACCTGGGAGCTACCGGTGCTGGTGCGCGCGAGAAGTGCATCAAGGCATTCGAAACGCAGGCCAGCCGGTACCACAAGGGCGTCTATGCGAGGAAACGGACCGAGTTGGAGGGCAAGATCGACACGCGGCTGAAGGCGCTATACCAGGCGCAGCTGACGGCTGCTCACAAGGCCGGCGTGGCTGCTTTCAGCGATGCCGTCACCAACGCCGTAAAGGCGGGCCAGAAGGCTGGCGGGTCCTACGAGTTCGCCGAGATCGTGGACAAGCAGAAGAAGAAGACGCTCGAGATCTTCAAGAAGGAGGCGCAGAGCTTGATGATCAAGGACGTGCCGTGGTCCAACTTCAAGGGGCAGTACCTCCTCTTCGAGAAGGAGCTGGACGAGGTGAGCTCGCGCCTGAGGAAAGAGGAGATGCGCCGCCTGGCGACCCGGGTCGAGCGCTGGGTCAAGTCGCGCCTGGGCGACGCCATCGGGCTGGAATTCAACAAGCTCGGTTCCGGAAGGAACGGGACGGGAGCACCGGAGTCCGGCGAGCAGCCGAGCGAGAAGGACCTCTGGGACCGGATCTGGAACGTCTTCGTCGGCATCGTGAAGGAAGCCGAGGAGCGGTTTGCGGAGAGGGCCAAGAGCTTCGAGGCCAGCGAGGGGGAGGTCGAGGTCGGCCTCTGGCGGCTGCGGCGGAAGAGCTGGGTCGCGCTGCGGGAGCGCATCGACGAGGAGGTCATGGAGGGCAACATCCTCCTCAAGCTGCGGGAGAACTTCGAGGACAAGTTCCGCTACGACGAGGCTGGCGTGCCGAGGATCTGGCGGCCGTCGGACGACATCGAGGGGATATACACCCGGGCGAGGGAGTCGACGCTCGCGCTCATCCCGCTGCTGTCGAGGTTCAGGCTGTCGGAGACGTATGCGCCGCCTGACCTGCCGGAATGGATCGGCGCGCAGCCTGCCGGCGCCGAGCCCGAGGATGAGGATGATCTGACGCCTATAGGCGGCGTGGATGAGGAGGAGGGGAAGAGCTTGGAGGAGGAGATGACGGTGCTCAGCGAGGGCAAGAGGCAGGATCTTGTTGTGCGGTTCAAGAAGACGGCTGACGGGGTGTACGTCGAGGCGAAGAGGAGCGCGATCGGTGGCATCACGCAGGTGCCGCTTTACTTCTATGCCATCCTCTTGTTGCTGGGGTGGAACGAGATTGTCATGGGTATGTGCGCTCTCCCTGATGCTGACACTGACAGTTACTAACATATGGACAGTTCTGCGCAACCCCTTCTTGTTCCTGCTGCTGCTCATCTTGTCGGGAGGCACGTATGTCGCCTACACGCTCAACCTCCTCGGGCCGATGATGCAGATGGCCAACGCCGCCACGACCCAGGGCGTGGAGATCGGCAAGGCCAAGCTGCGGGAGTTTCTGGAGAACAACGAGACGGCGCGGCAGGCGATAGCCATGCCGGCTCGTGCTGCGGAGTCGATCGGCATGGACAATTTGGATAGCACCGGCAGGCGGAGGAATGGGGGTATCAAGCGCGAGGATGACGACGATGATGACTTGAAGATTTGAATGTTGACGACTCACTGTCACCACCAAAGTTTGGACCAAGGGTCCTCCTCTATTGTTGAGTCTAGGATAAGGAAGGTATATATCATGTGTTCATAATGCCTATGACCAGCCATGTCTACATCCAACTCCGACTGCTGGCGCACCATGGTATGCACATGCGAGGTAATCCGCAGGGTATCACACACACATACTACAAATGACGTGTTGTCCCAATTCAACATCCGAACACCAAACGCCAGTATTCCCTCATACGTCCCAAGTAATCAAAATGCCTCGACCCCAGCTGGCGTCCCAAACCACGTCCCTAGCTCATCAACAGCCTCGTCACCACCCCTACTAGCTGTAAAGAAATCCGTCACCCGCGTGTTCTCTCCGTCATCGTCCGCCGGCCACTCGACCTTGACTGTGCCGGGGGTACTCTTCGCGGGCTCAAGCATATCCTTGGCCGTGCCCCAGCTAAACCTGCACTCGGGGCCCCATCCAAAGACGGGATGCATGTTACTCCTCATCCAATTGACACACCTCGCGTCAGAAGGATACCCCGATCCCCACGCCATAGTCTCCTCCCCCTCCTCTTCCCCCTCCCCTCCCTCCTTCGCCTCCGCACCACCCTCTCTAGCAATATCCACCCCAGAACGTTCCCGATACAGCACCTCCAGCGCCGCATCCCTCGTGACCTTGGCACAGACACTCGCCGCGCTGACGCACGGGTACAGACTATCCGCCTTCTTGGCGACCGTGATCTTAGCCATGGGAAATATCTTCTCCAGCTTGGCCTGGTACGTGGCCGGCGGGCCCACCGTGTCGACGTATATCTCGGCCACGTTGACACCCCGCTCGATCACCCCCTTTATCAGGTCGACGGTCGCGTCCATGGCCTGCGCGTTGAGGTTGTACGAGGACGGGGAGAACATGTGCGCGCCGATGTCCCTCGCGGAGAGGCTCGACACGGCCCACCCGGAGTTGAGGCACAGCTGGGAGGAGGGTTCGCAGAGGGTCTGCATGAGGGACAATCGGAAGGCCGGGGTGAGTACTTTGCTGTCGTCGAAGCGGTGGGCGGGGGAGCGGAGGAGGCTGTCGCTGAGGGGGAGGGGCACGAAGAAGACGCCGTAGACCATGGGGCCGAGGACGGGGCCGCGGCCGGCTTCGTCCACGCCCAGGCATACGGGGACGGATTGGAGGGAGGGCGCGATGGGCGAGAAGTAGGTGTAGCTTGCGCCTGAGAGGAGGGCGGGGGTGTCGATGCTGGGCGGGATGAAGATGGAGGAGGGGGACGGAGGGGTCTCGAGGGCGAGCTGGGAGTCGGAAGGTTGGTCGTCCATTGCGAAAATTGGAGGTTCTTGACTTGATCGACTGCTACTAAGAGGTGTGTGCCCTTAGAAATTGGCTGTCGCAGGCTATATGAAGTTGACGGTTGTAGAATCCAACTGTTCAGCATACGAGCCAGACTGAGGGAGACGCGACGGAGCGCGTCTGGAAATATATGGCCAATGATATGCTTTGGACTTAAAGTTGAGGGCCCCACCTGGCACAACCCACCATCCACTCTTACACAGTAAACAAAGCCAGGAGCAATACCAGCAGCAGACAAGCATCGCGTCGACTGCACTCCCATAATTCCTCATTTCGAGCTTGAGCCTACCTATGTGCTGCACACCTTACTCACTCTAGCCGCTGGTTTTACGAAACCTATTGCCGCAACAATCGGCTGCACCTCTCTAGAAGCGAACAATCGCTACGACGACTCGATGGCTCCACGAACGGGAGCGCGGCGCAACCAGTCGCAATCCGAGGAGATATTCGAACTGGGCAAGCAGGGCCGGTAAGCACTTCAATGAGCGTCTGCTGTGTCGGAGAACTGACAGCGCTTGCAGAAAGACAGGCATCACGATCCGCGACACCGGCACCAGAGATGAATACGGCATGCAGCCCCTTGAAGACATCTTCTCATCGCCAGAAAAGACAACCAACATAAACACCAACGGCGCTCGCACACCGAGCGTGAGCGGGGTGATGTATAGCGAGAACGAAGACGATGACAGCGACGAGTTCCCGATGGACATCGAGAACAGTGCGTCTGCCCCGGCGCGTCTCTCTCAAGTCTTTCCCCTTATCTCTAATCCGTGATCCGAACAGCAACCGCGCCGGACCCAGCCCGCGTGATGAACGGGATTAAGCTACCCCTTCCCCGCGCCAGGTCGCCGGTCAAGACCTACCTACAATCACCGGCGCAGAAGAACCCACATCTGGGACCTAGCTCGTCGCCTGTCCGAGGCTCAATCGTCGAGCAGCGCGCGCGCGAAGAGGCTGATCGCAGCCAGTCTCCTAAGCGGAGGCTCGACTTTCGGATGAACGGTGCCTCCTCGCGACCAGTGTTGCAACCGACTAGGACATCGCCGAGGACCGCGCGCAAGAACCGGGAGACGGAGCGCGACGAGGAAGAGGAGGATGAGGAGGCGATATTGCAGGGTCAGGATGAGACGACGAATGGACACGACGACTCAATGGCTATGATTGACGTTGGTGCGGACGACATGCCAGCGCTTGGTGACGACGACGATTTCGAGCTGGGAGAAGAGTCTCGCAATGACGGGACGCCTCAAACAAACGGTCACGCTGCGCGACGGCCGACCCGTAGGTCTGGGCGCCTGTCTGAGAGCCTCTTAGCCGACGTTACGGAAGACAGCCCGGAAGAGGAACCGGAGGAGGATGAAGAACTAGAAGCAGAGCCATCCCCCAAGCCAACGAAAAAACGCGGCCGGCCCCCAAGCAAAGCCGAGGCCGTGGAGCAAGAAGCCGAAGAGGAGGACGAGCCGCCTCGACGGGCAACGAAAAGGCGACGATCGAGCAACCCAGTAGACGAAGAACCTGCAGATCCCGCCCCCAAGAAGCCCGCCGGGCACCCACGAGGACGTCCGGCAGGCACAGCGAAGCAAACCGCCGCACCCACACGCGCGGCGACCGAGCCGGCATCAGCATCCGCCACCCAGAAACCCAAAGGAGGTAAGCGCAGCCGCCCAGCTACCAAGACCGCCCGCCGCTCCGAGTCCCCCTCAGCAGCAGCAGCAGCAGCAGCAGCAGCAGGCGCCGACACCTCCCTGGCCGTCGTGCCCCGAGGCCCCCCGCTCCCCAAGAGCAGGGGCCTCCTCATCAGCCGCCGCGTCGAAGTACCGGGAAGCAATGACGGCATCCTCCGCACGCGGTCCGGGCGCCACTCCTTCCGCCCGTTAGCCTTCTGGCGCAACGAGCACGTCGACTACGACCAGGACGCGGCCGTCGACGACCCCCTCGCCCGCGGTAAACGCCGTGGCAAAGTCCTGCTCCCCACGGTCAAGGAGATCGTCCGCGTCGAGCAGGAGGAGGCCCCGCCCGCCAAGAAGAAGCACTACTCCTCGCACAAATCATCCAAGTCCTCCTCGAGACCCAAACACTCTTCCGCCCCCTCTAACCCCTTCCACGACGACGACCCCGCCGACGCCTGGGAGGAAGACCCCGGCACCGTCGAGGGCGACGCCATCGTGTGGCGGGCGGAGTACGACTGGGACCCCCCCGGGCTCGAGGAGGAGGTCGAGGTCGAGTCCGAGCAGCTGGCCGTGTCCGGCCGGGCGATCGAGACGCGCGAGATCCGCAACGCGACCTTCAAGTTCGCCAAGACGCTCAGCATGCCGTTCTTCGGCGCGGGCGTCGTCGACTTGCCTCCGGGGGCGGAGAAGAGGCCCAAGAACTCGAGGAAGATGTACATGGCCTTCTTTGTGTTTTCCGGACGGGTCCTGGTTACGGTTAATCAGAGTAGTTTCCGGATCGGGAGGGGGGGGATGTGGTTTGTGCCGAGAGGTGAGACTTCTTTAGCAAATATAGTATCAAATGCTTGGGGTGCATGGGACGCTAATGATGTGTCATTCAGGGAATACTTATAGTATCGAGAACGACTACGACGAGCCGGCGAGGGTGTTCTTCTCGCAGGGCTGCGAGACGGGGCAGAAGGCGGCGGAGGAGGAGGAGGGTGTGCATCCGGAAGGAGCTTAGGGAGGTCCTCTTCCTGCTGGACGAGTCAAGGAAGAGGGTTGGTGAAGTGGTGTGTGTACTTCTTGCTCTTGGATGTACGGCGTTGATTAGGTCACGACTGAAGCGATACCTGGTTTTTGGTTGGCATTGTCCTTGTGGAAAGTATATGCGTTACTTCTCTTATTTTCACTTTGATGCTATGAGAAAACGTGTGTCCTTCCCTGGCAGTTATATTATGATGTCGTTTTCCTTCGGTGTTGTATGATTTTGCGATCGCCTCGACCGCTTCGAGACGGAGCTTGGGAACTCTCCATCAACTCCCACGACCACATGGCCGAGTTGCAGCTACATGAATATAAAGGCACGGGGAACAGATCGCCTCGAACTCTTGTTTTACACGACGAGTAGATGGTTACATTGAGAAGGGTATATACTCCGATTTGCCCTGTTACTTCGCTGGCTACAATACACCTCCTCCGAAACCCCCAGGCCACCTCGCTTGCCGCAATACATCTACTACCTTAGACTTACATCCCAAATCTCACGCCTCCGTCGCCAGAATCTTCTTCAACTCCCCCATCTCCCCCTCAAACTGCTGGATCTTCCTCTGGCTCCCTTCCAGCTTGTTGAGCAGGTACGTGACCCTCTCGCCCGTCTGGTACGGCACGTTCGGCAGCTGGCCCAGCAGGCCCAGCTCCTGCTCGACCTTCTCTATCCCCTTGGCCTCGACCTTCGCCAGCTCCGTCAGCACGGCGAGGTCCATCTTGGCGCGGAGCACCCTGTCCTCGACCAGGGAGTTGAAGGCGGCCTGGTAGACGGGCTTACCGGCGCGGATGGTCTGCGGCCGCCCCTTGTGCGTCGTGACGGTGATGAGCTCCGCGTTCGCCAGGGACTCGAGGGCCGCCTCGCCGTTGGCGGCGGCGGGGTTGGTGGACGAGGCGAAGGTGTTGGCCAGCAGGACCTCGTTGTACCGGAGGCTCTCCTTCTTGGCTATCTCGCTGACGAGGAACCAGGCCTGCTCGGCGGACCACTTCTTGTCCGCCCCGCCAGCTGCGCCGGTGGCGGTGGGGAAGTACATCTTGATGATCTCGCTGGCGCTCTGCTCGATGATCTCGGCCACGGCGCGCTTGGGGCTCTGCCCGCTCTTGAGTCGGCGGGCGAGGAACTCGAGGTCCGTGAGGCGGCCCCCCAGAGACTCGATGCACTCGTCTAGTTCCTTCAGGTCCTTGCGGTAGTTGCCCTCTTTGAGGATGCGCTCCTTGTCCTCCGTGCTGGCCTCCTGGTCGCCGGCGAGGACCTGGTCGTCCGGGTCGAGGTGAGAGACGACGTACTGCTTCGCTATGGAGGGGGACAGGTCGCCGAGGGCCACGGAGCGGAAGACGCGGTCCGGCAGGGACTTGGAGAGGGACTTGGAGTAGGCCGTGTCGTTGGTGAGGAAGATGACGTGGGCGATGTTGGACTGCACGAGGGCGGCGGCCCATTCGGCGATCTTGTCGTAGACGAGGCTGGTCTCTTCGTTCTTGTGGAGGAAGTTGTCGATCACGACCACGGGTCTCTTCTCCGGGTGGGCTTCGAGGTAGGCGTCGTCGGATATGGCTGCGTCCTTGTCGCCTTTGCTGCGGCCGTCGAGGGCGACGTTCTTGAGGGCGACGGCCGAGGTCTGCAGGATCTTGGATATTTGCGACTCGAGGGTCTCCGAGAAGTTGGCCTTGACTCCCGTGGTGCCCTGCACGGCGAGATCGATGAGACTGCTTAGGTTGTTCGCCCAAGAGAACACGGGCCGGTAGCCCACAGCACTGGCGAGGTGCTTGATGGTACCCGCTTCACCCCTAGCCTCGACGACGGGCTTGCAGTCCACCACCAGGACGTCTTGTCGGTCCTTCAAGACTTGGTCCAGCACGAGGTCTTTCTTTCCCGAACCGCGGGGGCCCTGCACGACAATGAAGGTGTCTGCCGTCTCCAGGAGCCAGTTGTTGATGTCGTCGATGAGATCCTTGCGATGTGTCCAGAGCGCGCTGAGACCGGCTTGCTCGGCCTTCTTCTGGCGGATCTGGGACATGATATCAGAGGTCTGGCGCTTGAACCACTTGTACACCCTGCTGTTTGATATCTGGAACGACTTCTGCACGTGCGCCTTGATGAAGAACTCCCGGATGGGATCGAACACGATGACGGTGAAGGTCGCGATGAAAGCTGCCAGGAGCGGAATCACAATCCGAGGATGGTTGGTGACCCAGTCCCAGATGTGGTGCGGTTTCACGCGGTTCTCATACGACAGACGCAGCTTGGTGCCGTTCTTGCCGCCCCCGAGCTGCTCGACCACCGTAAAACCGTGCATGCAGTTCCTCGCCATGATCGAGTCTCGGAGCAGCACAAAGTCGACGTACGCATACTTGGGCAGGATCTTGGAGTCGGGCGGCTGGGACGTAATCTCGGCGATCTTTCCGTACCTACGGAAGAGGCTGTAGAGCGTCTCCTGGGAGAGTTCGACGCCGTCGTTGCCCGCAGTCGGCGACACGAACTCTACCTTTACTCGAGTCTTTGGGAACCTGTAGAGATCTTCGAGCCAGGGCACACCCTGAACAAGGCCAGCCTTAACCCCGCGAAAGGGGTTGAACCAGGGCTTGACGGGCCGTTCCCGCAACAGCCGCTCGAGCGTGCCCTCAATCTCCTCTGCCGTTATCTCGTCCGGATGGCTGAACTTGACGTAGGCGCCGCCGTCCTTGAGCCGAGGGACGATCTCGGTCACTTTCACGGGCAGCTTCTCGGGTATCGCACGCTTGACCAGGTTCATGGGGTCCATCATGTTGAGCGAGGAGTTGTCGAACTTGCGGAGGAGGTCCGACAGGTCGCGGTCCGTCTGCCATGGTCGCCAGAATAGGGGACTGAACTTGAGGGGGAAGAGATCTGGTATGTGGTAAGTCTTGCGCGATCCTACGCTTCATAGATAGAACAAGTTTGTGACCCAATGTATAGAGACTCACTGTCGATAAAGAGAATGGCTTCGTTTTCGGAGGCAGCTATATGACCCGTGTGCTTGTCACCGGTTATTGTAGTCTCCCAAGCCCTTCCATCACCTCGACCGATGGGCGCACATCTCGCCGCAAATATTGGAGAGCGGCTTGTACAGGGCCGCAGCGGGCTCCGGAGTAGAATGCTCCTGGAGAACATCATCGCATGCGCATCGTGCAGTCGAGCTGTTTGGCAGAATACGGTCAGCGACGAAAGCAAGACCGCGACGACGCCAGCGACAGCTTGTTCCACGATAGCTCGTCCGCCAAGTGGGATGTGAGGTCATTGTGGGTTCGGCCAATGAGACCCTCAGCGCAATGAACCTAAATTATTAGGGTTGAACTTGGATGTCAGTCAGGGAACAGACCTGTCACGAATTGGAAGCCCGCAGTCTCATCATATTTGGGATTCACTTTGGTTTCCAGACATACCAGACTCTGTTGATATTGATCACCTACTTGCGTGTCCGACTTGTCTGCTCTTCTGGTACAGTTAGTTGCGCTGGAAGATTCGTTGTGTGTACTGCACTAACAAAGCTGGGTCTGCTGTGGATCACCGGCAGGATGCCGATCACGAGATGCTTGTTTGACAGCGTCGCTTATCGCGATTATCGATAAGACCATCTTCTCCGCCCAACGATTCTCACCAGCGTTGTCGACCTCGGATACAGAGCTCAATCGCAGCCCTCTTGCGACGCCTCCTACGATACAGACGACCATCTCAAGCCCCGGAACAGTCCATACCACCAGCCAAGATGGGTTGGTTCTGGCAGCAAAGCAGCACCACCTCTGCAGCCTCACCTCCGACTCCCACATCCTCCTCAACACCAACCCCCCAAGACAACCAAGCCGGCACTCCTCCTCCACCACCCCAAGACCAATCCCCAATGTCGCCAGAAGACAAAGAACTAGCCTCCTTCCTCGCCCTCCTCCACGAAGGCTCCCAACCCCCCAAGCGCGCCGTCTCAGCCTCCTCCCTCCCCACCTCCCACCCGCACTACGACCCCAACCGCCCCTCCCCGGCCTCGGCCGCCATCAACGAGGCCACCCTCCCGACGACCATGTCCTGCCGCGACGCCTTCGACTACGCCTGGCACTGCAACACCCCCGCGGCCCAGTGGAACGCCGTCTACCGCTACGGCGGCGTGCGGTCCTGCTCCGACCTGTGGGAGGACTTCTGGTTCTGCATGCGGACGAAGCAGTACGGGCCCGAGATGCGCGCCGAGGCCGTGAGGGCGCACTACAGGGAGAGGATGAACGAGAAGTACTACGCCCCCGGGAAGAAGAGCAGCGAGGACGTGTGGGAGAGTAGGGAGAGGTTGGTGGAGCCCGGGACGGCGTTTAGGCATCGGTTTGATGACCCGGCCGCCGAGGGGGATGCGGAGTGGAATCTGAGGGAGATGGAGAGGCGGAGGAGGATTAGGGAGGAGACTTTTGGGAAGGAGGCCTGATGTATGTGGGATGGGAGGCCGGGGTGGGTGATGAGGGAGACAGCTGGGACGATAGGAAGGACCGTCGGTTTTACGGCATACCTCCCCAGTTTCAAGTCAAAGTAAATAGACTAGTTGATGGTACATACAATGGCGCAGCGAGAGACCAGGGGAGGTAGCATGTCCGGTTCCTCTTACACCTATGGCAGGATTACGCATGTTAGTTTGGTACCTACCCTACTGAAAGACCATTGCACAATTACCAGACGAGGAGACGTTCACCATATCTTGTTCCCACGCTAACATGGTAATCCTGCCGAAGTGTCGTACAATGGCGTAAGGAGAGCATGGGAAAATAGCATATTCAACTCATCTTACTTACAATCATGGAAAGTCGACAGAGAGGTCATGTGCAATTTCACAGCATGGGACGCAGCTGGTAATTCTTGAAGTTATCTTCATTGCTGTTCCAAACCAGAACGGGAATCATTAAATACAGTCCGTGTGTAACCACCCATACTTTTCCCCTGTATCGTAATGTCATGAGGAAAAACGCGCAAAAGCAAATCTAAGCCCAGGTGATGCCGAAAAAACCCTAATACCTCCCCTGCCTTGCTGGGCGCGCACTGCAACCCGGTCCTAGGCAGAATCCAACTTAGAGCCTGAAATGCATGTCCGAACCGGAAAGGCGATTGACTTAGTCGACCTCCTCGACGGTGGGGCCGTCGTCGCCGCCGGCACCGCTAGCGCCACCAGCGCCGGGGAAGCCGCCGGGAGCACCGCCGGGCATGCCACCGGGCATGCCGCCGGGAGCGCCGCCAGCACCATAGAACTTCATCATGATGGGGTTGGCGACGGCCTCGAGCTCCTTCTGGTGCTCCTCGTACTCCTCGCGAGTGGCCTGCTGGCTCTCGTCGAGCCAGGCAACGACCTTGTCGATCTCGGACTTGAGCTTCTCCTTGTCCGCAGCATCGAGCTTCTCGTCAACCTTGGAGTCGTTGAGGGTGTTGCGCAGCGAGTAAGCGTACGACTCGAGACCGTTCTTGGCAGCGACACGCTTGGCCTCGGCCTCATCCTCGTCCTTGAATTTCTCGGCCTCAGCAAGCATGCGCTCAATGTCCTCCTTCGAGAGACGGCCCTTGTCGTTGGTAATGACGATGTGGTTGGTCTTGCCAGTGCCCTTCTCGAGAGCAGAGACGTTGATAATACCGTTGGCATCGACATCGAAGGTGACCTCGATTTGGGGGACACCGCGGGGCGCGGGCGGGATGCCGGTAAGCTCGAACTTGCCGAGCAGGTTGTTGTCCTTGGTGCGCTGGCGCTCACCCTCGTAGACCTGGATGAGCACACCGGGCTGGTTGTCGGAGAAGGTGGAGAAGACCTCGGACTTCTTGGTGGGGATGGTGGTGTTGCGGGGGATGAGCTTGGTCATCATGCCGCCAGCAGTCTCGATACCGATGGACAGCGGCGCGACATCGAGAAGGAGGATCTCGTTGGTCGACTTGGACGAGGTGTCACCAGAGAGGATGGCGGCCTGGACGGCAGCACCGTAGGCGACGGCCTCGTCGGGGTTGATGGACTTGTTGGGCTCCTTTCCGTTGAAGTAGTCGGTGATGAGCTTCTGAATCTTGGGGATACGGGTGGAGCCGCCGACAAGGACGATCTCGTGCACCTGGGACTTGTCGATCTTGGCATCGGTCAGGACGCGGTCGACGGGCTGGAGAGTCGAGCGGAAGAGGTCCTGGCACAGCTCCTCGAAGCGGGCACGGGTGATCGAGGTGTAGAAGTCGATACCCTCGAACAGCGAGTCGATCTCAATCGACGTCTGGGCAGACGACGAGAGAGTGCGCTTCGCACGCTCGCAAGCAGTGCGGAGACGGCGGAGAGCACGAGCGTTGGTGGAGAGATCCCTGTAAGTAGTTAGTTATTTGTCCGATAATGCCATAATGCAATGATGCGGTATTGTGAATGGGGGGTGGGTTGAGATCCGACGACCCGCAAATCGCAAGAACCGATGATCGACCGCCGACCCAACCCAGGATTGATGATCGCACGACCAACGGATCAGATCGCAAGATCGGGGAAAGAAATGAAGGGGTGAAAGGGAAAGTCTCTTACTTCTTGAATTTTCTCTTGAACTCATTAACGAAGTGGTTAACGAGACGGTTGTCGAAGTCCTCACCACCCAGGTGAGTATCACCGGCAGTGGACTTGACCTCGAAGATGCCCTCCTCGATGGTCAGGAGCGAGACATCGAAGGTACCGCCACCGAGATCGAAGATGAGGACGTTGCGCTCGCCCTCGACCTTCTTGTCGAGACCGTAGGCGATGGCAGCGGCAGTGGGCTCGTTGATGATACGCAGGACGTTGAGGCCGGCAATCAGACCGGCGTCCTTGGTAGCCTGACGCTGGGAGTCGTTGAAGTAGGCGGGGACCGTGACGACGGCGTTGTTGACGGTGCCACCGAGGTAGGCCTCGGCCGTCTCGCGCATCTTGGTCAGGACCATGGACGAGATCTCCTCGGGGGTGAAGACCTTCTTCTCGCCCTTGAACTCAACCTCGATGACGGGCTTGCCGCCGCGGTTGAGGATCTTGAAGGGGAAGTGCTTGGCATCGGCCTGCACCTCCGGGTCGTCGAACTTGCGGCCAATGAGCCGCTTGGCATCGAAGACGGTGTTGGCAGGGTTCATGGCGACCTGGTTCTTGGCCGCATCACCGATCAGACGCTCCGTGTCCGTGAAGGCCACGAACGAGGGCGTTGTCCGGTTACCCTGGTCATTGCTGATGATCTCGCACCGATCGTCCCGGAAGACGCCGACGCAAGAGTAGGTAGTACCCAGATCAATACCGACCGCGGGAGCCATTGTGACTGGGATATGTGTGGAGGAATCTGCTGAAGTGGAAAAGAAAATGGGTATCAAACAAGAGCAGAAGACGTTCGAGATTGGGTTGAACGTTCAATGGGATTGTTAAGAGTGTTTGGAAGATGTGGTTTGAGTGATGAAGAGTGAGAGGTTTGGGAAGGCTCGAAGTGGGAGAAATATATGGAATGGATAACTTCCATACGGTTCCAAAGCTTTCGTTTCCAGCAACGCTTGGTGGGGCGGCCAGTACTTCCTGGTACTTGCCCGCTGCCCCTCGAAGGTTCTCTCTCAGTCGATGGCTCGGGCCAATGAGCACGAGCGCCAGCTTGCTTGCCCCCACAGAATCTGGGACCTTTGCTACAGTCTCTGGGCAACGCCTCTGCAGACCCAGAAGATGCATGTCGATTTCCTGGTGCTGCTCCCCGACCCACGTCCAGCTTCTGGCGTTCAGACGAAGCTTCCATCCCCACTACAGGTGGGAGCTTGGGCTCTACAGTGACGATGCTCTGTGGTCATCGACGAACACTCCAGTCATTGCTGCACTTCAGGTACTTTCTAGAGTATACAGGAGCTTGCCCAAAGATAGCCGAGAAGATTGTCTGTCCCAGTACCTCGTCTACTGAGGTACCCTGCTGAGATTGGTGGCATCGTTGAGATGGCTTTCACAGGGCTTTCACGTCGCTCAGAACATCACAATTTGGAAAACAGATGGGGTTACTAAGACGCATACAATCCAGTATACAATTACACGTGTAGCGAAGACATCTTGAAGGCGATCGACGCCTTTGCCTCTTTCTGATCGAAATTCTCTGTTTCTGGATTTTCTGGCTAAGATCTCTGCTGCGCTGATGTCCGGTTTCATCACCCCAGAATCAGAAGCGTGCAGAAGTCACTCGAAGTACCCTTGGACCTGCACGAGCTTCCATCCGACCCCTCCATCCTTTTGGTGCCTGATGGCACAGCCTTTCCCAACTGTTACACGCAGCCTTGCTGCATGCATAACACTTTTTGTGTATCCCAATGCTCTGGCCCAAGGTTGCTCGCCTTCTTTATGACCATTTTGAAGCTTTTCTCTACCCAGGATGCTGGCCAATTGTCGAGCAACTTCCTGTCGGGACATCTGAAGGAGCTGTGTGAGCGATGAAGTCATCATACGATAAGATAAGATCACCCCGCCAAACCTTCTTAAGCCTTCAGCCAATAAGGAGCGTGAAAGCACAACATCTGATTTTCGGAGGACGAGGAATCACGGTCTCTGCACTGTAGTAGTAGGCTTGTCACCGACTCCATCACGGTAGGCACGGCTTTTGTCTCTCCATCGGAGTGTACGGCTCGAGTTTCTGGATCCGGAGGCATGGAGACGTGTTGAAACTGCAGCTCCTTTAGGGAATAGCTCGGCTGAGACGAGATCGCGAACACTGGCCGGCCGCAACCATGGTAAATTGCAGACCATTTCTGTATACCAATTGAGAAGACAGATTACAAGCTCTGGGAGTGTAAACAGCGTCACTGACAGACGAGATTCCGTCTTCCTGTCGTCTCAAACATCCTCCATCGGCGGCTCAGTCCGTACTTGCAATGGCGTATAGCATGCTCAACCTCCGGCGGTCGTGAATGGCATGTGTGATCTCGACGGCGATGTAGCAGGGAGTCCGGTAGCAGCCTGGAACCAGCTTGGACATATAAATATCGAGCTTGAGGGTATCAAGATCGAGCACGAGGAGTCTTTCTGGCGTATTGCTTCTGAGGCATGTGTCTGCTGATTCCATTGCCAGGACAGTGTCTGCAACCCTAGCTCCAGAGCATACCACCTAGTCCTGCCCTTTTGAGGCGTACTTCGATAGGAGACTCTTCATAATAGACATGGCGCCGCCCTTGTACCCGCCTCCGAAAATGGCATAGTGGTTCAGGTGGTGATACCTATAGCCAGTCAGCGACGCTTCCACGTCATCATCCATGTCACGTAACTCACAGCTCATACAACCTCACCCGATCCTCCCACTCTCCGACAGGTTCGCACTTGGGCACCAACTCCCCATACTCCCTCCAGAACTCCTTCCCAAAACCCCCAAACATCCGCATGATCCCAAGCTCATACTCGCTATGCCCGTACACAGCCGCCGGATCAAACACCACCTCCTCCACCCCCCCGTCCGCAATCCTCCCCCGTCCATGGTTCCCGCTCCACAGGTCCCCGTGCACCACAACCGGCCTCACGCCCTTCAGATGTCCATCCCGCAGCAGTCTCGGCACGACCTCGCTCACAGTCCTCCCCACCGCCTCCCTCAGCTCCAGATCCCTCCCATTCCTCCCCTCCCCAGCCCGCAATACATGTCTCAGCCTATTCTCCCCGTAAAACTCCGCCCAGCTCTCCCTCCACCCATTATCCTGCAGCGTATCCCCGCAGCAAGTCGGCACCGGAAACCCATACATCGGCCTCCCACCCTCTGGTAGAGGTGCAGGCGCAGTATGCAGCCTCGCCAACTTCTTCGCCAGGCTCTCCCCCGACCCCTTGCCAGTAGCCCCCAACTCCAGGAAATCCGTAGCCAAGAAAAATCTCCCCGCCGCCGTGGCCAGCTCGCCGTGTCCGTACGACCGGGGGCAGAAGCCTGGCACCGCGTCCGCGATGGCGTTGAGGGAGGCGTGCTCGCCTGCGAACATGACCCTCGCGGCGTCGCCTTGGCCGGTCTTGATGAAGAAGTCCTTGCGGGTCGCGGTGGTGGTAGGCTCGGATGGGGAGGAGGAGGAGGAGGAGGAGGAGGAGGCTGTGAGGCGCCAAGTGGAGGAGAAGGATGAGCCGCCGTGTTGGCGGACGGAGACGGTGGAGCATGGGGGGATGGGGAGGCAGGCGAGGAGGGAGGGGTCTTGTGCTAGGTCCATCTTTTTGTTCTGTCCTTGCGTGCGGGAAGGATGTGAGGGGTGTGGAATGTGTCTGGTGCAAGTTTCAATGGTCCCGGGGGGTTGATGGTGATGGACATTACCGGATATCTGTGAAAGGTTGGATACAGGTTGTGTGAGATGGGGAGAAGAGGGGATGACGTCGGTGGGGCCTGGAGATGCATTTGCATAATCTACGTCTCTTCTCCCTATGAGCTGAGCTGGCTACAGAAGTCTTCCACACTCCCTCCTCGGAAGCTGGGTTAGGCGCACAATGATGAAGAACGTAGTCATGTGTTGTTTGGGTCCAATGCGTACATTGAAACTTTTGCCTTCTATCGTTGCTAACCCATCTATCGTAAACCCGAGTCGCGTCGCGAAGAACATTGTCTGCCAGCCAAAGCAGACCCATTCGCGGCTGTACTACGCGGGCTGTATGTATCCTTTCCCCAATCCACCACGATTTCCTTCGACTCAATTCTTGACCGGCCATCCGCTGTACTCTCGAGTTTCATGCGAGAGACTAGTCATAACTGGCTGGGTGTGCTTGCGCAGTATGGAGTGCTAAGGCGTCTTGACCTAGAAATTGGGCTCGGCAGACGAGACACTGGATTGTCGGCTGTACAGCAGGGGGACACTGGCACACATTCAGGTCTGTCTGCAGTATGGGGCCACGTAGCGTCCGGCGGCAATCAGGGCATATGCTGTGGACTTCTCTGACATGCGTGCCCATTTCGTCCCTGTCGGCAAACATCAATTGGCACCCCGGCGCAATACACACCAACGAGAAGATCTTCCCGTTGTGCATCCGCTTATAGTGGCTGACCATGGAGTGTCTGGTAACGAACGTCCGCTTGCAGCTCTGTTCTTCGCATGGAACTCCTTCACCTCTGTGCACCTGCGTAACGTGTTGCAACATGCCAGGCCTAGACTTGAAAACCCGCTCGCAGCCCTGTTCTTCGCATGGATATCGTTTACCTGTGTGTCTCTCCTTAACGTGTCGTAGCATCTTGGGCTTGCTATCGAAGGTCTTCTGGCAGCCCTGTTCTTCGCATGGAATTCGTCCACCTCTGTGCACCTGCTCGACGTGTCGTAACATGCTGAACCTATCCTTGAACACCCGCTCGCAGCCCTGTTCTTCGCATAGAACTCGTCCGCCTCCGCTTTTGTGTACCTCCCTAACGTGTCGTAACATCTTGGACCTACTATTGAAGATCTTCTCGCAGCCATGCCATTCGCAGACAACTCCATTATCGCCTGGCGAGCCTTTATTTTCCGGGAAGACCGTATCTTCTTGCTCGTCCACGCCATTACACACCGGACTCTTAACGCCATACACGGATGAGGGTCTAGATGAAGGAATTGATGTTTGCGAGGCGGAAGCAGTCGTCCGCTGCAGAGTTCCCTCTCCACGGGGTACTGGCATCGCTGTGGAAGCTGGTGTTGACAGCCCAAGTGTCTCCATTCGACCTCCTAGACAGTCGATCGGCGCCTTTGACCGTTGTGCGGCGGTAGGGAGATTAGCGGCGCCAGCAGGACCTGCCAAGGGTGTATACTCTAAATCGTGATCGTTCCTCATCACCTGCCGAGGGTTGGAGACCACAGGTGAAATCTCATCATCGCTGAACCCAGGGTCTTCTTCGATGAGAGGGTCGCCTTCGCTGACAGGGGCTTGAACGCCGCCTTCGGATGGGCTCTGCTGGTCGGGGGCCTTCTAGACCTGTTTGCCGACGGGGACAACGGAGCCCATGGGTAGCGGCATGGAATTGCGGGCCGGAGTGACTTGAACACGTGTGTCGAACACACGGCGGTCGACCTCCTCGAAGTCGAAGCAGGTCCCGAGCTTCTGCTTTGCATCCATCAACAGCTGGACTGCCAAGTTCGACAGTTCCGGAGTGGCTTCGGGGACCAAGTCTCTCAGGCGCAAAACCCAAAGCGCATCGGCTTGCAGATCTGAGATTGGAGGGAGCTCGCCCCTGACAGAGGCAGAGCCCTCCAGGAAGTGAAGATTGCGTGTGAGGCAGTACTCGACATCCTCGCGGCAGTAGATGTACGACTCCTCGACACACTCTGCTTTGAATCTGGACAATGGTTTAGCGTCGGTTAGAAAAGAACATAGAGAAAGGAGCAGACTGACTTATGGCCGTTCTGCTCCACGAGGCTGATCAAGTGGTCCTGGTCCTCGATTGTCAACGTCTTGCGGTTGATGTGGAGCACGTTGCCGAGCACAGGGTCGGGCAGATCGGTCCATTGCAGGGTACCCTTCCTCTGGTCAAGACTCTGCTGCTGTGCCGTAGAACCAAACGCCTGCTCTGTCACTGGGTATTCCAGCCGCAGGATGAAGGACTGCTTGGCGAGATAGCGCTGGAGCTCGACAAAGGATGCTTTGTTCGGTGACTTGTCGACGGTCTTGATCTTCTTGAAGCCGTCAGGAGTGTCTGGACCGGAGTAGAAGAGCACACGTTTGAACTCGTGCCTCCCGTACGTGCCGCACACGCCCTGAAGGACGGCGCGTGCCGGGCCGATGTCGTCGTCGGGGACATAGGCAGTCAGGAAGTACTCCAACATCTTCGCTGGCGAGGACTAATGGTGATGAAGTTTCTTAAAGAAATACCGTTTGTTTTGACAGTTTGGAGGAAGAGAAGGTCTGCTAATGGAATGAGGTTGATGCCGGGCTGGTAGGCTACTTAATATGTGAGTGTCGGGGTAAAGGCGGAAAAAGACTCGGAGTAAGAAAGAGCTTTAATGATTGATCATGAAAAACCCTACCGCAGAATCCAAAAGCTTCCCCTTGCTCGCAGGCTAGTTATTGATCGGATAACTGTATCTGGAAAACGGGTAAAGTCGTTGTTGAACCTTCAATGTTGGTCTGGAACTTTTGAGTTTGGATGTCGTCGAAGGTGGGTACTCACGGTGCCTGCCTGCCCCACCACAAAGCGCCAAGCACTGCAGGTAGGGACTTGCCGCTCGGTCGGGGCGCTGCCAGTGTCCTTAATCCAACCTGGAAGTTATTTGCCATACCGAAGACGCCATGCCCGCTACTCGCTGCAGAATATCAAGTCGCCCCGGCCCAAGGACAGCACACCCGGCCACTGGGTAGCCTGATACTTGGATCACTATCTTGGGAATTTCAGGCCTCTAGAATCAAGTCTAGACCTCCCGGCAGTGCGTTTGGGCTCGACGTATGGCGGTCTCGGTTTGGCATCTCCTATACAATATAGATAGCCAAAGCCAGTGGCGGGAGAAGGAGATACAACACGCCATCCAGCGCTCATGGAGATGGGATACGGGACAGCCAGAAAACACGTGACTGGATGCTCGGAGCCAAGCTGTTTCCCTACGGACCGGTCCTTCAGTTGTGGAGCTAATTACTCCGGGGTGCCTGGGGACGGTCAGGAAGCGGACCTGAAGAGGGCTTGCACAAGAAGAAGGAGCCAGGGGCCTTTCCTCCTTTCCCTCTTTCTTTCATAAACAAAGCAAAAAGGAAAAGCCGGTTTCCGTCTTCTACTTACTTTATCATCGGAAACACAACATAAACGTTGGCAGCGAATGCCCGACCCTGCGCGTTGGGTTGGCGGCATCACAAGTGCGGCTCCCGGAAGGAACCAATGCCGGCCCAGAGTTATGCAAGCCCGCTCCGTGCCGGCCAATTGCCTAGATTGGACATGGACGGCCGCTTTCACAAAAACCATCATTTCGCTAGAAATTTCTAGCATCCGGAATGTTGCACTAGACTAGCAAATCTAGTGCCAATTTGGCGACTCCTTGAAGCTGTGTGCAACCCTCGTCATTGGTGCGGACACTTGACAGCATCGGATCCCGCCATGAGCACGGTGGCCCATTTGTGCAAGGCCGGCAGACACTGATTGCTTCACCCCCGTCCGGGGAATTTCCCTACCCGGCGAGTTTCCGGTGCCAAGGTTGTGTGGACTTGTGCAATGGCGGCAAGACACATGAGCCCGAGGGGCTCGCTATAATTACCACAACCGCCGCACCTTGTGCCGTGTTACGCAATGTTTCCACGCCCCTTTTCGCTGTGTTCCCGTTCTTTTCCTGGACAGTGGCGTAACCGGTCCTTGTTTACATACTTCCTACAGAAGACCAGCAACTGGCAGGTTGACCCGGGTCTGCAGTGGACACGATGACAAGCTCAATAACACCCCGCGACTCGACGCTGGACTTCGATGTGGAAAAGGGAGAGAAGAAGCCACCTTCTCTCGATGGCGCGACCATAACCCCTGACCCGGGGGCTCAAACAGACCTTGAGGTCGAGACAGGGAAGTCAGAGGCGGTGGACGAGACAGACCCAAATGTCGTCTCCTGGGATGGCCCCGACGACCCTCAGAACCCGAAGAACTGGACCGACAAGAAGAAGTGGACTAATGTTGCAATATTGTCTATATTGACAGTCATCACGCCTCTCGGCTCCTCTATGTTCGCGCCAGGCATCCCCAAGATCATGGCCGAGTTCCACAGCACGGACTCGACCACGGCGACCTTCGTCCTGTCCATCTATATCCTCGGCTTCGCCTTCGGACCGCTTCTCATCGCTCCCCTCAGCGAGATTCACGGTCGCTGGGTGATGTACAACGTCGGCAACATCCTCTTCACTATCTTTACCGTGGCCACGGCCCTGAGCAAAAATATGGGCATGATCATGGCATTTCGGTTTCTCATGGGCCTTGCGGGCGCTGTTCCTATCACCATCGGAAGCGGCAGCATAGCCGACATCATGCCTATCGAGAAGAGAGGCAGAGCAATGTCTGTCTGGGCTCTCGGTCCTCTGCTGGGTCCCTGCATCGGGCCAGTCGCCGGAGGATTCTTGACTGAGGCTGCGGGATGGAGATGGGTGTTCTGGCTGATAGCCATCGTGGTATGTAGTCTGTCCCTCGGGGGCAGTTCAAGAGCTGACTCAATGCTAACCCGGTACGATAGGGTGGTATCTGCGTCCCCGTTGCTTTCTTTGCCCTCCAGGAATCCTTCGCGCCACTCATCCTCGAACGCAAGGCTCGCCGTCTGCGAAAGGAGACAGGAAACCCGGCCCTTCGAAGCCAGCTCAAGCTACTCAGTCCCAAGGAGGAGCTGAGGCTCGCCATCGTACGGCCATTCAAGCTGCTACTCATCACTCCCATCGTCACTCTCACTTCGCTCTACGTCGCCATCACCTACGGCATAATGTACCTGCTCATCACCACATTCTCCTTTGTCTACAGCGGCCAGTATCACTTCGGCGAAGGCATTGTGGGCTTGGCCTTCCTGCCCGCCGGAATCGGCATGATGATCGGCGTTGTCACCTTTGGCATGATCTCGGACGCGGTGGTCAAGAAGGCGCAAGCCCAGGGGATCGAACACAAGCCCGAGATCCGGATCAAGCCCGTCTTCACCATCCCTTGCGGAGTGGCCCTGCCCATCGGCCTGTTCATCTACGGCTGGACCGCCGACAAGATGGTGCACTGGATCGTGCCCATGATTGGCGTCGTCATCTTCACCGCGGGACTCATGGGCGTCATGGTAAGTCATCGAGCACTGCTTATATCGCCACGCATATGCAAAAAGAAAAAGCTAACGCGTTTGACTTGTAGATGTGCATCCAGAACTACCTCCTCGACGCGTACCCCCAGTACGCTGCCTCCGTCACTGCCGCAATGGCCGTCCTGCGTTCGCTCCTCGGCGCCCTCCTCCCCCTCGGCGGTCTACAAATGTACGAATCGTTGGGTATCGGTTGGGGCAACAGCTTGCTCGCCTTTATCTCTCTCGCCCTCGTTCCGATCCCGCTCGCCTTCTTCGTCTATGGCGAGCGTCTCAGGCGGAGGTTCAACCCGGTCCTATAGTCGGATGCTTCCTGTTCCTTGTTCAGGTTCGTGTTGCCGCAAACTTTTGCATAGCGAACGGGTGGCATGGTTGATTTTACCTTCCTTCGTTGGTTGCTTCGGGGAGAACAAAGACTTAATAGACTTGATAGACCTGTTTCCCATGAAGTCGCCGCCTGCAGTTTGTGGCTTCTTGTCAAGAATCTCGTTGGCTAGCTGCTGCGATCAGTTGCCTTGCCTTTCTGATTGGCTGAATCCCCTACCGGTCCGTAGGTATTCGCGTACAGGGCTGAATGATCGTGGCTGAGGCCAGGGTCCAACTTCGAGAGGTAGCCCGTCCATAGACTCTTCTCTCTCATCTGTTCTCAGGCCCTAAGCAGCAAGCCTTCGGTCTTGTTTTCGTGCATATCGGGGATAGCATTTGCCAGTTACAGTTTGGCTTCACGACTTTTCGATTCAGGAAATATCTCGATCACAATTGCACCTTCGAAATGCTGAGGCGATGGCGCCCTTCCGCGCCGTGGACAGGCATGAGTCCTCGGATTGAGTCAGGCTTGCGGCAAACAGCAAGATTGTTTGACGACATCAGTGATGTAGTGATCGACAACCGAGTATACGGCAAAGATCCGGATGTCAAAGAGCGGGAAAGGGCTGAGTTGATGCGGCAGTACCCGCGACGGCAAACAGGCGCAAACATGGCGACCATACTCGATCATTTGATGGATCCCGCTGTCGGTGCGTTCTGGAGGGCAGAAGCCTCTGTGGCGTGGGGAGACCAGAACCAGGTGAAGTTGCACCGCCAGGCCGTGGCAGCTCTCCGTGACGAAGCAGTTGACATATACATATCTCTTCAAGACGAATTGGAGCAGATCGACATTTCCCTACTCAACAACGCTTTCGACTGCATCAGATGGAAACTCAAGGCCTTGGAACCTGTATTTGCCCATACGGTTTATAATCCGCATATCTCTGTCCGAGACCTTCCAGCTCGCCAAACGCCCAAAGCAGCTGACTATGAGCATCCTCTCGAGGTAGGTAATACGCGCTTCACTGACACTCGCTCCCGCTAATCCGCCATAGCCCTACATTGCCCCAGCCATAATCGCCATGACCAGCCTAGTAACGTTCGCAAGCACCATCCCCCTGATCTTCGCCTGGTACCACTCCCAGCCCGTCGTCGGCACAACGTCCGACCCGGACTTCTTCTTCCTCATCCAGAACAGCATCATGCAGGTGCTGGGTATCTTCACAACAATGTACCCCGTCAGCAGGAACAAGGCCGCGTCCAGAGCACCCTGGTACTGGGCCCTTTTCTTCACTGTCGTCGGAACAGCCTGTGCTGTAGCGGCACCGTTTATGTATCCGTACCTTCCTACGTTCTGGAGCGGGTTTGTCTCCTTCGCGGGGACTGTGGCGCAAGTGGCCATGGCTGTTCAGCTGGTCCTGCTTGCTACAGCCCCGGTGAGGCGGGATAAGCGGGATTGAGGCCTGACTCGACAGAGGCAATTGCTCTACGCTCTCTGTCCAGCCTGATATAGAATACTTCATCCTTCGATGCAAGATTGGTATTATCACGGGCTTGTGCCGGCATGGACGCAGTCGGGAGTTCCAATATCGAGACTTACCCACCCGAGCGTCTGAGTAGACATGGAACTATCTGAGAAGCTATATGAAGCCGGTGCCAGCAGATCATCGGTTTGTTGAAGAAGATCGAAAAACACGACAGGTAACCCAGCCGGAACCGGAAGGGCGGAACTGAACAAGTCCACGACATTGCACAATTCGATCCTTAGACACGACGAATAAATCATATCTGCTGCTAATCTAAGTTGCCCTTTCCAAGATCATCAAAACCTTTGGTGTCGACGATCCAATCCTGAATATCAGACTCCTCGTCTGCTCCAGCCTCTTCCGATGCGACATGGCAACAGCAGCACCGCCCACATTGCCCAAGTCATGCAGAATCTCAGTCAGCTGGCCGGTAATCTGCCTCCTCGTGCTGGCGAACTCGACAGATCGCAAGTCGGCAGCGATCTTGTCAACACGCAGCTTTGCTCCGGTCAGCTGCTTCCTGTCACCCAGGAGCTGGGCCGAGAGCTCGTTTGCCCCTGACCGCATCTCGAGGCACTCTCCCTGCAAGCTTGATATCGAGCCGGTCACCTCCTGATACTGCGATCTCTGGCTTGTCAAGGCCGGGAGTTGTGATTGGAGAGCTTGGATTTCGGACTCGAGACTCGAGAGCTGCGAAGAGAGGGCGTTTTGGACGGAGAGTAACTGATCCGCCTCGTTATCTAGCTCACTGTGCCGGAGCGTCACATCAGTTCTTCTGAATGTAGTACGACCACTGTCAATAGCAAGTAAGATAGGACACTTACACTGCTGCAGCAGCCTGCACGCCTCCAACAGCTACAGCTGAACCAACTGAAACCCCAGCTGCAACGGCAGTGACCAAACCCGCAGGCGGGAAAAGAATGCTGAGTCCCAAAATCCCCACGCCGCCGGCGAAGCTTAGAACCGAAGTCTACATGCGAGGCGAGATTGCATCAGCAGTCAACATCTTGAAGACAAGCTAGGGGGGGTCGGCAACGACTTACAACCGCGGCATCATCGCGAGCACTCTGCGTCCTCGCCCTCGACTCGCGCAAGCGATCAATACCCTCCTCCTTCTCGGCAATGTCCTCGCTCACCCTTCCGCACTCCAGCTCCTTCTCCGCGATCTTCAGCTCGACCTCCTTCGTACCGACGTCGAACCCGGACATGAGCTCGTTCGCCCGCGACAGCGCCCCGCCGATGTCCGACTTGTTGTACTCGTTGATGCGCCGGTTCAGCGTCTGCACCCGCGCGAGCGACTCCCCGCACGCGGCGCTGGCGGAGCCGAACTCCCGCCCCACGGAGACGACCTGGGTCCTGAGGCGGGAGGTCCTCCTCTCGACGATGGCCGAGGTCTTCTTCTTGATGCCGAGGGGCCGCAGCATGATGCGGAGGGCCTTGCCGTGCTCGTACCAATAGATGATCTCTCGGTCGGCGTCGCAGACGTTCTCCGTCAGCTTGAGGAGCTTTGTCGTGGCGTCGGTGAGGGAGGCGGAGCACTTGGCTCGGTAGTCCAGGCGCAGAGTCTCTGTCTCGGTTTTGAGGTGCTGGAGCTGCGACTGTAAGTTCTGGATCTTGAGTGACAATGACACCAGACCGGGGTCGGTCCCAGAGGAACGGAGCACGAGAGCCATGGTCTAGTTGTGGTCTTGTTCAGTAGGGCGGCAGGAGGCGTGCCGTTCAAAAACAGTGACTGGGCACTGGTTGTTTTTAATAGGCTGCTTGTGTCCAGCTACCCTTATTGCCTTTTACCGACCGGAGTGTATCGACACATCGGATTGCCCACAGAGCTGGGCGACCAGGATTGACACGACGTTGTGGTATTTGCGCATGTTTGGCCGAGCCCATCATGATGCATCATTTCTAACGCGATGTCCAGAGCCTGCTTTATCTCCCAGGGCGCTAAGCTATGTCTGTAGCAATAAGCGTAGTGGCGTCCTATAGGGGACTTGTACAGGCCCCCTTACGGTCACTCAGCCCCGGTGGCGGCTGATCAATATGCCAGTAGTGCACATCGCGATGTCTTGGCAGGCAGAATCCCACGAGGCTCTGCGTTGGGCAGGATATCCGCGGTCGCAAGGAGAGAGTTTCTTATTCCATGCGCTCATTCTGGGGGGTTACCGTATGTCTGCCGACTGTCAGGCGGGTACTAATAGTCGAGCCTCTGGATGCAAACCAGTCCAGAGTCCTTCGAGTCCGGCCTTGCATGATTGCAGAGCGAGAGAAACCGTCCAATATTTCCAGTCAAACTACCTTTGTCACTTCGCGACCATGTCGGCCAGCAACGAACAGGCGGTCGCCGTCGTGCCGGGTGCCATCCAGAAGAGCGCCACACCCTGGCTTACCGCTGCGCCTGGCCTGATCCATAGTCTCGGTGTCTGTACTGCCATCGCTTCAACTCCGCAAGTGGCCAGTATCAGTCTCACCGGACCGGGCCTCCAGTCAGTGGCTATATTATCTTACGTGCAATCAGCTTATACATGGTACTCGCGCTGACGCGGTCTGCCAACAGGAGCACCGATCTCTCCACCAATCTTGTGCACATCGCCGACCAAGGTCAGAATGCGTTCATGGACGCGTATACCGACCTGCTGGACATCAGCAACGGAACGCGGGCTATGACCCGTGACAATGGCTACGTAAGTAATTCCTTAGACTTGTCCCTTGTATGGTGATATTGGTCATTGGATATCGTTCTCAGCCACATAAGATGAAGTTGACTGCTAAATCTCCACTAGTTCGATCGTTTGGAGGAGGCAATTGGCAAGCCGGAAGGCGAGAGAGCCGCCAAGCGCGCCATGGAGAGGATCACAGAGACTATCAAAGAGTGTGACAAGAACGGAAAGCACACGGAAACCCAGTTCAAGCATTGGCATCAGACCGTCAAATCGGTTAGGCTGGCAGTGATCGAGACGCAGAGTGAGGCTCTCTCAACCTCTCGCCACCAAAAAGCGTAGTTCTGCTCATGCTGACCTCGTTGTTATCAGAGACCACACAGGCGGGCTCGCGTCACGTATCCGAGAAGATTCGAGAGCTGAATGACCAGCACACGCTTCAGGAGGTAGACATGAAGCAGACGGTGACGCAGGTGCAGAACGCCCAGGAAGAATACCGGCGCATTCTCCGCGTCCACCGCGAGCGCGAGGCTAATCTCAACAAATACACCGAGCGTGAGTTAATACTATAAACCTTTGATCTCGAATTGGACTGACGGTTTGTTGGATAGATGCCGTCACCTGTGCCACGCTCGGGGTCACGGCGGGAATGTTCGGCGCGATCCTCGGTGCCGCCGGGTCCGCTGCCATGCTGGCCTTCTCCGGCGATCGCACTTCCAGTCTTGAGGCGGAGCTGCAAAAGAAGGTCTCGGTCGGCTATCAGCTAGAGATGGAAATGCAGCGGGTTCGAAACGGTCTAGTTGGTCTGGAGAATGACAAGGAGCAGCTTGTAAGCAGCGCCCACAACTGCAGACCGCACCAATCCCTGACGAGTTCTTACACAGGAACGCATGGCTGGTATAATCGTCGTTGTGTGTCGCATTCTCCAGGGCCTCTGCGCCGACATAGTGCAGCTCGTCCGCATGTTCGCGCACCTCAACGCCACCATCCGACAGCTCATCGCGGACTACAAGGGAGCCAAGGACATCGAGGCGAGTATCCGCGAGGATCTCGAGGACGCTGAGGACGAGGGCGTCGAAGCCAGGATCAGCAGGCGCGACTACGACCAGTTCCGCGACCAGGTGCACGAGATGCGCCGGCTGACTGTCATGATCAACTCGATGTCGACGCTGTACGGAGACATCATCACCGACGTCATCACGCCTGGTTTCAGCAAGGTTGTCGAGACTGCGTACGAAGACTATGGGGAGACCAACATGTCCATGATCATGTATAACAAGGAGAGAGGGATGAAGGACTACCTGCTGGATGCCGAGAAGGCGTGCCAGGCGCGGGAGAGGGAGGCGGACGGCAAGTTGAAGACAAGACTCGACGAGATCGAGGTTGCATTTGAGGCTAGGAGCAGAAGCAAGCACTCCAGACCCAAGTTCAAGAAGGAGAGTTCGTCCGGGAGCAGTGCGCGGTCGCAAGGTAGCTTCTTCTCGAGAATGTTCAACAGGGACTGAGGGTAGAGTAGCTCGGACTTAGTGGAGTCTCGTCAGTCTCAGTTGTAATGTTCGCTAGCAATAACCTGGACAAGACGCACTACAAAAATGTCCAGGTTATTCTATGACCAGGTTTAGCCTGCAATGAAGAGACTTCCAAAGGTCATCTTCGGCTGTTCGGGTTGCATTCCGCTGCCCCAACCAACAGTGTTCTCACCGCAATGCCTGCCTCCGCGGTCCTGCATTGGGGACTGCCGCGTTTTTACTGCATTGAGCGAACTGCTCTCAGATCCACCAATCATCTTACATGGTCTTGCGTAGGACCCCCTCACAACCACCATGGCAAGATCCGGGGTACCGGTAATATCTCTCCCGCGTTCATACGGGCGTCGACATGGGGGAGGTCATATAAGTCTGCATCTGGACGCTGGGCAGATCTAGGATCCATCGATTGTCGTCCTTCTTTCTTGCGTGTTGAAAATTTTGATCTTGGCGTGCAGCCCTTGACTTCCCAACCATCATGGCTCTCACAGTTGCAGCACTCCTAGCCCTTGCGGCCACAACGGAAGCAGTCGCATTGTACGGGCAATGTGGCGGCATTGGGTATACCGGCTCGACTTCGTGCGACGCTGGCGGAGTCTGCACGTCTTATAATGCGTACTACTGTGAGTGACACGAGATAGCATGTTTGTGGAGGGCAAGGATCTAATGTCCATCAAAGTCCAGTGTGTCCCAGGAACAGCACCGGCGGCCAGTCCCACGGTCACATCATCGCCAGCGACGACGACAACCACACAAGCGAGCGCCTGCACCAAGACCCCAACATCAACTAGCTCCAGCTCCGGTCCGACAGCCACAGGAGTAAAGTACCTCATCACCTTGTAAGCCAAACCCGCCCATTTCCCCTCAGGGAGAAAAAGACTCTCACACGCACCAGCGGCGACTCCTACTCCCAAACCGGCTTCAACATATCCTCCACCAAGCCCTCCCCCTCCAACCCCCTCGGCAACCCGCCCCTCCCAGGGTGGACCGCCAGCGGCGGCCTCAACTGGGTCGGCTTCCTCGCCTCGCAGCTCAACAAGTCGACCCTGCTGACCTACAACTTCGCCTACGGCGGCGCCACCACCGCCGCGGATCTGGTGACGCCTTACGCGCCGACGGTGCTGAGCCTCGTCGACCAGGTGAGCCAGTTCAGCGGCAGCATAGCCTCCCACCCGTCCTACGCGCCCTGGACGGCGGCCGACACGCTGGTCGGGGTGTGGATCGGGGTCAACGACGTGGGGAACTCGTACTGGACCGCCAACGAGACCGTGTTGCTGGGGAAGATCATGGACCGGTATTTCGCGCAGTTGCAGATCGCGTACGACGCTGGAGCGAGGAACTTCGTGTTGCTGAGTGTGCCGCGTACGGGTCCCCTCGGCCTTCTTCCCCCTTTTTTTCCTACCCTCTCGCAAACCTCGAATTACTAACAAAAGTGACAGCAATCGACAAAACCCCCATGATGCTCGCCCAATCCGCCGACGCCCGCACGCTCGAAGCGGCCGTGATAGCGGAGTACAACGCCCTCCTCGCCTCGCGGCTGGCGGCATTTTCGGCTGCGAATCCGGGTGTGACGGCCAAGGTGGTTGATACCTCGGTACCCTTCAACGCGGCGATCGACAACCCGACGGCCTACGGGGCGCCGGACGCGACGTGCTTCAATGCGGATGGGAACAGTTGTCTGTGGTTCAATGACTACCATCCTGGTGTGGCAATCAACAAGCTTGTTGCGCAGGCTGTGGCTGATGCTTGGAGGGGGAGTTTCTTTTAGGAGGCGATGGGGAAGGGGGAGGGGGTGTATATCGGGCGATCTATATAGGTGTCGTATATAGGATATGAACAGCTATTGCTTTTCGGCATGGGACTAGTACTTATTGGTTCTGTTGAACAGTTCCTAGACTTGATGAGCTGACAAAGGGTAGCACCCGGATAAAACAAACGGGCATAAGTAGAACAACAGGTTCAGGGTAATCATATCAAGAGAACAGAGCATTTATACTCATAGATTATCTCACTAGAACGGCGTGTATATGTTAGTCGCTGAGTGTAGATTTAGATGCATATGCATTGAGTTCTATATAAAAGGTTCATAAATAGAAGTCAACCCCTAATCACGTCTCGGACTCTCTCACTCCCCAGGCATATAAACAATCATTGCCATAGCTCATCATTCCCGCATGGTCATCTGCATTTCGGTCATTCACATCATGTCAGGGGCTTAACCAGACGGGTTACCGTTGAAGGCAAGCTTGTTGACAGTCCCGCTGGGGATGCCGGAAAGGATACCCGACTGCGCAGTGTCGACGATGTACTGGCACAGCGCAGTAGGCGTCTTCTTGCCGAGCAGGGTGAGCAGGTACGCGCCCAGGCCGGTGATGTGGGGCGTGGCCATGGAGGTGCCGGAGATGGTGTTGGTCGCGCTGGTGCTGCCGATCCAGGTGGACAGGATGTTGGTGCCGGGCGCGAAGATGTCGACGACGCTGCCGTAGTTGGAGTAGCTGGCGCGGGCGTCGGAGCTCGTGGTCGCGCCGACGGTGCACACGGACGGCTCGCTGGCGGGCGAGGAGTTGGCGGCGTTGGTGTTGTCGTTGCCGGCCGCGACGGCGAGGAAGACGCCCGCGCTGACCATGGCCTTGGCGGCGCTGTTGATCGAGGTCGAGCTGCCGCCGCCGAGGGACATGTTGGCCACGGTGCCGTTGGGGCAGCTGCGGGTCTTGGCGTCGGTGGTGACGTAGTTCATGCCGGCGATGACGCCGGAGCTGTTGAGCGTTAGCTGAGAAAGCATAGGGGTAAAAGGGAGAGCAGTCTTACGTCGTGCCGGAGCCGCTGGAGTCGAGGACCTTGACGGCGTAGAGCTTGGTCTTCTTGGCCACTCCGTAGGCGGCCGAGCCGATGGTGCCAGCAACGTGGGTGCCGTGGCCGTTCCCGTCGGTGTTGGAGCTGTCCACGGCGTTGTAGAGGAAGGTAGCGCGGCCCTCAAACTGCGAGTGGGCGGTGTAGATGCCAGTGTCGATGACATAGGCGCAAGTACCGGCACCAGCGCTGGTGTCGTAGACATAGCTAGTGCTGCCCGGAGACTTGTGAGAGAGGCGAGCAATGCCCCAGGGAGCGCCTGTCTGAGTGGTGTAGGCGTTGATCTTGAAGATGGCCTCTTCCTCAATGTACTCGACCTGTTTTGCACGTTAGCGATCCGAAGATAGTCGCTTGAGGGTGGCTCGTCCGAAAGTCTAGCCACGGAACTCACCTCGGGCAGCTTGGACACGAGATCGAGGAGCTTGCTGTCCAGCTTGGAAGCAAAGCCCCTGAAGCCATCACCCTTGAAGACATGATTGGGTTTGGTGGACCCGAGCTTGCTGACGATGGCCTCGACAATGTCAGACGCAATGCCTTCCTTGACCTTGACGATGTACTGGCCGGGAATGACCGTTGCGCCGCGCGGGGAGATGATGGGAGCGGCAACCGGTTCCGGGGCAGGGGCCGGAGCGCCCAGAGCCAAAGGCAGAAGTGCGAGGAATGCGAGAGCGTGCATGATGACCAGCGGACGACACTAAACTGAAGGGCTGTCGGGGGTGATATCCTGTGACTATATCGAGAGCTCGAAGGCAGCTTGTCTTGGTAGCTTCATCAACATCGTCGTCGAGGGAGTAAGAACTGTCTTATATACTCGAGCGAGTCCGGGTAACAGCTCTGCGGACGACGTTGAGAGGTCGCCACCTTCCTACAAAGGCGACATGCCCGTCATACCGCATCAAGAAGCTAGAAAAGCCCTCAGATGTATTCTGATAGGACCTTGGCAGGAAGTAAGAGGCCAAGGAAAATGATAGGGCCAAAAGTGGACAAGCAGAAGGGAAGAGAGGCGGTAGAATCGACGCTAGATGTCTGACCTTCCGAGCTTAGTTACTGGCGTCGAGAAGCACGTTGCTGTCTGCATACTGTCGCAGTAGAGATTCCCTATCCGTGTCGATGACCGACGGATATGCCATGGCGACCTAGCGCAGCACGACGACACACCAGCATACCCGCTCGGAATCCATACTTGGGCATCCCCGAGAAGGAGACGAGGTGGGCATGTCGAAGCCACGGAGTCGAGGGGGTGGTGGGGGCTAAGGTAGCGAGTGTGCCTGGGCTGAGAGCCACAGAGCCACATCAGCACACGTCCCGCTTCTGAGCAGTCAAGCATAGCGTCAGAACTGATGGAAATGGTGCAGACTTGATGTTACGGTGGGTGGCAGAGGCTGCTCAGGGCGGCAGGAGGAAGAACTGGAGCTGGAGAAAGCAAACCCGAAGGGGGCAGCGAGTCTGGTGAGAATACCGGATTGCTCTCAAGGAAACCGGATTAGTCACAGGAACAGTCCACGGTCCAGGTCCTTGACACGGTGATTCTGGACTCTCAGTGGCCACGAAGCGGTTGTCAAGGCACACGGCCGGCCAGGGTCGAGGTAGGTAGTTGAATGGACTCGGCCCATGCAGGTCTAATCTCGATGTGACCCTCCATTGAGAAGCCCCCGGTCGGCAGTGAGAGACTTGCCCTGGCTTCCAATGTCTTGCATGGCACAACCCCGGAATAGAGCAGGTGGAAAAAGAGATGCTAGAGATGTTAGCGTGTTCGATCGAGGCCGGCACATGAAGATCTCATCTCCATCAGCCTTGGCCGCTTTAGACTTGGGACGATATGCCGGTAGTACATAGGACCTACTATCTTCACACACTCCACCTCTTAAAAGTAGAGCATTAAGGTACCGAAGCATGTGCTCGTCCCTGCTAAGCTAAGTTTATTTAAGCTTCACGGCAATGGATGGTGCATCCTTCTGACTTCGGCGTTTCGTTCCTTTTCGGCGGTGTGGCTGTCGAATAAATTGAGGGAGCACGTCATTGTGGAGAATCGAGCGTCCAAGGCGCCTATAAGTCTAGGCTTCCATTTTCGCGACTTGCTCTTCTGCATCTCTTGCCTCCTTTCCCGCGCAGACGACTCGTGGCGCCAGATTGCTACCTCACTTCTTGGGAGTAGCAGAATGCGGGAGGCATTTATTCGAGCTTTCAACTAGGTACCAGCGCACTGCCGGGGGTCGACCGTGCGGCGGCGGGGGGCTTCACTGAGAGCCGAACTAGAATCTAGACTTGGCGCCGTAACAAGCACCGAGGGCCAACGGTTAGCGATGCTTGGCCGGCGCTGTCTCTTGGCAGCAGCGCCAAGATGGTCCATTGTCAGTTGACTGTTATCACGACGACAACATCGACTTGATGGCCTTCCTCTTTGGGCTCGATCGTCGTCGTCGTCTCAGTCTTGTGTTGTATCCACGGCACGCCACCTGTCCACAGCTTATCAATTCCAGCTGGGAGGCATGGAGGCTTCTCCCCTCAATCTAGGAGTCGCTCGCTTTGCCCTGCCGTTATTGCACTCGGTTTCCGGGCACCGGGTCTCAGTACCTTCAATCAATCAATTACAGGAGTCCGTAGTGGGCCGCCACAGGAACGACCCGTGCTCGGCAATGAGTTGGGACAGAAACTCGACAGCAGATCGACAGCGAGTGTTCCGTAGCCGGCGGTGACAGTTTGTGCGACGGTGCTATTGATCGTGGATCTCGCTCGGCGCTCCGCAATTGACGACAACGCCTCGGGATCGTCTGGCACCTGGAAATTCCCAGTTGGGTCTTGATGGACCTCAGATGTCCCTGGAAACATTCAGGTTCATGAGACGACAATCCTCGGACTCATGACCACGTGTAGACATACGTGATGCTGGATTTGCACTCGAGAAGCATCCCTTCGGATCTCAGGCTAAGCGCTCATCGTGGGATGGACGGTATGGTGCCCCGACCGCCACCCAGGTACGTACCTCATGCGTGGAGGTTTATGAGCAATTTTTACATGCAGATAGACATCGGCACCGCCCCAATGGCCTTCCATCCCGGGCAGGATTGTTCGCCAAGTGTACCTGAAAATCTCATCGGGATGCAGCCAGTGGTCGGGACGCAGCCAGCGGTCGGGACTATCCGCTCACGGCTGCTCGTCCCCAGAGCCTCATCATATCAAGATGACGCACACCACTACCCTAGTCCTCCTCCATCGAGACGGGAAGGTAGCAGACGCATGCGAGAGGGGAGGACAAAACTGGCAGGCCGACTAGACAGAGCTTGCCCGAAGTCTTGAGTGACCACTCTTCTTTCCTTGTCTGAGACACCGCCGAGGCACCTCATCCCACGCCACATTGCTGCGAAATGCACACTACTGCCGACTCCCTTCGAGGCTATAGAGTCTGACCGCTGTCAAGTTTCTGCAAACCCGGCTTTCTTTGAACTTCGACGTGGCATCCCGCGTGGTGAGGTGTGGGCAACCTCGTCGATAGGGGCTTCCTGAGGCTCTGACCTTTGTCAAGAGAAGACGTAATACTCCTTGGCATGAACCTTGTGGCCGTGCTGGGTGTCTTGGGACCCGTTCTCTGAGTTGAGAGAACCAAGTGATCAGGAGTCCACCATGAAATGGCCCACGTTGAAATACTCGCCCAAGGTCTCTGTGGCCCTGAGAAGACAGGATAAATAACCGCATGCTCATGAGATGAGGCAACCTGTGAACCATCTGGCATCGGTCGTGGTGGAGGTGCCGAGACAAACCGAACGCTTTGGTCACTACAGATCGCTAACACCATTTTTCATCTGCAACATAGGTCGTCGGTTTAGGCTTGCTACTCCAACACTGAGGCTCTATGGGACTCCATCCCGCTCCAATCAGACCGTTTCCTTACTCAAGGACTCCTCATCACAGACATAACACATCAGGGCCTATAGAGAAACCTTCCATTCAGCAGTGAAACGGCAATGACTCTCCTTTCCCTTGACAAGAGCCAAACACTCGCTAGGCCAACACAAGATGATCGCAGTGCGTGGGCGGCCTCGGCTCCCCAAAACTCAACGCTCAGCTCCGAATGATACTGTGCGCGGCCAAACTCAACCTGGCCATGGACACCGGCTCGACACCCCTATTCTTCGCGACGGCAACATGTTCTTAAGTCCCATCTCGCATTGTAACACGGGTCGCGGCAAGTAGCGTGCAGAGCTGCACGACATCCTCACAACCCCCACCCCGATAATCAGTTGTCAACATCTATATCGACGCCGCCGGGACGGGTGTGGGGGGGGTGTTATAAGGCGGCCAACATCGCCTCGAAGACTATCGGCAACGTTCGCCGACACCGAGGTACGGTTGGCAGAGTCACAGCGCTCAGGGTGCATTGGTAAATACTCTGAGCACATGTGCCAGTGGACGGTAAATATTCCTACTTCGTTAACGACTACCTAATGCCTATCCCTAATAAACCAGCCATCGAGTTCGAGTCATATGCGTCCCACACCACAACCCTACCCCTCAACAACAAAGGACAGCAACTAGCCGGGAAATTCTGGTACTCCACCTGCCTCCTAAAGAGACTCTTCCGGCTTCCTGTATTGCCGACGGGCATCGACTAGATGAGGGAAAACCATGCGTTAGACTTTCGAGCCGCGAGAGCATAGGGACGTACCGTTTCGTTGATCAACAGCACCAGCGCCTGGTGCCGTCACAAGACTGACATCGGGCCTGACGGGCCTCGAGCTCGACGTTGCGAGCTTGGAGGCTGAGGAAGCGGGTCCCCAGGTCGTTGTAGATGGAGCGGCTGACCACTAAGACTGTGTGAGTATGTCATGGGTATGGAAACTTGGTAACGGTTCTTACACTCGGCAGCGGATGGGTTTAGACCTGCCGATGCGGACACGGAAGCCACGAGGCCGAGGACGAGAGTCAAAGCAGTGGATTTCCATTGTACTAGCTGTGCAAAGCCCTGATGTAGATGGAGACGGCCCCCTGAAGCTGTTGCATGGAGATATGGCTCCTTTTGAGTCTTGGGTTTTCCACCGTGGGGGAAAGCTGGTGGCTCGGATTTGACGTGCATATCGCACCCTCGAAGCTAGCCATGGCAACACAGAGATATCGCGATGAACAGCAGTGTAACCCAGTGCATACCACTGTCTACAGTGATAGTGGCGACTACCGGCGATAAACAACCCTTTCGAGTCCCGTCGTGGGAAGGAGTAGCAATGCATGTACCGTCCGACCTGTCGAGCTGACTTGATCCTCCATATGTAGTACGTACGGCACCCAAACGGCAGCATGAGCGCGAAGGCTTTTTGTGCTGGAGGATTTTATTGTGTGGGGTCGGGAGGTGCGGGAGGTCATTTTGTTTGTGGGAGGTGAGCGTGTTGCGGACAAGAGGGTTGAGGGGTGGAAGAATGGTGACTGCATATGTAGAAGAAGCGGTATGGGAAGATGCAGGATTGAGAGGCAGGAGTGCTACCGGGGCAAATCTGGGAGCATTTCAGGGGGTGGTTGTGAGGAAGCCACACATATTTATGGGGATGATATAGGATTCGATAGACAGCATTCTGGGTTGCTATATACATTGTCAGCACCTGTGACACTTCCATGAAGAGGAGGTGGGTGTCAACCGCTATGCGATGGTGGTCCTGGCCTTGCCTGCGTTCTCATAGCATATTGACATGCGTTGGTGATGGCAAGTCAGCGTCCCGGAGCCTTTAAACGAGCAAGTTCTGATGTCATGACAACGTACAGTACAATTATACAAGACTAGAGCAATAATGTACAGTCTATTGAAACATCTATTCTTAACAATGCCATATTTGCGCGGGTTCATGCACATTTCCATTGCGCCTTTTACCATGCAGTGTGGCCACCATCAATGACAATGTTGCTGCCCGTCATGAAGCTGCTCGCGTTGCTGAGCAGGTATATCGCCGCACCCTTGAACTCCTCGGGCGTGCTCAGGCGGCCCATCATATTCTCGGCCTCCCACTTCTCCTTGAGCCCCGGCACCTCCTCGAAGTTCTTGAGCACCATGGGCGTCACGATGTGGCCGGGGCTGATGCAGTTGACCCGGATGCCGCCGGTGCCGTCCTCCTTGACCTTGCTCCACTCCATGGCCAGGTTGCGCGCCAGCTGCACGACGGCGGCCTTGCTGGAGTTGTACACGGGGCACAGGAGGCCCTTGTTGGCGACCTGGCCCGACATGCTGGCGATGAAGCATATGCTCCCCCTGTTCTTGAACCGGAACATCTGGCGGGCCGCCGAGGTGGCGGTCATGAAGAGGCCCGTGAAGTTGACCTTAAGCATCTGCTCGACCTCGTCGGGCTTCCAGTCGATGGCAGGCTGCACCTTCTGCACGCCCGCGGCGGCGATGACGCCGTCCAGCCGGCCGTTCTCCTCGGCGATCTCGGTGATGAGCTCGTCGAGGTGCTGGGTGTCGGTGATGTCCTGCTGGCGGTAGTGCAGCTCGCCGCCCCACTCGGGCACGAGGCGGCCCTTCGCCTCGGCGTAGTGCTCGTCGGGCTCGGGCATGCGGTCGAGGCAGTAGACCTTCCCGCCGGCCTCCGCCAGGCCTTCCGCAAGGGTAAGACCGAGCCCGCGGGCGCCACCGGTCACGATGAAGACCTTTCCGGCGACTTCGAAGTCGGCGAAGCGCTTGCGATCCGGGCTGCTGACGTTCTTAGGCGGGAGACCCTTGGGCCCCGAGCTGCCCGGTTGCTGCGAGGTCTGGAGCGGTGGTGCAGCAGCGTGAAAGCTTCTTGCGGGGATTGATCGGCTGGCGGCGTACGCAGCGCGGGTAGGAAGAGCAGCCGAGGGACGTGTGCGGGCGAGGCCGCGGATGGCTTTGGGACAGACAGACATGGTGAAGATCCTTAGGTTATTCCTCTTTGTACGTAACGTGGGTGATTCGGGTCTCGCAAAACCATCAAAAGATCAAAGACAGAGATGGACCGGCTTGGCAAACCGTTTGAGGAGATGCTGGGAATGTTTTGTGGTGAGGTGAAGTGACAAGTCAAGTGATCGAGACCAAGGAGCCGCCGGGACACCGTCTATATGTAGTTTGCCTGGCTTGCCAGACATCCTCGTGGTCATGCCAGTTACTTGAGGAAAATAGGTGTGCATTTCGTCATAGCTGACTGTCGTGGCGCACGACCTTTGTGCCGAAAAGCAAGCCTGGCAAGGCACGCAAGGTGCTGATCGGCGGCCGGGCCCGTATTAAAGTGACGTCGCGGCTCCGATCGACGTTTGACGGATGCCGTTGCCGGGACCGTGGGGCCGTATATCCCGTCTTGATTTGTCCGGAGGAAGTTGTCCTGGAATTACTGGGGATAACTGGGTATAACTGGATCTCTTCTTCTCAACGTTCGAGACTCGCCCCAGGTTTATCTCCCCTTTCGGAGAAAAGAAGGCATAAACCGCCAAGTTTTATAGCAACGTGGGCCTGATGATCAACATCAAGCTTGACCAGGCTGACAACCTGGCAGACATCAAAAAGCTCCGGACAGTTTCTTGGCTGTGGCATAAAAAGGAGAGCATGGCAAAAATCAACAGCTCACCGGAGTTTCTCCCCAGCCTCCGACAGTCTCCAGCGTGGTTTGACACTGATCTCGACACTCGACCGCCTAAGTAGTGACCCACCGCCGAAAAACGAGCCGAAGCAAACAGGAGACGCAATCGCGACGTCATCACCCAAAAAGAATTACTCTGAAGCCGAAAAGCCAGCGAAGGCGGCGGGCATGACGCTGTCCAGATCAGGGCGGGTCAGGTTCAGCTACCACGCTCACAACGACTAGCCAACAACACGTACATCACCGGTGTGCGTGAAGAAGGTACGCGGGGTACGCTGGAACTGCGCATATCAACTAAGGTTGAGTCAGGGTGAAAAGCAGGACAGGAAAATAAGGGAAAAGATCAGTACCACCTAGTCAAGGTAAGAAGGTCGCGGGCCGCTCCTCCCTTCTTCTATGATATGGCGCCTATGTAAGGTCTCTTGACAATGTGACGACTTCGTCAGTTTGACACAACCTAGCCTTCAACTGGTGCCACTTTGAGGTTGCACATGCTTGCACATGCTCTAGCTGCCTCTCCCGGACGGTACAACCCATACCATTGCAACCGTCGAAACTCACCGTTGAATCAATCATCACGAGGCCGCCGGCTGAAAACGCTGGTGACGGTCAGTCTTGGTTGTAGGTCCACGTTCTCCTTGCCATCCGTCTTGTCGGTCGACGCAAGAAAGCCAAAAAGTCAGACCAGAGAACGGCAAGCCGATATGTGCTGTCGGGTCACGGAAACTCGCACACAATCACAAGGCATAAGGGTACTACTGAGACCATCTTGACGAGTTTCATGGCCATAAACGATGCCCTCGCTGTAATCCCATGAACAACCTGGGAGTCTGGAGCTGCCGGCCCAAAAAAGCACTTTACGGATTACGTAAGATCCGTCTGCATCGGGATATTTTGCGTCATTGTCGTGGCTATCGTCATCGGTACCTGCATCTCGCGCCTACTGTGTAGTTGGCTTCTTCCACATCTTCTTCGAGCACTCGGGTATCACGCTCACCCAGCAGGCGGCTCTCGATGCCTACTACAATTTCGACAATGGCACGAACTCGCGGCAGCAGCTGATTCCCAAGATCGTCCACCAGGTCTTCCACAACTGGGAACAGCCAGGGAACAACAGGCTGCCTGCTGACTGGCAGGAGGCGCGGCAGACATGCATCGATCTGAATGCGGAGTTTGAGGTCAAGCTCTGGACCGAGGAGCTGTCCTGGGATTTTATCGCGAGGGAATTCCCTTGGTTCTCGAACACCTACGGGGGCTATCGCTCCAAAGTGCAGCGAGTCGATGCCGTCCGGTACTTCCTAATGCTGCACTATGGCAGCATCTACATAGATCTCGACAATGTACTTTCCTTCCCTCCTCCACCTGCCCGACACTCCCTCTCCAGTCTCCGCTTTGTATGCTAACAACACCTCCCCAAACAGGCCTGCGCCGCCAACCTCTCCCTCCTCCTCTACTACCCGGTCTGGGTAGCCGACGGCGGCCGCGGCGCCCTCCAAAACAACATCCTCGCCGCCCAGCTCCACCACCCATTCTGGTCGCTCCTGACCAAGCGGCTCCGCAACTACGACTACGACTACTACCCCTTCCCCTACGCGACCATTAGCACCCCTCCTCCGGGCAGTGGTTCGAGACCGCCGTCTGGGAGGAGTACCACGCCATGCGGCCGGACGCAGACAAGACGCCGGGGCGTCGCGAGAACAGGCTCTACCGGCTGATGATGGTGGTAGACGACCCCGTCGGGATAGCGGACGAGTGGATCTTCTTCACGTAGGCGAGGGGTGGGACGTGGGTCAACTGGGATAATGGAATGTTTCTCTGGACCGGAGACCATCCCTCCGTAGCCTTGCTTGGTGTCCTATCGCTGGTGGGCAGTACGGCGTGGTGCTGACTGCGGATGGCTAGGAGGAGCAGGCGGACAAGGGGATAGTCGCGGATGGGCTGGCAGTCGCTTGCTGGTGAAGATGATCTCACAGAGTCTGCGTAGGTCTATTTGTGTCCGACCATATTTCATATGACTAGAGGGTCGTTTCGAGGCGTAGGTCTCGTCACGCGACTGGCGCTGGATACAGGCGGTGTGGGCTTGCCATTGCGCTGCTGGTCACTGCGAACCACCACGGGCAGCAAGGCCTGGATAGGACCGACTCTTTGGTCTCTGTCATGTTGATTGACGGGTTGTGTGGTCCAAGCATTGGTGGTAACGTGTCACGCGCGGACGGTAGACTCAGCCCCATCGGCTGTTCGTTATAATGGCATTCAGAAGCGGATAGACTCAACGTAAGAACGTGCAAAGAAGTGGATGCGGCGACTCCCAAATGCTATCACTTCTAGGGTATCTATTGCTCACGTACTCTCCTAAGACCTATCTCTCGCACAGACTCCTGCATCGCATACCAGCAGAGAACGTATGCGCAGCTCAAATCATCCATGGCATCTGCTCAGACGCTATGGCGCAACCTTGACAACGACCTTACCCTTTGCCCTCTTGGTGGTGACCCTCTCGTAACCCTGACACAATGTTAGCAACCAGTGGAATCTAAGCAACCCGAAGCAGAACTCACCTCCACCGCCTGCTCCATGCTATATTCCGAATCAATAGGCACCTTCTTGATGACCCCATCCTCGACCAGCTTCGTCACCTCCCTCATCAAGTCGCCGCTCGGCGCCAAGCCCAGGATCTTGTACGTCCTCGGGGTGCCGCCGAGGACCTTGGGCCACAGGTTGTTCTTCAAGAACGGCAGCACACCATGCGTCTTGCCGCCTACAAGACTGATATACTTCCCTTCCGGCTTGAGGAACGGCACCGACCTCTCGTACAGGATCTGGTGTCCAACACAGTCAAAGATATAGTCGAACGGTTCCTCCCCAAACTTCGCCGCCACGAACTCGTAAAGCGGTTCATGTTTCGTGTAATCAATCGTCTGCCACTCGTCAGCCTTCCCCGTCTTTCCTCGCGCGATCGGAGTCATCACTCACCTCATCAGCCCCCAACCCCCTAACAAACTCCTCATTCGTTCCCGAACACACACCCACGACCCTCGCCCCCCTCCCCTTAGCAATCTGCAGCACCATAGCCCCCAATCCTCCACTCGCCCCGTTGACCAGCACCCTACTCCCCTCCCCCAACCCGTCCGCCTCCCTGTGCGCAATGACCGCCGTCTGCCCCACGATCCCCAGCCCGCTCGCCTCCCTCATCCCCATCATCCCCTCCGGCACGACGGCCACCAGGCTGTCCGGCACGACGACGTACTCCGCCAGACTCCCCACGTTCCGCGCGTGCACCCCCACGCTCATGGCGCCGCACACCCTCGTGCCGACTTCTAACTTGGAGTCCGGACCGGTGCCGACGATTACCCCAGAGAAGTCCAGCCCCGGGACGGGGGTCCGCCGGAAGGGGATGAGGAAGGGGGAGAGGAAGGCCATGAAGCCGACGTCGGCGGGGTTGAGGGCCGCGTAGGAGACGCGGACGAGGATGTCGGCGCCTGTTGGCGGGGGAGGAGTTGGCCAGGAGGTCTGGAGGCGCATCGCCTGGCGGGGGGTGCCGAGGCGGGTGGCTATCCAGGCTTTCATTGTTTTAGGGAGGGGGTCCATTGTTGGAGAGGGTGAGGGCTGAGGTAAGCGGTGGTGAGGTGAGCTAGGGTGGGATGAGGTTAAGTTTATGTCGAGACTTTCCTGGAACGTCGAGGCTGGAGAATTTCACGAGTCTTCTGTTGTTCGTACACCGGTTCGAATAGATCTATTAGTTGTCTGCGGAACAGTTTTTAGTTGCTCCTCAAGATTTCCAATCGTCTTTCTCTATCTTTGTTGAAAGTTCGCCGACGTCTCCCCGGAGAGACGATTGAAGTCGGGACGCGGCGCCATCAGTTGAGCCGAAACGTCAAATTGTGTCAAACGGGGCAAACTGAAACCCCCCCCCTTTTGCCCGCTGGGGCCTCAACCGCCGCCGAGTTTGCGCTCGCAAGCTGCACCATAGTTAGGGCGCATTCGTCCGAAATAATGATCAATCGCTCAGAGCAATAGTTGTGCTGGACGCGCAGATCAGGGTGATTTGGGAGGTGATATATCCGGGTCTGGGAAAGTTGCCGTTGCTTGAGGCAGGGCAAAGAAAAACGATACGCGATGATGTACGGTCGCCCTCCAGAGTTTAAACAATGGACGACTTGCCGGTCAATGAATTACAAACATACCGTCCACCAGATTTACGCCAGTCATCTACCACAAAACATTATAGCTAGAATTGCCCAGAACCCAATGGCGTACCGTACCATCTTCTCACGAGTCCGCCTTCTCTTCTAGTCCGCCCTTGGGTCCAATGTACGACACCGAACCCCAACTGACCTCCCAAATCTCACTGTCCGCCTTCTGCCTGTGCTCTTCCTCCTCAGCCGACCAACGCTCCCATTCCCCCTTATCCCTCGCCTCCTGCGCTCTCGCGGCCTGCAAAACATGCCACAGCGATCCGACATGGACCCCCGGGACGTTGCCCCGGGTGTTCGCGCCGTAGACACTAACCTGCCCATTCGCCTCGTTCACGCCGTAGACCCAGCCCTGGTGGAAACCCGTCTTAGGCGACTCGATATACCGCATCACCCTCCCGAACTCGTCCTTGACCCTCCAGACGACCGGGTCGTCCCCGTACGGCACCCCTCCCATCCACGTGGCGCCGCGAGACGTGCAGAAGGCGTGGTACCTGCGCGCAAACTCGACATACCCCGCCACCGACTCGGCACCGCGCATCACCTCGCTCCGGTTCGGTCCGGCGAGCCAGTCCCACACGCAGCCCGCGCAGATACCGGTCCCGAGGTCCCTGAGCCACCGCCGCTCCAGGCCCCTAGCCTCCCTCGGCGCGCCGGAGGGAAGCCTGTGCGCGTCGCCGGCCAGCGCCTCACGGAGCTCCTCCGGCACGGGCTTCTCGGCCTCGAGCTCGTCCACCGCCCTGCCGATCTCGGCGAGCAGTGTGGGCGTTGCGGGCAGGCCGTCGATGGCCCAGCTGGCCTTGCCGCCGTTCAGCAGGGCGGCGCCGCAGTCCCAGGCCCAGGATTCCTGGCCCACCGCGCCGCAGTACGTCTCGCGCTGCTCCCTGGCGCGGCGGTACTGGTCCGCGAACTCGCGGACCGAGGGGATCAGGCGCGGGGAGTCGCAGGCGGACGCGGCGAACGTGTCGAGAGCCTTGGTGCAGGGCTCGCCGCAGTAGGCGGAGCGAAGTCTCTTTTCCTTCGGGTCGAGCAGGCGCGACAGCTCGTCGCGCGAGAGGTTGATGAAGCATCCCGCCGAGGTGTAGTGCTGTTTCAGGGTCATCAAGCAGACTCTGGATGCCTGGAGAGAGTAGGTGTTGGAGTCGGACTCTGTCCAATCTGCAAGGAACTCGTTTGAGTAAAGGCGCTGCAGTTCGGCGTGGATTTCCGCAACGGGCGAGTCGCCGAGGGACGGCCCGTTCAGGATCAGGTAGCTCAGATCGCCCGACGGCTGCGCGGTCTCCCAGTCGGCGCTCAGCAGTCCGGCTGATCGATACCTCTCGATCCCTGTCTTGTAGGTGTTGCTCCACCAGAGGGTTGGCGAGCAGCGCTCACCTGCTGTCCTCACGCGACGGATGAACTCCGGCAGCGAGACCTGCTCGCCGGTATCCGGGTTGGTCACCGCACCGGGAGTCCACGAATTAAGTGTCCGGTTGAGGTAGTCGAAGATGCACCAGTCACACGACGTTTCACCGGGTCCGGGTCCGTATGACTGCTTCCGAACGTGAAAGTTGTAACGGTAAGAATACGTTCCGCTGCCCCGGGTGCCCGACTTCCAACGCGGCGGTTCTGTCCGCCTCCTGTCCGTCTCGTGGACGAACCTCGCGACGCCCTTGAAGAGGTTATGCTCCGCATTCAGGCCGTCGACCACGGCAAAGCGGTCGTACAGCTCAGCGGGACAGTACTGGTAGTCGCTGTCGCCGAAGGGACTGGAGCGGCACAGATGCTGCGTCCTGCGCAGCAGCATCCCGACGGCAGCGGCAGGGCCAGCTTCGAGATACGACGGGTTGAACATGCCGTGGTAGCCGTCGAGGACGAACCTGTCGTCCGAGGTACATTGGGCAGAAACCTGGCGGTATGCGTCCTCTAGGGCGGCCTGGCAACCCGTCTGGCAGATCTTTGGAAGCACGTACAAGGGGTCCCAGCCGAGGGGCCGGAATGTGCCATTGTCCGTGCTGCGATCAAACACCTTGTCGTGGCACGGCACCGCCACGAGGGAGGCCCATGCGGCGCGACATTCGGAGCCGGCCTCGGACGTGATATCGGGATAGAGCGCGGGGAAGTCCAGGTGATACGAGACAGCGTGCTTTTGCTTGACTTGATTGCTCTTGCTGTGGCCCGCCGACGGGACTGGGCGCGCTCTCGGTGTTGTTGAATGGCGCGTCAAGAGGACAACGCCAGTAACCAGCAAAGCGACACTAACGGCTGCGATAGCGATGTTGCGGACGCTGAATATGCGCCTTCCTGGCTTGGAGTCCTGCTTCCATCGGGGTTCTATTTCTGCTGCATCGGTCGCGTCTTCCGCGGTGGTATGTGGCTCGTTGAGAGCCTCGGGCTCATCTCTGTATTGCTGTTCGGCCATGGCAACGAGGTCATCGCTCCGTGAGCGAAGAAGAGAGAGTGAGAGATGGTCGTGAAAGAAGGAAAGTGGGATGATAAGGACAATTGCTGTGCCGCAGCGCAAAACAAGGATCCCCACCAATGTTGCGTCGTTGGGGGCCGAAACCTATTCAAGGCGGCCAGCACCTCCATTCTCTAGGCTACAGCTCTTGTGAGCCAACCATGAATCAGAATGAGGGCATTATGACCTTTTCAATATCGGTGGAAATGCAACCATGTCCGTCGAAGCATATCGCACCCCGTGAACTTTGAAGTTGTTGGTGCGACCCTAACCCTGAAGGGCCGGCTTGCCCGGTTCTGCGGCTGCTTGTCCCCGAGAACAAGATCTCTGAAGGAAACGCTAACAAGTAGTCCAAGCACCGTCCGCACTCACTTAGCCTAATTACACAACTGCCCAAACGGGATATAAATAAGCTAGACAGACTCAAGCCAAGCCTAACGCGGCCTAGCCGGACCTTCGGGTCAAAGCAGCGCGACACCGGATCGGCGCCGACAGCAAGTCTGGGGGTTCCCGCCCCGACCTCCGTTCCCACCTCCGCAGTGCTGATGCCGCTCACACTCCGATATCCGGCCAAGTGCAGACATTGCTGATTCGTCCCGTGTCACGATCACAGCTGTGGTCTTCCCCTCGTAGGATCAGCGATAACCTCATCCTCTGCTGCCGCCAATTTACCCAATTGGAGCGGCTTTACTCCGGATGTCTTGTCACAAGCCAGGACATGTAAGGACTGCCCATACCGCGAACAGAATTCTCTCTTCCTGTTCCACCACTGCATCGGAATCGCCCAGCCGGATGTATATATATATATATATATGGAGCTATCGAAGACCAAGATGGCTCTCCCGGCTGTAGTCTCGCCCAGGAAAAATCCCACAAGGTGAACGCCCTTCCAGTTGCCCAAGATGTTCGAACAAACCCCCACCCGCCTCATCTACCGCCACGACCACGAAACCCTCTGGATCGAGCCATGGGGCCCCAACGCGCTGCGCATCCGAGCGACAAAGTCCCACGCCATGCCCCCCCAGGACTGGGCCCTCGATGAACCCGTCCCGGACCTCAGGCCCACCATCTCCGTCCCCGCCTCCGCCTCGTCCCCCGGCGGCAACGTCGCCGCCGCCACCCTCACGAATGGCCTCATCCGCGCCACCCTCACCCCGCGCGGCCGCGTCACCCTCACCAACACCACCACCAACCGCGTCCTCCTGCGCGAGTACACCCGCAACCGCGACGACGTCTCGGACCCGCAGTGCAGCGCCCTCCTCTTCCGCGCCCGCGACTTCGTGCCCCTCAGGGGAAGCGACAACTACGCCCTCACCCTCCGGCTGGAATCCCTCTCCCGCTCCGAGCGGCTCTACGGCATGGGCCAGTACCAGCAGGAAGGCCTCAACCTGAAAGGCGCCGACCTCGAGCTCGCCCACCGCAACAGCCAGGCCAGCGTGCCCTTCCTCGTCTCGAGCCTCGGCTACGGCCTGCTGTGGAATTGCCCGTCCGTCGGCCGGGCGGTGCTGGGCACCAACGTCATGAGCTTCGAGGCTTCGGCTACCGACAAGCTGGACTACTGGGTCGTGGCCGGGGATACACCAAGGGACCTGGTGGAGGCGTACGTGCGGGTCACCGGCCTGCCGCCCATGATGCCCGAGTACGGCCTGGGTTTCTGGCAGAGCAAGTTGAGGTACCAGACGCAGGAGGAGACGCTGGCCGTCGTGCGGGAGCACAAGAGGAGAGGTCTACCGATGGACGTCATCGTCGTCGACTTCTTCCACTGGCCGCACCAGGGCGACTGGCGGTTCGACGAGGACTACTTCCCGGACCCGGGTGCGATGGTGGCCGAGCTGAAAGGTTTGGGTGTCGAGCTGATGGTCAGCATCTGGCCGACGGTCGAGGACAGGGCCTCCGAGAACTGGGACGAGATGCTCGAGCGCGGCCTGCTGATCCGCGCCGAGAGGGGGTTCAGGGCCGTCATGGATTTCCAGGGCAACACGGTGCATTTCGACGCCACCAACCCCGAGGCCAGGAAGTTTATATATGACAAGGCGCGGCAGAACTACGGCCGCTACGGCATCAAGCTCTTCTGGCTCGACGAGGCCGAGCCCGAGTACAGCGCCTACGACTTCGACAACTGGCGCTACCACCTCGGCCCGCAGATGAGCGTCGGCAACGTCTACCCGCGCGACTACTCGCGCGCCTTCTACGAGGGGGCCCTGGCTGCCGGGGAAGACACAAGGCCCGTGAACCTGGTGCGGTGCGCCTGGGCGGGCAGTCAGAAGTTCGGCGCGCTCGTGTGGAGCGGCGACGTCGCCTCGTCGTGGGAGAGCTTCCGGCAGCAGCTGGCCGCGGGGCTGAACATGGGGCTCGCGGGCATCGCGCACTGGACGACAGACATCGGCGGGTTCCACGGCGGTAACCCGGACGACGAGGGCTTCCGCGAGCTGTTGGTCCGGTGGTTTCAGTGTGGCGCGTTCTTGCCTGTCTTCCGGCTGCACGGCGATCGGGAGCCGCATTCGAAGCCGCTGTCTGACCGCCGAGGAGGGAAGTGTCCCTCTGGTGCGCCGAACGAGGTGTGGTCGTATGGTGAGGAGGCCGGGGCTATCTTGGAGCGGTACCTCCATCTGCGGGAGAGCATGCGCGACTACGTGCGGGGCTTGATGAAGGAGGCGAGTGAGAAGGGAACGCCCGTGATTCGGACGCTGTTCTTCGAGTTCCCCGACGATAAGGAGGCGTGGGATGTGGAGGACGAGTATATGTTTGGAGACAGGTATCTCGTCTGCCCGGTGCTGTACCCGGGCTTGAGGAAGAGGAAGGTATACTTCCCAGCAGGAGCGAAGTGGAAGGCCATGGACGGACATGCGGTGTTCGAAGGCGGCAGCTCTAAGGAGGTCGATGCTCCTCTGGAGGCCATGCCGGTTTTCACAAGGCAGTAGGCAGACCGCTCCGTCCTTGGAGCCGTAGGTAAAAGCAAACAATATATTGGTATATAGCGTCAGATAGCAACCCCAGCTTTTGAGCAGCCCTGTTCTGCATGATCAAGGCATCTCATGCGCCGCACGCACCACTTGATCCCTACAAACTTGGGATCGCCGACAAATGTAAGAAAATAAGTTGTGTAAATATCCGTCGAACACATGTGTCGGTTCATGGTGGAAAAGGCTGGCTAAAAGGACAAAAATGTAATGCTACAAAGCAATAGAATAGGCAGCCACTCTTAGGTCTGTCCCCGTTGCAGAAAACAAAAGCCGACACTAGCAAAAAAAAAAAAAAAAAAAAAAAAAAAAAAAAAAAAAAAATTAGAATAACACGGTTTCCCCGTGGATCATCAACCGTATCCATCCAGTCATACATCGTCGTCCATCGTTAAGAAAGATTAAACATGCAAATATGAGCAAATCATGTCTTGCTCCTCGGCCCATGGAGGCGCCTCACTGTATATGGTCCTGACCGTCGCCGGAGATGCTGTTTCCAAAGATCTCGAGGACGTTCTCCGGTAAATATTGAAACCAAGTCGCCTGCGCGTCGTTGGTCAACCCCAGCTGGCCAATATCGAGAGGTATTTCATGACTCCCGAGCGTAATGACCTCGGTCATTCCCAACGGACCAAGATAAGGGTAAGTCCCGGTCGTCAGGCTACTCTGGGCAAAGTCCGACTGGTACGTCGCACGATTACTGTCTCCCGAGCTGTGATGATCACCTTCGTTAGGGCGGTGGTTGTGATGATGCCCGTGGTTTTGGTGGGCTGCAGAACCCTGATCGGCGAGAGTACTCGCCGGCGATGCTCCGTGGGTAATGGACCCCTCGTAGCCAGATGACTGCTGAGACGTGGGCGTGTACGAGTGATGAGGCTGGTGTGAGTAGCTGTGCTGAGACATGCCCGAATGCATTTGGTCCCTGTTGTCGCTCGAATGACCTCGGCAGTCCAGCTCGTCATCGTGCATGGATTCATACTTCGCATACGATCCGCCACCATGTGAGCTAGCGGCGGATGACACCGACATCCGCTGAGCCTTGACAGATCGCACTTGGTGTCGGACCGCCGACGTGTTGGGTTGGGGGTATGGCGGTGGGAACATCAACGATGTGTCCGGGAGACTCTGCCGAATCGGGTCGTATATCATGTTGCCTGGCGGAGTTGGGGCGGACACGGGTGCAGAGGTTGGGGGCGGCTGCTGAGGAACAACCGGCGTGGCCGAGACATTGTTCTGGAAGAGCAATGTCAGACTCGGATTGGGGGAGTTGGTAGTGCCGGTCAACGACAAGGCCATGGGCACCATGTTTGGCGACGCCGGGTTCTCGAGTTTGGCGAGGCGCGTCAGAGACGGCCGCCTCGGCAGTCTGGCGTTCTCGAGCTCTTCGTTGGTGTACGTTTCGCAGTCCCAGATGCCCTTTGACCTCTGATCCAGAGCTGTCAGAATGTATTTCACTCCGCTCCAATAGTCGTGCAAGTGCTGCAGTGATTTGTAACATCTCTGGTAATTCTGGTTGGCCGTCGAAGTCAACAACAGGTGCTTCGCTGATTTCGGGTGTTTAGCAGGGGCAGACGTGTGGGACATATATCTGGCATCTGGACGTGGTGACGGCTCCCTTGAGGGCGGCACCGACTCCTTCGCAGCTGATTCCATGAGGAAAGCACACGCCGCGATATACATGGGCTGCGAGGTAAAGGGGTTTCCGATGAAGCTCTTGGGGTCTATCAGCTCAGCGAACGCCAGAATGTCAGAGATGGTCTTCGCGCTCGACATGGACAGCTCGTGGCTGTTCGGCAGTAACTGTGCGCGGTTGAAGCTCCCAAACGGCATGACCAGCGTCGGTTGATGAAGCACGATTATCAGAGCGTGGAACCAGAAGTGCAAGAGGATGAAGGTCGTGCCTTGGCCGGCCTTCACGTACTCCTGGAAGTTCTGCGCACTAAAGTTCAGCTTCGAGTCCTGGTTCTGGTAGATCTGCGTAAGGTCGCTCTCCATCTGGGCGAGTTTGCTCATCTTGTCCTCGGTGAGATCATTCGCACTCTGGATCTTGTTCAGGACATCCGACACGCGTCCGTATAGATGTATAATGCGAATGAAGTGCGGGAACGGAGCTGGGTAGTTCGTCAGGGGGTCGACTGTCGGCTCTGGCAACGCGAGCTCGAAGTCATCGTCGCGGAATGTCACAGGCCTGCCGGTTCCGGAGGAGATGACCCGGTCCAAGACGAAGACAGCCCAGAACGTGTCGATGCGCTCTTGCTCAATGTCCTGCTGCTCTTCCGGGCTGGGTGTATCGTCGTCACTGCTCTGCTTGCTGTCGTGCGCGCCGCCGTCGCTGGCCTTGCGGCTCCAGGTCCTCGTGTACCACGGGTCCTTCTCTCCCTGATACTTGACCCCGACCATCTTCTGCAGGCCCAGGTCGACGGCCATGCGTATCGCCAGCCCGAGATACATCCACAACGTGCTGTCTTGATTCTCGCCAAACCCCTCGTAAGCCATCAGCAGACACGCCTGAACGGCACCGACCGAAGGGCAGGGAAACGTATCGACTGTCGCAGCTTTGGCTCGCTGAGCGAAGACATGCCCGCATTGGGACCGCTCAGTCCTGCCGTTGTGTTCACGAGGGGCCACAGACAGGTCGCTAAACCTAGCTGCCAGCGCGCAGATAGAGTCCACAAGCATCGGTTCGAGCCGCTTCTCCCTGAGCATTCGGAGGGTCCTCTCCTCTCGGAGAAAGGGATAGTTGCATCCGAGACGCAGGAAGAATGTCTTCACGAGGTTGATGATCAGAGGGTCCACCGGAGAAGGGTCGTTAGGGTCGTAGGTGGGCAGTTCGTCCAAGCTCTCCAGAATGGTCTCAGTGTGTAATGGCAGCGCATAGTCGGCGCCATGTTGTCCCAGGATAGAGCTGGGCGACACCCCCGAGAAGGAACTGCCTCTGCTCTTCCGGCGATCTCGAACGGAGACGTTGACAACCATCTGCTTGAAGCCGGGCACGATCGCCGTGGGACCAAAGTACCTGAAGTAGGGCACCCGGTGACTTTCCCCGTGGTGCTGTATCGGCGAATGGTTGTCTGAATTGTGGCTATCCTCCGAGTATGACGGCTTACGACGCGGCACATAGTTCGTCTGTCGTCGGCCCTCGCTGTCCTGGACTTGCCGGCTTACTGTCTCTGCCCAGTCCCGGCTCTCCGTTCTTGGCCTGCTGTGCCCACTCACAGTGGCGGATGAGCCCCGACGTTCCGCCTTCACATGAGGTGTTGAGAAACTGGCGCTGCGAACGGCTTCACTCTTCCAGTGTCGTCGATTGTCGTCTTCGTCGTCCATGTAGTCATACTCCTGGTCATTGCTGGACTCGCCTGCATCTGCTTGCTCGGTTGCGAAGCCAGCCGTTGGGCCATTTTGCCCCTTCCTCTCGACAACATCCGCGAACCCGAGGCAAACGTGCCCGTTCTTGGAGCAGGTGGAGCAGACGGGCTTTTCACCGGCACACCTTGTCTTGCGCTTGCGACACGTGAGGCAGCTACGGCGTAGAATATTAGTTACACTGCCAAGGAGTTGCTCATTTAAGGCAGTACGGCTTGAGCTACAACCTGTTGATCTCCTTCCCAGACCGGAGACAACGACACTGCATCAAAAAGCAGAAAAGAGCTTGGGAAACTCACGCTGCGTTTACCCTGCGCCTCTTGGACGGGGGTTGTCCCTGATTGTTCACAAAGCGGATCTGCTTCGGCGCCGGGAGCGACCCGTTGATAAGAGTTGTCATGGCCAAGTATCGTCGTAACAAGTCATGATAGCTTGTTACTAGCTACCTATTTTGTCTCTCTCAACTGAATTTGGTCTGGTCCGAGTCCTGGAGGTTTTTGGTTGTTACAGGCTGAATGGCGGGGTTAGGAATTGGGCGTGAAACTCTAGAAAGCTGAGGCGCCGGAGCGGAGGGCATCAATAGCCCGAGGATTGGGAGCTCGACGTGCAAAAGGTTACGACTCGGTCAACAGACGTGCCAGCTCATGGTCACACTGCGAAGAGCTCGACATGTATGAGTAAAGTCATGTTTCCAGTGCGGGAGAGCGGCTGTACAGGAAGGTGAGCTCAGGTTGGTGGGCCCGGCCAGGCTGCTCCCAAAAACAAAGGGTAAGCAGGAGCGGGAGAGCAAATCAGGTGGTAACCTGGAGGTGCACGAACGAACGCGCAACGAGGGAGAAAAAGACGGGCGGAAATTGCACAGGATTGGTGAAGGAAGGCGGGAGAAACGGGCAAGGCAGTTCAAGGTTTGTTTGAGAGGCGACGATCGCGGCGTGGAAGTTCGCGATCGCGGAGAGCGGATTGACGCTTGGAAGCAGGGAGGGAACGAGAATCCCGTAGCCTTAAAGGGGGTTAAGCTAAGGTAGTGGTGGGGTAGGTAGTCTCCGGTATATTGGGGAAAGAACGCGTCGCAGGACTTTTTCCCGTGCAATACCAAAACTGGGATTGGGCGAAACTCTTAAGAGCGTGGAAGTTGCGGTTGTTGTTGTTATTGTTAGTTGTAAGATGGGAAATGCGAGTGGTAACCGGATGCACAGAGGAAATATCGGGGATTTTGTATCAGTGACAGTCACAAAGTGACAAGCACACGCTTCACCTTTGATCTCAAAGGACGTGTACCCTGCAATCAGAACATAGGCTCGTTCCGACCCTAATTTGCAGGGCGCGGCTCGATGAGGTCAGTTCCGGCTGGGTCAGGGTTCGAGCGGAGGAAGACAACGGAAGACAAGAAGCAGCGGCCTGGATTGAGCTGGTGTGGTGCCAAAGCACTCAAGTCCAACCACGCGCTGCACAATGCACCATCGATTCCGAATACCGCGTCCTGATTGGTCCATCCCACCGAAAGGGGACCACGCCCGGCCCCGAAACGAATCAGAACGCAGGATTCAAATGCAGTGTTGCACGCCATTCGAGGAGGGCTTTCAACGGCTGGGCCTTGACAGAACGTTAACCCATGGACATCCCGACCCGATGTTTGCCAAGACCTGGTTCGTCCGCGGGACGCCTCTCAAATCACCAAGTCATGATTGGAGGCGATGCAGCAGCGGCCCGAACATTCACCAGGCTCGATGGATGTGAAGGCCTGATCGAGTCAAACGCAGGTTGCCTGAGACGCACTGGAACACCAGCACAGTCGCTAATGTCAACGGTAGCGTGGGAATATAGCCTATTCAACACATCGACTAAAGAGAACCCCCACCTCATCAGCTTGCGTAGCATCAGGTACTTTGAGCTATATGATAGCTTTCCAACGAGACCTCGACACTTCATCAGTCCATCAGAACCGTTTCGGCGCCCACTCTCCAGCCACTCAAACTCCATCTCACACGGCGGCATCAGCCACGTGGTTCGTGGCACCTGTGTCACCATGTCCCTGCCTCACATTGATGAAACAAAGCCGCATTTTGCCATGATGGGGATATCGTCGTGCGGAAAGGCAACCGGTGTCAGCTGTTCCCGGGTAGGATTCCATGTCCATCCCAACTATGTTCAGCCCCAGGTATCCAAAATCGCCCAGCTACAAGCAAGAGTAGAACAATGAAAGCCAGTCCAAGCAGCCTGATCGCCCACTTCCACCCAAAAATGCATACACCGTCGCTTGCTCGAGTTGTCTGGCAACAGCATCGCCATCGCCAAAGCTCGCCTGAACACCACCGCCCCTTGACCCCTAAGCAGAACCATAACCCGACATATCCCAATATCCCTGACACCCGTAACACCAACCCTCAGCCCGCTTAACCTCACTCACCCAAAGACAATATTCACTCCCATGTCCTCGCTCACCCTACGCCACAAATCCGCGCCCTTCCCCCTCCCCGTTCTCTTCCCAGCCCCGGCCCCAACGCCGCCCATCTGCCCCAGCCCCATCCCCATCCCGCCGCCAAACAGCTCACCAAAGTCAAATATCGGAAACTCCCCCAGCGGACTGTAAGCCCGCTCCCCCTCATCCACTGGACCAGCGGCGGCAGGCGTCTCCCCCCCGCCGCCCTCGCCCTCGTCCGCCCTCCTCCACACCTCCCTCACAATCTCCCACGCCCTCTCGATATTCATCATCCCCTGCCTCCTCTCCACCCCCAGAAACGCCTCCCCCGCCAGCGCCCTGTCCCCCTCCCCCACGGCCTCGCACGCCGCCACGAACAGCGGCCACAGCAGCGCCCCCATCGGACCCCCGGCGGACACCGTGCCCGCGCAGTGCCGCAGCGACGCCCGCGCGTGCCGCTGCACCGCCGGGTGCGACCGGTCCAGCTCGTGGACCGTGCGGTAGAGGTACACCAGCGCGCTGTGCTTGTAAGCGAGCGCGTTGTGGAGGATCGACTGGAGGCGGTTGTGCGTCGCCGGTGGTGGGGGCGCCGGCAGCTCCGCGGTCGGGCCCGTGACAGCTGGTTCCGGGATGGGTCCGGCAGCAGCCTGGTCAGGGTTGAGGGTGGACCTGTCCTCACCGTCGTTGTTGAGTTCGACGACTCGTCTCGTCGCGTTGGCAGGGTCCGTGTCCTCTGGTGCTGTAGCCAGCTCCAGACCGGGCACGTCGTCGTTTGGCACCTCTGTCGTGGCGACGCTGCCTGCGGGAACGTAAGGCTGCCACGCCTGGAGGGCTTCCTCGATGGACGACGCGGACATCTCGAACTCGGTGCGTAGCACGGCGATCTTGGCAGACGAGGCGTTGGCACTGACCGCCGCATCTAACTCGGCTTTGAGCGAAGGCAGGGTCGAGAGTCGGTGCAGGATAGGCCATAAGGTCGTGGCCATACCGAGCAGCGTGTCGACGCTGCTGAGCGGCGATCTGGTAGGTGCGCCGAGCGGTGATAGCGGCGCAAGACAGCCCGCAGCCGGCGCCGCTGATAGCGGAGCAGTGCCGTTGGATAGAGCGGCGATCACGTCGTAAAACCGGAACGCTCGTTCCAAAAAGGTTGCGGTGGGGTCCAGGGGCTCCTCGCTGCTGTTTGACATGATCGCGAGAGCGCCTTTGAGATGGCCTTCGACGATGTTTGACCGTCCCTTTTGAACCAACTGTGGCGTCCTGTCAGGTTATCGCAAATGATAAGGGGTTGCGAGCAAACTCACCACTTCATAGTACACAAGTAGCATAATCGCCGCTAGTAGCTCATTCCTGTCAACACCTTGTCCCTCCTGCCGAATCAGCCTGGCTAGGCCCTGGATAGCCCGGTTGTGGAAGTACATCGACCGCTCCCCGTTTTCGACACCGCGGTATTCCAAGTGAGCGCTGGCCAGGGCGTACATGGCTTCTGTCACGATACCGCTGCGTGCCGTCAGGGGCAGTACCAGTTGCTGGAACGGGTTACCCGACTCCTCGCGGAAGACGATGAGGTGAGATAGCACGTTGCAGAAGTGGTCGACAAGAGCACGTCGATTAGGGCGCTCCGAGAACTCTGCGAATGCCGGGGCACAGAACTCCAGCAACGGGGAGACGGTCGGACTGGGAGCGATCATGGCCAGATCCGGTGCCAGGGAACGAGAGGCGTACGATGTGGACATGGACCGCTGTCGGGATGTGCCAATCCCATCGTAGCGTATCAGAGCTCCTACCCCTTCTCCGGCAGGAAAACCAGCCATACTGGCCCGTCTCTCCCCTTGCAACGTTTCATCGCCCTGGTCGTTTTCGTAGGTAGGTGGGAAATTGAACGACAAGGTGCTCATCGGCGAGAGGGCGTTTACGTCGACGACGCTGTCTCCCGCAGCCGAGAAGGTTCCCATGAGAGAGGCAGTATCGAATGAGAACGGGGTCGTCATCTCTAGCGGGCTGGTTACGCCAAGGTCTATACTCGGCAACCTCAAATCCAGGTCATCCCATATCCGTCCATGATGCAGACCAAGCGGGTTTTCCGGTACCGGCGTTGTGAACTCTTGGTACCGACAATCAGTCTGGTTGCCGTCACTGTCATCGCTGCTCCCTTCGGACTGTCGATGGCCGGACAGGTAGGACAGTCTGGCGCCACTGTTGAGCCTGCTAGACGAGATCCCGGCGGTACTTGTCGCAATAGAATCCCTGGCCCGTCTCTGCCGTGGCCTAACAGGCTCATAACTGCATTCTATTCCCCGCTCAACACACCGGTTGCATTGTGGGCGTTCCTCGTTGCATTTCTTCTTCTAGAGAGCGTGTTAGATCACCTCGTCACAGCATGGCTTACAATCACTGGTGGTAACTGAGCCATATATGGTGATCCCACGAACGAACCTTCTCTTTGCTACATGCCCGTTGTGTCAGTGACCTTGGTTCTCAAACGAGGAGTTGAGTGAGTACTTACCAATGTGTGCAGCCTGCCCTGGACCGTCTCTTTGGGACTTTCGGAGGGGCGACTCTTGTGTATAGAAGCATGACGGCGTTTGCGGAAAAGCAGTGAAGATACACTCAGGGGGAGCGGCTCAACAGAACATTGCCACTTGCTCCAGCTCCGGCCTTTGTGCCAAAGTGGTCGCGATTTCCAGTCGTCGAGAGGTCCGACGGTACAAGTCAGACGGAGGGCCGTATCCTCACCTCCAAGGAGTAATATCACGTTAGGTAGAATGTGTGATTGGGAAACTTGCAATGCTCAAAGGTGAATTCTAGCTAGAACGTTGGTGGTTGAAGATATCGCGTCAGTAGTGGATACGGGTCACGGGGTCACGATCGTCCGCATCCATGTGGATGCCCCCCGATGTGGAGAAGCGAGGGCGGGGAGACGGGTCTTAAATGTTCAATAGAAACGGACGAAGAGCACTCTCAAGAAAGCCTGAAGAGACAGAAGAGACGGAGGAGCGAACCTGATATAGTGATGACACCGAACACGAACCTCGAGGCACTCCTTGATCTTTCAACGGCCGAGAGATCCTTCGTCATGGTCACCTTGGTGCCTGCCAAGGCTGGGGGGGTGATCAATTTCTCATTTGGTGCGGAGAAACTTGCGGGGTCCGCCCCGGAGTCCCAATGGAGGGTTGCTGCGGGTTTGCGGGACGATTCCAGGTGCAGCACGTGAACGGCGGGCGGATCGCCGCTGCACGTGGAAGCTCACTGATGAAGGTCCTCATCGCATTTGCGCGTGCTGTGGCGAAGGAAGGTTAAGGTACACTTAGACGACTCGCAAACATGACCTCTTTCAGCTGAACGTGCACGATTTGTTAAGCGAGGAAGATGGAATTAGACATCATCACTTCCATAGTCTCTGTGACTGCACTGTCCCTTCTCACATCGTAGAGCAAGATCGTGACGGGACTGTGCACCAGATCAGGCATTGAGCCGGCGATGTCTGCTTTCTACCGGGATTTCTACCCCGTCATCCTCCTTTAGAATACCGGCCTGTGATACAAGCTTAGTCCTTGAGAGCTCGATTGTAGCGACTCTACTTGTTGCTGCCCGACCGTTACACTCGCATATCTTCAGCGAACTTACCCCGCAAGCCTGTGCCGGGTGGGGCTCCATTGTTCAGTCGCAAACTCCATCACCCATCGACGGTGTTTCTGTCTAGACTCAGGACGGCAGGGCTGTAAGAGGGAGAGCCTCCTACTGGAGTGACTTCCTGCGAGGAACTTTGGAACAGCAGCTTTGAAGAGCACTCCCTGTGCAAAGAACTCGCAAATGCACATAAGTCGTGGATCGGCAATGACCTGGTTAGGCCATTCACGGACGACAAGTGGTGGATTCGAAGATCTCGCCCGGGCTCGAGAGTGCCGTTCGGAACTTGATCCCCCTTTGACTGGTTCGGGCCGTTCGGAGCCGTACCAAGGTCGTATCGACGTGCGATAGGGACGCTAGCAACGGCTGCGGCAGCTACGCGGGGAGGAGGTAACGGTAAATCTCAGGATGGAACATAACTCAACACCAACAGCATGTTTTTCTTTTCAGCGTCGGGCTGGCAGTGGCTGGCCACAACGTCTACTCAGCTTCATCTAACTGTGAGTGGGTGGTCATCGTATCAGTTGGTGGCTCAAAAGTCATGATGACGGAGGGAGTCGCTTACGCATATTGCCATTCGCCAAAAAATATCCCTTCCTGTGTGCCATGTCAGGAGGAGACAGATGTTTGCTCCAAGCTCGATCCCTCACAGAAACGGCACTCCATCCGCTGCTTGCTGATTGGCGATGTCGACTCGGCCGAACATTCAGAGCAGCCGACAAGGCTTTCGACTCGTCCGGTCGCACCACACCAGCCACTGATCGCAGGTGCATTGCGGCAGGCTCTGTGCCAATTCTCCGTTGGCGGCGCTCTTGGCGTGGAGGCATGATTGCGAAGGTCGTCAGCAAACCAATCATGTCATGATAACACGCTGACGAGACAGCCACACTCTCCATCCTCATTGGGAAAGGAGGGGATCATCCAGACCGCCATGACTGGTCCACAGACGCAGTGCGTCCGAAGTGCAGAAAATACAGATAGGCCTGTCTTTTCAGCTCGCAAAAGAGGGAAGAACCTCTGGCGATCTCTCCCAGCAGTCTGGGTTGCCTTTTCCCATTTCCAAACTCCCTTGTTGATCTTAGATCTCAGCCCCTGTCATTACTACATCAAATCGACGACACGTTTTCCATATCGAACAGCTCCATTTATGTACATACCAGCTCCCACATGCCCGAGGACTGACCCGATAAGGAAGCATCAGCCTTATGCCACATCAAGGGCCCACGAGGCGGTCATCCCACGCCAGGCCCGATCGTGGCGCTGATTAGCTGCGCCGCTGTCAGCACTTTACGCTGCCATCTTGGGTCAGCTTCAGGTAGCAGCATTCTTACCTCGACAGAGAGAGCTGCCTCGCAATCTTCCCCTTTCACAACTACACAGCAACTAGAAAGGCCTTCCAAGTCACAGAAAGATCACCAGCGCCATAGCAGAGGAACCAGAAGCAGACTTGGTACATGTTCAACCAACCCCATTAAGGTTCTGTCCGGGGCGACATCGACGAGTTGAGCACCAACACGGTATCAGGCTTCAGAGACGGTTTTTGCGCCACAGATATGCCCGGAGTGTGGTCCTGTTCGCCGTGTGTTGTCCTCCTCCTGTCGGCGGTCCTCGGTCGCGAGACAAGGGCAACACATGTCGGCAAGAGGCATAAGGATCTCCTTCACAGGGTGGACAAGGCCCAGGCGCAGGTAACGGCACACCCAAAGAAGCGCGACGCGACTATTTGCCCCTCGAGCTACGAGCTATGTTCAGCATCACTAAACGGAGGATGTTGTCCGCCGCGGTATGGGTGTGCGACGGATGCATGCTATGCGACAACGGCGGGGACACAGTCAGCATGCGGTATGGAAGGGTACTACAACTGCGGAGTCTCTGCCGGAGGAGGTTGCTGCCCCGAAGGTAAACTTTGCTTGATCATGCCATGATGATGATGCTTTTCACCTACTAACAGGCGATCAAGGCTACATATGCGGTGCCGATAACTGCACGCCGCCGGCTGGAGTATCGAGTGTACTGACCAGCTGTCCGGCCAGCTACTACCTATGCCCGGCTTCCTTCAACTACGGCTGTTGTATGTCTGGATATGGATGCGCAACGAATGCTTGCTATGTGACAACGCCATCTACGACGACATATACGCTAACCGCGACGACAACCGATGCTGGCGGGCAGGCTGTCACAACAACACGGACAGCAACGACAGTTCGCACGCCTTCTGCGCCAACTGCCTTGCCAACCACATCTGACGCAAATGCCGTTCCCAAGTTCATCCCCACGTCTGTGGAAAAGGTGCCCGCAACATCGTCGCCGTCAAGCAACGGCGGCGGCGGTGGCGGCCTCACCAAAGCTCAACTGGGCGGCATCATCGGCGGAGCAATTGTCCTCCTCCTAGTCGTCCTAGCCGCGGCTTTCATCGTCATCCGCCGCCTCAACCGAGTCGCCGACGTGGTGGAAACAGCAAAGACGTCGTCCAGCGGCGACCAGACCAAATCATCACGCCCAGACCGACCCAACATGGCCCAGTACGGCCAACCCTCACCGTCCGAGATCGACGGCATGGGTTACGACCCGCTGATGATGTGCACGCCGGGCGACAGCACCGTCGGCACACCCTACACCCCCGGCATGCACGGGCGCAACCGCTCCGACTCAGACTACTCGCAGCCCGCCGCCACTCCCTATCACGTGTCCGGCACCCCCTCCGACGCGGCAGCGCGACACCCCAGCATGGACTCGAACCCGTCCGGCGTCGGGTACTTCGACATCCCGGCCAGAGTCCACAACATGCCCGGGCGGGTCTCCCTGCGCAGCGCACAGCAACGACACAACCGGCAGTGGAGCGACGCCTCGGAGCTATCCAACGGCAGCGGCAGCGATGCGCCGCCGCACGGGGTCGGCAGCCCGCTCATCCCCGCCGAGCTCGACGTCGCGGGCGGCTTCATCCCGGAGCTGCCGTCTGCGGACTACATCATCTCGCCAGAGGCGGACGGAGGAGGTCGGCAGCGGCGGTCGGGCAGCGGTACGGCGGTCGGCAGTCCGCGTCCGAGTCTGAGCAGCGCCCGGAGACACAGTTCGAGTTCCGCTGCTGCTGCTGCTACTGCCGGGGCGGGACTGCCGAGTCCGGCTATGACCGCTGGTAGTCATCAGCCTCTGGACCCGGTCAGCGAGAGCAGCGAGGTCATGCACGGGTATTATGGGCCGCGGCACGGGCAGGTCGGGCAGACTGCTGCGAGGCTGGATATCGATCACGATATAACGTCACCTGTTGTTGGGCGCTTTCGGGAGGGGCGGTGAGCATGTCGGCATCGGAGAGCGTACGGAGGCAGCAATGATCAGTCGGACAGGCGGGTCGATTCGGAGACTGAAAGAGCATGGTACTTCCCCTTCCACGCAAGGGTAGGCTGTTGCGATTGACGCAGCTCCGGTAACGCGCCCTACGCATCTTGCGACGATGTGGTTCAACCTCGACAAGACGTTGTTACGCTGTCACACCTGCATCGCCGCTCCGGCTTGCCTTCTGGGGATCTTCATATGCACAAACCCCTCGAGTACGAAAACAGTATCGAATCCAACTTTTATTATTCCACGTGGTTTATAGGGCTCATCTATTGTCTCGATGTCGCGTGTTGGGACTTTCGAAGCGTCTCCTGTTGTATATCTTCTTTAGACGGGAACCGAGCAGATACCAAGCGAGGAGTTATGGATGATGACTGCATGGGATACACGCGGGATACACATGGTACACGTTGCCATTGGGCGTTTTGCAGGACTCCATTGTCTGTGACATTTACTACACAAGACATAACGGCCAAAATGGATATCTCCAATTCTACACAATCCCTAGGTAGTTAAACAAACTGGTATCGATAATCTCACAAAAACATATTCATCAACAGCCAACTCGTTCCTTTTCTTGTACCCCACCCTTGCAGAACAGGCTATTTGGCCAAGATACCCGATCTTCCTATTCCCCCCCGGGAAACGTCAACCCCCCCTGCCCCTTGGTCCCGAGCGCGTTGTGCGCCGGATTCGGGTTCGTGCCGGGGAAGTTATTCCCCTCCTCGACGGGCATGCGGGCCTCCACCACCTTGGCGCCGCCCGTGTTGACCCCCGGGCCGTACGAGTCCCCTACTTCACTCGCTCCACCAGCGGCACCGGCACCTGTCGCTGCGGCGGTGGAAGTGGCCTGCCGGTCGTGATGGCCGTCGCCGCCGATCGGATCGCCCGCGGCGGTGGGAGCCCCGACGCCGGTCCCGTAGGCGTGGGCCGTGCCGCGGTCGGTGACGTGTTGCTGCTGGCCGCCGAGGTGTGTACCCTCGGCTGCGGCCGTCGTCCCAGCTGTGTTGTGCTGGTGGAGGCGATCCTGGCCGGCTTGGTTGCCGGGCTCGGAGAAGGGGTTGGCGATGTTCTCGCCCGTGTCGCTGCCACGGAGGGCGGTGCCGTGGTGCTGGTCGGTTGTTGTGGTCGGGTCGTGGGTGTGGTCGGTTTTGTGGGGGTGGCTTGGGTTGTGTTAGGGGCCTGATTGAGGGAGTGCGGTGGGTTGGAGGGCTTACATGATCTTCTTGATGGTGTCCATGATGGCGGATGGTTGTTTAGAGATTGGGCTACTGGATGAGGCGAGAGAGAATCCTGGGGAGGGAATGTAGTTGAATTGATAAGATGCAGTTGTTAGCCACTCGACTCGAGGTCCATTTGATCTATTATACAGTCTGGTTCATCCTTGTCCTGTCTCGCGGCAGCTGACCGGTGACGTCCTTGGGCATGAATACAAGCCCCCAATTGAGCGGGATCTACAAAATCCGGGGTAGCAAAACGGCAGCAGATGCTTCAAATCACCTGCTTTTCCACCCTCAATATCAAATGCGTTCTTCCACTGGTCAGCCGGGACAAAGCGACGCGCATCACTTTGAGGAGTGGTAGGACCCTGATGACGTAGGGCGGGCTTGCACAACTCCCTACTTAGCACGGCACATCTCTACGCATAAAGCTTGGCATCGTAATCACGGGAAAGGTCAGGTGATCAGATCCTATCATCGCAACTATCGAAGGTGCGATCTGTGTTGACTAGAGATTCGATCGTCTCCATTAACCGCCCGCCAACAATCCAGGCTGGATGCCATTGTCCCTACTTCGTAAGGCCAGCTGGACTGTCCGGTATGCTGTTTTTAGCATCATTATCTTGCTACTACCCAGCTACCAAGGATCGGGAACTGAGGAACTCGCCATCCAATTTATCCAGCCGTACCGGAACCGGAGTTTGCCATTCCGTGCTGCTGCTTCTTGCCAGCGTCATTTCCAGCGCCAAGGTCCCTATTGTTGAACCCCGGTGAACCGGGAAATGTCCGCGAAATTCGGTGCTTCTGGCCCATGCTGACTGAGGTGTTTGATCTCTGCGATGGCCTCCCTATACTCAGCAATGGGCATTCAATTCATCAGCGGGAATGAATTGAGTGAAGGGTTGAGCCCAAGACGCTTCCACGTGCAATACTGTGTACGTCGTCGGCGTGAGGGTCCTGGATCTAGGAGGCCAAGCAGCCAGCCACCAAGCGCCGAGGACTGACGCACGTGGCGCACTGGGTCTGAGATCCGCAGTCGATGGATTCACAACGGGTTTCGAAGGGCACCACGAATAACAACAATTGAAGTCTGCGATCGCGGGTTGTTTAACCACTGTGCGCTACACGTGGATTTGCAACATCGACACTTGCTCTCGAATTCAAGTGTTATGTCTGCCTCTTGTCGCGACCACGTGCGATCTCCAATCTGCAATCCATACAACTTACAAGGGTCCAGTGAACAAGCTTCCCGTTTGGGATCAAGGATATTTCACCAGATACCTGGATACCTGGATGAGGGGTGTGGTAAATGCATCCACACTCACCTCCTTCCAAAACGGCACATCCAACCGAGATGGGCGTTGACGTCTACAGCCACTCGTTGCACTTTGGTGTCGACAAGCTTTGTCTCCGTGCACTTGGCAACAAGAATGACAATGGGGGCGTACGACGTTTTGAGGCTCGAGTTGCACTGCGCGGCCCTGGCCAGATCAGCCTTAACATCAAGACGATGAAGCTAACAATTGCCTCGATCTCGGGCGAGTCTGGATAAACTGTGAGGAGGCTAGCGTGGTTGGATCGCGTAACTCCGCCTCGTGCGTTACATCGATGCGACCGTTGTTCTCCTCGCCGGCCAAAGGCCCGGAGAGCTGTCCAGGTTGCCGTGTTGCCGGCTCTCGTTCCCTCGTTTCTCTCGCGAGCTGTCTTCAGTCATCGTCGAAGAGGCGACGGCGGCAACCGGGTACACACCGCTGTACTCCAGGAGGATGAAGGCCCAAAGTTGGCCGTGTCAGGCAAGCCTCAGAGAGGTTCGTGGAGGATCTACCCAGGGGGCCCGCAAAGACAGTAACGTCTCAACGAGAGCTCCGCAACCTGCTCACTCCTGTCACTGTAGATTGTCAACTCCTCAGGAACAGCCTTGTTCTCTTGGGTCTCCCCGCATTCTCGAGGGATGCCTTGTTGACCCGGCCTCACGGTTGTCTCCCATTTCTCCAGTCACAGCAAAAGCTTCCGTTCCCCCAGGTCTCTGCATCATAGATGGAAAACATCCGGACGATCACCCCTCAGTGCAAGTGCCATGGTGGTCTCGCAGTTCGGGAGATTTTGTCTCTTCTCCCCGCTCCCAGCACGTCGACCATTGTTCCGGTCACCGTGGATCCGCTAGGGCGCAAATAGTCCAGCTCGCTTTGGCCTAGCTTCTGCTCCTCTCACCTCCTGGATGTCCCAACTCTCTGCCCCGGCTGAATTCTCCAGCGCCATCCATCAAGGCACATGCTCTCCCACTCTAGCTAGACTTGGACAAACAGCATGGGCCCTCCCCCGCCCAGGCGATAAGCATCGTGTCCGCTGTTTTTCCTTCCTTTCCGTACCCCTGGCCGGCGCCGCAGCGTTGCACACCAAGCCAGTGGCGTCCCGACCTGCCCGTTGCGTGTTCCAGCGCTCTCGTTGGTGGAATCCGTGTGTACTCATCCTTCGACCGGGTAGCAATTGGTGGCCAAGACCACTAGCGCCTCCCAGCATCTGGCTGACGGCCACCCCCGTACATGTACGCGATGCATGGTTTAATTATACACACACTCTGTATATAAGGGCCGGGAGCATCGCACCCGCCCTCAATCTCCTGTGCCTGCTTCCCCGTTCTGCTACACACGGAATCACTGACCCCCAAATACCTGCGCATATCCATCGCCGACAACCACCCAACGGTCCAGTCCACCAACCAAGTCAGTCAAGATGAAGTTCGCCGTCGTCCTGTCCCTCGTGTCCGCCGCCCTCGCCAACGTGGCCCTCGAGAAGCGCGCCTGCGCCGGCAACAACTGCAACCGTGCCATCACCGGTACCCGCGATGGCATCTCGCCGGCCAGCGTCCGCTCCGCCGACTGCTCGAGCTTCCTCCTGACCACCGTCACTCCCGATGCTGTGTAAGTTCTTTGGCCCCCCCCCTTGGACAAATGTACCAACGGGGAACAGTCGATTCTAACATTGGGACAAAATAGCACCGTGACTGTCACCGTCGATGACGAGGCTGCCACCACCCCGGCCAAGCGCGACCTCGAGTACCGCGCCGCCACCGTGTCGCCCAGCGCTCTTCCCACCTACGCCACCGCTGCCTGCGACGCTAAGGCTTACGCATCCGCCTGCTCGTGCTACGGCATCACCGGCTCCGTCACCACTGCTCCTGTCCCTACCACCACCGTCACCACCACCATTGACTACTGTGACGACCTTTAAGGGGTTGCTTGGGATGGATGGACGAAGCGCAATGGAGTTGATGGGGTGATGGTTTCCTGCAGGAGGTCGTGGGGATGTCAGCCGGTTCGAGTCGCTCAACAGTCCGCGACAAATGCATCTAGTCGACATCTCGTCGGTTAGGTCCAACAACTCCGGCCCGGCCGAGTTGTCCTCTGTAGGAAGCCATTGTGTTCGGTGAGCCCGGCGGATGTGTATATGGTCCGTGGCTTTCCCTTGAATCGGAAAACATATATACTTCATGTAAATGGTCATGACTAAAAGGGCCTGTGACCCATTGCACTGATCTAACATCTCGCCCTGGTACAAATGTACTGTGCGCTGGAGCATTACTCTGATGTGCGGCCCGTTGTGACATACGATTTAGCCCTGTATTGTCATTTGGTGTTTGGCTTCTGTCTGCACAGTGAGCTGCTCACACTGGGGCTTCCCGACCACTGCCAGCCAAAGCTATCCCGTGCTAGCTCCCTGCTAACGAGGTTCTAGTCTGCTGGAGAACACCACTAATCTATCGCATCGTCCCCACGAGCTAACCCCGTGGGTTACGTTACGTTGTCGAGGCCTTCGGTCTTCTCAGCGAAACCAGCCCGGGAGGTTATCCAACCGCCATCGGCGTTTGTGCCGTGGCTGTTCCTACGACGACGCCAACAATGCAAGGTACAATCAAGCAGTTCAAGTGCGCCTCCCATTATTCCATCATACACTGATCCTCCCTCACATACAGTACGATTATTCTGTCACGATGATCTACTCTTGGCCCCAATATGCTTATCAGCATTCTGGAGCTAGACCCCTTGGCAATTGTTCCCAAACCGCTGGCACCGATTCCCAGATTAGATTAGATAGATGTAAGGTACTGTCGCGATCACTACTTCAATCGGGATTGATTTTCCCTATCAAATGGGTCACGACCCGAGGCATAAAGCTAGTGATGCGCCAACAGATAGGACGTCGCGGGGCAGTTTACTAGAAAGCCATCAATCGTATCGCACAGCAATTCCCCGGCACCCCCTGTTCGCCATCGAGCATCCAGGCAGTCTCATATCGCTTCCATTGACTGTGCCTCAACTGATATAATTTTTCGCCAAAAAAAAAATCCTTCCCCCCTGAGGGGGGCAACACAGCATATCCAGCGGAGGATTTGCTTTTTGTTGAAACGGAACGAAACGAAACACTGAAACATGTCGCCCTCTGCGCTCTCGGACTTGCTCGGACGGGTCAGCTTACAGCATTGCATCGCAGGCAGGTCCGTGAGCGCTTTTTTGCTTTGGCACCAACCACCTAGCCGACCACCGAGCGAGTACCTCGCGCCTTCGGCTGCGTAACTTAGTACTTACCAAGGTGTCCAAGGTCAGGGGTGGTTGGTATGGGTGCTGCTGCATCACGACGCTGCTTTCTACAGATGCCCGATGCGCGGACTACCCCTACTATCCAACAGCGTGCCTTCCAGGTACGAGAGCCAGACCCCGAGTTCCGAGTGGAACGCAGAGCGTCCTGTGGCAAATTACTTCTACTATTCTCCTTTCATGTCACCGACCAACGAACGCCTCACAAGCATCGAAAACTGAACAAGATGTGTATAACCCCTCAAGTCGGGCCTTATTTACTATTCACCGAAAGAACAATCTTGACTGGTAAATCCCCCTAACGCCTGTATGTTTATCCCCCTCCAGAACGCCAGAGACAAAAAGTACACCCCTATGCAACCATGTCTGTCTGTCCATCTGGTTATCCATCCATCCATTCAAAGAGTGAGTCCAAAAGCCAGTACAAAGGCACATCCATCGAAGTGAACCCCCCCCCCTATCCACCCCCCAGTGCAGTAGAAGAGTTACTCCTACCACCCCAGCCCCCTCCTAACCCGGCTCGACCGGCGCCAAAGCGAGTCGCTCACCCCCGGCTTGCAGCTGGTCCCGGCCGCCATCTGGATCGCCGCGCTCCACGCGCCGCTCGCGCACCGCTGGAAGGCCGTGCCGGCTATGCAGTTCCAGGCGCCCTCGTCCGTGCAGGCGCCGGAGAGGGTGCCCGCCGAACCGGTCGACGAACCGGCACCGGAGTCGGAGCCGGAGCCCGTACCGGCTGGGGTGGCGGCCGAGGTTGTCGGCGACGCGCCACTACCACCGGCAGGCGAGCCGGACGGCTTGGTGGATGTGGCTAGGGTAGTGGGCGCCGAGACGGAGGCGGTGGCCGAGGCGATGGCGCTGGCGGTTGCGGAGCCGCCGCCGGGGACGGTGACGAACACGCCGCCGGGAAGGGAGGCCGAGGAGGCAGAAGCGCTGGTAGAAGATTGTGAGCTAGAGGTTCCGTCGAGCGGGGTGAAGGACGCGGCGCCCGTGAGGGTCTTGGTCACGGTTGTCCTGGAGGAGGCCGTGTTGGCAGAGGACGAAGAGGGTGGAGTGGGGGATACGTACCCTGAAGAAGGAGAGCCTGATCCGGCACCGATGTTGGTCACGGTTGGGGAAGCGGCTTGGGCGGTTGTCGAAGCGGAGGCACCAGCACCAGCACCAGCACCAGCACCAGCACCAGCACCAGCAGTGGCAGTCGGAGAAGCGGCAGCGGCAGTAGACGAACCGGCTCCAGACCCGGACCCGGCATCGCTCCCACCAGCTGCGGCCTGACACGTGCCGGTCGGCTTGGCCAGCTTCGCCCCCTGCGTCGTGACGTCCGGCCCGGGCTGCGGGAAGATGACGTCCATGCTGTCCTGCGTGCCGCAGCCGTTGCCGATGTTGGCCTTGAACAGCTCCGGGCGCGAGCTGAACGGGGTCGAGGCGCGCTTCTCCGCCTGGTCCCGCTTCGAGCTGCCGCCGCCGATAGTGACGCTGGCGCAGTTCATGTACATCTCCCTGCAAAAAAAGGACTGTTAGCTTATATTCTCTGACAGCGAAACGAAAGGAGAGAGAAAGGGGGGGGGGGGGGGGGATACATACCTATTACCGACCTCATTGAACCAAGTCCAAGCAAACAGCACGTCCTTGCCCTCGGGAGCATCAGACGGGACGGTGAAATCCCAGGTCCCGCCCGTCGAAGTGGGGCACGAGCCGACCCAGCTCTGGATGACGGTGAAGGTCGCCCCCTTGTCGTAGGAGAGGGACGCCTGGCAGGATCCTCCCAGATGGTACGCGTTGCCGTCGATTGTGAGGTTGTACTTGCCGCCGGGGGCGAAGGTGGCGACCGAGGCGCCCTCCGCGGTGCCCAACAGAGTGTGGTAGCCCTTGCAGGGGTAGTTGGCGCCCGAGGCGGAGAGCGGAGAGGTCATGTCGTTGTCGATGTTGTTGGCCGCCTTAGCGAAGGAATTGAACTTCGATTTCAGCGGGGGTGGGTAGGACATGTCCATGTGGGCTGCGGCGAGGGAGGAGCCCAGGAGGGCGAGGAGGGTGGTGGTCAAGAGGGACGGCATCTTGTCCGTGAGCGAGGAAGTCGTGGTTTGTGTTGTGGTGAGGACGGTGAGATAAAGTGGTCCGTCGAAGATGAGGATGGTGGCGTGGTTTGGTTTAGTAATTGGGTTTTTGTTCGAGGGACCCGGTTGTGGAATGGTGGTGAGCGAGAGGGAAGCAGGAGGTGAACCGTCTAGGTTGAGTGAGTGATATAGGACTTGAGCGCAGCTCGCGTCGAAGCCAGACAAAGGAATGGACGGCTATTGTTCGAGATCACTCAAAGAGGCTGTCCACAAGTTGAGACAATAGGGTTATCCAAGCACCAGGCTAGAATAAAGAGGTTGGCTCAAGACTGAGGTCAACCAGGTCGAGAATGAAAGCGAGAAGCGAAGAGAACAATAGCACAATACCCGTGGGCAGTGAATAAGGAGGGAAGACAACAGATGGTCGTCGAACCGCAAGGTACAGAGAAGAAGGTAAGAGGAAGACGCCAAGCACGAGCAGAGGTTGAGGCTCTTTATGTGTGAGACACAGCCAGTCAACATGACCAAGTCGTGCCCCTATGTCTACACTGGGCATGACTGAAGTATACTCCAGGCGATGCATGTTTCCCCTTCTGGACTTCCACGCCGGGGAGACATGTGGATATGAGGCAGAGGAACCTAGACCTCGAGCCATGAGTGGTCGAGGACGTGGATGCCTCCCTTTCTAGATGCCGAGCTGTGCCGTGTGTTCCTTGCAGATCCCAGGACAGAGTCGCCTATTCGCGTGCCCGTCCCGCACGCCAACCCACAGTACTTGGCACCCGCCATCTATGTGAGAATGTCTATCCAAATACCCTTCGCGAATCGCGCAGTCGAACGGTACTCCTCGTCTTGCACTTTGAAGCGTGCATGCGGGGCGGAGACCAAGAAAGCTTGGCCGACACCTGAAGCACTGACGGCGCTTCGCAACCAATCAGACCGGCGGCGTACCTGGCTGGTCCAAGATCTCCACTTCAGCAGTCGTCTGTCCGAGCTGAATGATTGGCTAGGCGGATTCAGACCTGCCGGGGTAAAACTCCACAAGCCGTTGACTGCTCGAAAAGGAGCATCGAGGAAACATGAAACATGAAACCCCTATTCTGTACTTTAGCAGCGCAAAAATGGTGTCTGGACTCGGCAGACTCCCTGGCCACTAGATCTGGCCGCTGTGGTTGACACTGCGGTGGTAATTTTTGTGGTTTCCAGTCCTCGCAAAGATCAACTACACACAGTACGTCGAGCACGTGTTGGGCGGTTTCATGATGATTGCTCGCCTCACAGTCATTCACGAACATGACCTAGGAAGAGAATGTGGTTTCTCAGCGTAGCTATTCGTCCTTCTTGTTGATACCCGCCGACTATAATACCTAGGGTCCCGCTACAGTGTAACCAGAAACATTTCCCCCCGTTTTTACGAGGGGACTGGGCCGATCACCGCGTTGCATGAAGCATAAACGAGGCGCCAACCATCGGCAGCGGGTAGCTCGTGCAAGGGTCAACGCAAGCTTGCCACTCTTGCTCAGCTCGCCAAAGGGCGTCGTGACGTTGACAGACACCCGCTCAGCCTTGTTGAGTGCCTGATAGTCAATGCGTTTACGTACGCCAGGGAGGCAGCCTGTGTGCAGGGTATTGATGGTCGAGGGCTCCCTCAAGCAGGCCTCAGTAATCGTCGCCCTCGTAAAAGCATACAATGCAAAGCACCGGCTTCAAGATGCAGACAATGTGTTTTCATGAGTAGTCTCAATGCTCTGGCCTAATGCTGACTAGAGGGCTGACGACGGCCATGCAGACACTTCATATCCACGCTTTGAATGCTACTGCTCCACTGTCAACTGTCTCCCTCCCATTCAAAGCATCCTGCTATCCATCAAGTCAGCTATCCATCTTCAACCCCTTCGCCCTCCTCAATCCCACTCCTAGAGCCCTCGCCACAGTCGCAAGCATACAAATCTCCGTCAGAATGTCCTGGTTGCACATCACTGGCCACCACATACCGAGGATATTATGCTGACGCCCAGTGACAGAAGGAGAACAAGAGTCCGGCAGATAAAAGCTTGAAGTAAACATGCAAGCTAAAGTTCCCACTTTACCCGCCCTGCTCGGCCGAAGCTCTCAGATATGTAGGCTCCACTCGGCTTGATGTGACTTGAGTGCAGATTGTTTGCTAAGTTGGAACGCTGACCTACCCAAGCACTTCAAAAAGCCAGATCAGCCGAAAGCCGAATAATGCCGACGTGGTAAAGCGCAGTACCACGAAGTCGAGGTACTATCCATCATTTGACGTCTTGATTAATGTGTTTCCGTGAGAGTCTCACGGTCGCTGGCCCTGATACTTGCTCGGGGGCGGCTGAGGTTGGTAGAGCGGTTGGTGATACATGCCGGGACTCATGCCGTACGGCATGGGCTGGCCCTGCTGCGATCCCTGCTGGACCATCATAACAGGGGCTGGCCCCCTGCCGGGGCTGGGGTATCCGTTGGAGCCGGCCACTGACGGCGGGCCACCGGCACCCGGAGGAGGCATGAAGTGACCAGCAGGGTTGGGGTACATTCCCATCTGGCCGTGCTGGGCCACCGGGTTGGGTTGCATGTATGGAGGCTGCGCCATCATCTGGGGTCCCATGTGCTGCTGCTGGCCCATGTACTGCGAGTTGTTGGAGAAGCTGCGGTAATTCGGGTTCATGGGCGGGGCGACGTTGCTCATGTACGGCACCGGCGGCCCCTGCTGCACGGGGGGCATAAACACGGGCGCCTGCGTGGTCATGTTCGGCCCGTATGGCATTGCCATCTGTTGGTGCATGCGGGGCGAGAAAGACTGTGCCGAGTTTGACTGCATCATCCTGTGATCATCGGCATGGCTGTATGGCGGAGCGTGGGGCATTGGGCCGGGCTGCCCGTTATGCATCGGGATAGGGGCCATATGCGGCGACGGCCTAGGTGCCATGGTATGGCTCGTCGCTTGGAGATGGAAGGGGAGCTGATGCTGGTGGGGCAGGACGGTGGCCACGGGGTGCGGATTGGGAGTGGCTGTGGCCGCCGACACCATGGGCTGTCGCTCGAACCACTCCTTGTAGGTCAAGCGCATGTTGGGGTCCTTCTCCTCAACGTCGTCTCGCTTTGCTCCCTTCCATGTCACCGGCGTCTGGAACGACGGGCGGAGGCCAAGATTCTCGTTCCAGTTGACGTTCGCAGGAGGCTTGATCGTCATGAGATGCAGCAGGATGTTGCACTTCTTCACGTCAACAGCCTTGGTCTTGCGCCGAACGAGCTGGCCGCGGACAGGGGGCATGTGAACCCGAGGGGGCTCCGCAATGGTGGTGTTGACGGTCGAGCGAGGACTCGACGCCTGGCTAGGCCCGGCATATGATGGGGCAAAGGGCACGGCATTGGGCCTCAGCGTCTTGGCTTGCTGATATTGAGCAGGATGGACACCGCTGCCCCGACGGCCAAACTGTTGATCGTAGCCGTTAGCGGGGCCGGTGGGCGGGTAGCGCATGCTATCGACTGGCATGTGCTGTTGATTGACAAGCTGATTCTGATGCTGGAGCTGCGGTTGGTGCATCTGCTTGGCATCCCTGATGCGCTGTCCCAGCCCACCCTGGGGTGGCGGCGCCTGCTGCCCGCCATACTGTGAGTTCTGCCGGTTGCCCCGATATGATTGCTGATAATGCGGCTGCGGCGCATACGACTGCCGTGTTCCGGGTTGGCGACCCGGAACTGCTGAAGGCGAGCTGGAGTGCTGCGGAGCACTCGGGCGAGCAGCGGCGCGGGCGTCAGCGGCGGGGGCAGGTGTAGGTCCTGTGCTTGTGGTTGGCTCTGTCGGCACCTTGGCCTGGGTCTCCTTGGTGGCGGCAGATGTCTGCTTGGGCTTCGCCGCAGCAGCAGCGGCTTCCTTCGCAGCGTTCTCCTTCCGAACTGCCTCGGCGTCTTGCAGAGCCTTGTCCTGGATCGCCTTCTGCTTCGCGGGGTCTTTGGCTATGATGGGGATCAAGTCCTTGGGCACTGGGGTCGATAACTTAAATGTCTCCCCGAATTTCTTCAACTCATGGAGCTTGACTTCTTTATCCGCTCGAATCTTGGTGTTGCGGACCTTCTCTTGCACAGCCCGCTCCTTGGAGGCGAACGTCTTGAAGCTAGCAAGGACATCTTTCTCGACAGTCGCTGCGAAGTTAGGAGCGGCTGGCGGAGCGTTGTTCTGGCTGGTCTGCGGCGAGATGGTCCGGCTGGTGGCGGCCGAGGGTCGAAGCGGAGTGGCAGCGGTGCTCTTTGTGTCTGACTCCGGCTTCGCTGCAGCCGGCGCACCATCGACCGCGTTCTTCTCGGCTTTGGCGTCCTGCTTCGCCTCGACGACCTTCACCTCGGGTGTTGGGCTTGTCGACGATGCCTTGCCTTGAGCGGCGGGTACCTTGTTCTCCTCCGACTTGGTAATCTGTTGCTTCGTGGTAGGAGCCTTCAGTTGCGACGAGATGATGGCAGGGTCAACCGGTGCGCCCTTTACCGTCGCATGAGCCGTCGGCGCACGTCTTGCGGGAGGTGTGTATTTGTTGTCCCGGTTATCCCGGCTTCCAAGTGGCGGGTAATCTGCTTGCCTCCGCACTCCGCTATATCTGCCACGTTGTTAGTGATGCTTTTCAATATCGGGTTCGCGACCACACATACTTGTCCTCCTCGTTTCTATCGTCGGCTCCGCCAACATAATCCATCTGCCGCTCCTCTGCAACGTGCGACGTGGCGGCGGCGCTCTTCTCTATCTCACGGGCCTTCTTCTCAGCGAGGGCCAGTCGCTGTTTGTAATTAGGATGGGCCTTGTCAATCGCTGTAGTGTAGATGGTCTCGTCGTAATCCGTCTTGAGCCCAAAGAGGCGCTCGTTCGTCGAGAATTGATCCCATGTGGTGCCGGCAGACTTCTCCAGGCTCAAGCTCGCATCGACATCTGGCGTATCCGGCTCCCAGCGTTGGAGGTCGCGCCCGATGGGGCCGCGACTGTTCGAGATCGCGGTATCGGTGCGGAACCCCGTTCGGTTTCCTGTGAATGTGTTAGCACCCTGGGTGAGGGTGTAGAGAGGGTTCGTAAGCCTACCATTAGTGCTTCGGCCGTCATTCTTGCTCGAGTTGTTGACCGCGGTGCGAGCATCTACGACATCTTTTCTCTGGAACGACATGTTGTCGCGTCTCGTGGCACCGTTCAAAGTCTCGGTGGAGTTGGGACCTTTCTTCTGCTGAACCATTCTCAGGTAGCAGCTCGACGGGTTGGCTGGGTCGCTGGCATAGATACCCTCGAACTCCGCTCCGTTGCTGGTGCGAAGATGACCGTGTGGCCCTGTACAACTTGAAGTTAGATCGGAAACCAATTGGGAGGGTAGCACAAAGGGGGAGAGAACAGAGATGCATTGAGTGCTGGGAGAGCCTTGCCGACAGAATACGGTGTAGTACGGATGACAAGGATAATGAGGAGGGAGGGAGGTGTAGGGGCAGCTTCACTTACCTCTTGCAAGGTTGCTGCTGCAGTTCGTTTGTTGCGGGACCTGGAGCTCGTCCTCAGAGTCTGTGACCGGCCGATGATGGGGTTCTTTTGCAACAGTCCAGGCCTTCTGCGGAGCTGCAGACTGCCTATCTCGAGTTTGTCAGCGGGATGGGCACCGGAGGCTCGAGAGCTGCAACGATGGGAGATGGTTCGTTGACGACGGGCGATAGCGTGTTGATGCTGGACCAGACGACCCCGGAGAACGCACGCGACGCTTCAATGTCTCCGAGACAGTATAAAGAGCATGCCGCAGCACGTAGGATGGATCAAAGACGACCTCAATGCCGACCTTGGGTCAAAGATCGTGGATGGATGAGGTGAGGTGCAGAGTGGGGAAAAGATAAAGGAGATGGGAAGTTGAAGTTGTCTCGGTGTCTCAAAAACTTACCTGTTTGCTTTGACTTGGCGCCGAACTGCTGTTGGTGTCGCTGTTGGCGGCCGCCGATGGCAGCAGATCGACTCTTTAGTCGCTGCTGAGCTTTGCTGCTGTCCAGCTGGCGCAGAGTCTTCTGCGACTTTGGTCTCTCCGGTCGTCTCGGATTGAGAAGGGGCTTTTCCGTGGTTGTTGAGGACGAGGATGATGGCCACAACTTTGGAAAGTGCGTGGTGGTGTGTGCGGCAGTGCTGCACCAACAATGTCGCACCTGTCTGGCGCAAGAAAGTCGGGGCTAGGCTGGCTAGTGAGAAAAGAGGAGAGTTCGAGGTTTGGAGCGGGCAGGGGTGGTGGATTGAAAGAGGTGCGGGAAACGGGAGAGGTCCAGTCCAAATTGTTTGTATGGGGTGGGATATGGAATTTTGATTGGCTCTGTAGTGGCCTGTCGTTTCGACGTGCAGTGAGCTGTGGGGCTAATTTTTGCAAACAAGTACACTAACCCTTTGACGCACCAGGAGAAGACCAGACCACAAAGAGATAGCGCAGTATTTGCCTTTCTGTCACTGCTACAGAATCGCCGTGGGCCGTGGATTCCAATATGCCCTTGGGTATTCGAGTATGTGGTCATACTGGCCCCCAAAGGGTGATTCGAGGCCAGAACAGGTTACTAGTGGTTAGACCGTCGAACCTGTTATGATACTCGACTCGGAAGGCAAGGCCTCTTTCGGTTCGGGCGGGGAAGCGAAGACACGGCAGGAACCAACCCTCGAAAAAAGAGGCGTGCAGGAAGCACAAACTCTATAATCAAGAGATCGAAGCTCTCAATCAATGGCATCCGAGCAAAGGTAACACAAGCCAATTCTAAGCCGATGTTCGCCTCCTTCTATTGCCCTGAGACTGACCAGCTTCCCATCTTATGGTACGACAAGGGGAATGAATAGAGACACCTTCGAAGTCCGGAGAGATCTTGCATCTTGCCTTCCTTCCTCCTCCCATGTCAGGTCCTGATGATTTCGGAGTTTTGGCCCTTGCTCCAAAGCCCCAAGCACAAGAAAGGCCCGCCCGCTAACTCATTCAGGGTTTAAGGGTGCGTATTCGTAGTTTCAAGTTACTTACAGAGCTGGTTAGACTAAAATCAGACCTTGCGCTAGAACCTTCGGGCGGGGCCAAGCAACACTTGCTTGCGCCTCAGGAGGAAGGGACCTTGATCGTCATAGGACAGGACGGGTGATCGTCATTGAGCCGCAACACACGACAACCAACCAACCATGAAGTCAGGCTGCCGAATATGCTACTACGCCATCAGGGCTATCGTGCATTAAGCACAACTGTGTAACTTGCTCGGGGAAGAACAAATCTCAATGAGGGCACGGTGTTGACAGACAGTGACGTTTGAGTTTGAGTTTTCCGGCGATTTGGATGGTCACAACCTCTAGACCTTGGTGCAGAGTTGCGCGGATGTGATAACCTAGCAGATGTCTCAACTAGTTAGGCAGAGCCCCCTAACTGACGACGTTGATGCGCCGACAACATGAAGAGCCAGACTGATACTCTCCGGAAATGTACAGTCATGTATCAGTGAATATCGCTGTCCCTGAACGGCACCAGAGCTTTAGAGGTGACATGTCTTCCTAGAGCTACTTACCCAGGGACGGGAGACTGGGGATATTGAATACGGCGTCCATGGTCGTCCCAGTTCGGATGGCACAAGGTTCATGGTTTAACTCTCACCGCCCAGCTCGGTGCAACACATCGTGTGTGCTAGCCTGGTTGGCAGTTCTTCACATATGCCTGGCCCAGGTCAGCGGGTGCATGCCGGTGCTTAATTGGACTGCTTCTGCCGGACGGCTGAAGCTTCGCATGCAGATGGACGTGTCAAGCTTGTTCGAACTTTGCCTGTCTCCTGCATCGGGATGCATGATATCGCCGTGAAAGGTGGATGAAACACACAAGAGAAGCAGCTTCAACTGACTTCATCGCTATTCTGAGCAACAGAATCTCCCGCTCATCCGGTCCGACCCTTCAACCAAAAGTACGAATGCACCGCCGCCACAGCCAGCGGATGCAGCACCCACGGCGTATGGAACTTGACGTGCATTACACTCGTAGACGCAATAACCGACCTCGGGACTCCGGGCGTAAACATCCACGCCTTCATCAGATCGTGCGATAACCTAGCCACTTTCTCCGACCGCGGCCACATCTCCAGCTCGAAGTCTCTAACAGCGTCATCCAGTCTCTCAGCCATGTCTCCCCCCTTCTTGACCGCCTTAGCAATCTCCTCGGCCAGGACCATAGCATCCTTCAGCGCAACATTGACCCCTTCGCCAGCAAAGTACGTCATAAGATGCGCCGCATCGCCCAGCACCGTCACCCCCCTCCGATGCGTCCACCGGAAACCGACAGGAAGCATGTACAGACTCCTCGCCGTGCACCGCCCGTCCGCTAGCCGGATGGCATCGCGAAACGGCTCGCACCAGTCCGCGAACGGACTCTCCTCCCCGAGTAGATAAGCCTTGGTAGCCTCCAAATCCGCCGGGTCGAACCCGCACCTGTCCGCCCAGTCCGCCCCCTCCTTCACGGTAGACGCGTGGACCGTCAGACTCCCGTCCCCCATCTGCTGCATGCACATCTCCTTCCCCTCGTCAAACGCGAATATGGTCCCGCCGCGCGCCGCGGCATGGACCCCCGGCGCCCTGGCCGCGCCGTCGGAGACGGACAGCTCGAACCCGCCGACGCCGGAGAAGACGGGCTGCCGGTCCGACAGCAGCGCGCGGACCCGGGACCACGCCCCGTCCGCGCCGACAACCAGGTCCCAGCCGCCCGCCGACGACTCCGCCCCATCGCTGAAGACGAGCCGGTGCTTGTCCCCGTCGTCGGCCTCGACCCTCGCCAGCTTCCTCCCCCAGGCTATCGTCCCCTCCGGCAGGGACTCCGTTAGGATCCGCCGCAGGTCCGGGCGGTCTATCTCGGGCCTCTCCTGCTGCCAGCCGGAAGAAGAAGAAGAAGAAGGAGCCTTCTTGTTGTCGGGCCTCTGCGGGCCCGCGCGCTCAAGGTACACTTTTAGGTCCTTGTCGGTGAACTGGTTGTAGTCGCCGTCGTAGCGGGCCTTGGCGAGGAACTGGTCGAACAGCCCGGCTTTCCGCAGGGCGGCCAGGCCGGTGTCGGTGTGCAGGTCGAGCGAGCCGCCCTGGGAGCGGTAGTCCGGGGCCGGCTCGGCCTCGAAGATGGTGCAGGGGATGGAGGATAGGTGGAGCAGGCGGGCGAGGGTGCAGCCTGCGGGGCCGGCACCGATGATGGCTATTTTGGGGAGGGGGTCCATGGTTGTGGCTCAGGTTGCGTCAAGGTAAGCGAGGAATAGTCTTCTTTTTTCTTCGTGGGATGGTGCATCAGAAGACAAGATATGAGTGTCTGAAGTTTTGTTGCTGGTGAGAGACTTGTGTCCCGACTCTGGACCACTTCAGCCTTATATATCGTTTCTGCAGCTCCATCTCGGGCATGTAGCGCGGATATGTTGCGACCAAGCCGGATAGGATCATGAACTTTGGCCCGATACAGTTGGTCACTCTGTTAGAAAGCGAAAGCGAGAACAACTAGCAGTAGTGTACCTGAAGCCACATTCCTTTCAGCCCTACCAGAAAAGGCGGAGGGTCTGAATAAGACACGAGCGTTGCCCAAGGGGGAAATTTGCCGCGAGTCCACGCCGTACCCACCAATTTAGGCGACCTCCCTTTCGCATAGGCACTCTCGGCCGCCCGGCATGGGAATCACAGGAATCACGGCGATGCCGATCCGGAGTGTAAGCCTTTTGACTAGTGTACTTCGTATCGATACTCAAACCCCAGGACACCGTCCGGCGGATCCATGTCTCCTCCCGCCGCTGCCGTTCCCCATTCCGACATCAACCGCCGTCAAGTATCCTCACCGTCCACCTCACCATTCACCTCACCCTCCAGCCACTGCGAATAAAAAGAACCCAACAAAGAGCTGCGCCGCTCTTTCAGTGATGACACTGCCGGTTTTATTCGAGGCCTTTGGATCCAGCCAATCCAGGATGCATGGTCGGAGACTGGTAGCTCCCGACGTCTGTAGTGGAGCGGACGGCGTTGTCCTAACTGTTGTCTCGAAAACCGAGCCTTCATTTGTAGTGATGATTTGGATGACTGATGAGAGATCGCGAGTGCCAGACCACGCAGCTAACTAGGCTGTACCTTCTAAGGACACGGATCAGTTCAGATGCCAGTGCCCCCCAAAGACTATATCACGCCGGTCGACTCACCGTCAGAAGCTTGCGGACAAGAGGGACAGTAGCTCCCCTGGGCTCGCTCCATGAGGGAGATCTGGTTGAAGCTGGTACATTCTTGCGTCGTGCAGGCCGCGTCCTGCGTGGTTTGATTGATGCAGTCTCTCGCGCAGCCTTGTAGAAGGGGCAGGGGTATGTTGCTCTGGGCGGATGCCAAAGACGCGAGGACATGCAACAGAAGGAGAATGGTGGCGTGCATGACAACGTCTAAAGTGTTTCGACAGCTAGATATGCTCTTTGCGGCGAGGAGGTCTTGAGTGGCTGGCCGGTGCCGATATGGTCCCTCCAATGTGTGAGCTCCGGTGTGCGGTTGCATTTTGGAGAGGCAGATGGCGTAGAACTCCTAGTTGAAGACCAACTCAAGGAGACATTCGAGAGAAGGTAGGTGCCATGTGCAGTACAAGGATGAAAGATCTTTCCCAGCTCTGAGATTCGTAACAGTGGCCTCGGAAGCAAGCCTTCGCAACTTGAAGTTGCACCAAGTTCTCTCAGATGCCTTCTACTTTCCTTTCTACAATCAAGGTCTTCCGATTTATGTCCCTTCGCAGTGGTCGCCATAGCAAGCCACGAGCGAGAAGAACTGCTGCCATCGCGGCTGGGGAGGCCCAAAATGCGAGGGGAGGAAAGTATATGCCAGCAGGAAGATGCAAGCTGAGTTCGCAGCACAACGGGCTTTTGAACGATGGCATCACATTCCAAACCGCCAACTCCACAATACACATATCGTTTCTAAGGTATCTCTGGAAAGACACAGGACGGAATAAAATCTCGACTTTTTATTAGTGCCTTGATGGACAAGGTAGGGACGACTTCGATTGTTGTCGTGTGGCTGGATCTATGTATACCAACCACAATCCCGTCACAGTGCACTGCCCCACTCTATCCGCTCCCCCCTGCTCGTGCAGGAACCGCCCCTGGCCCAATCAGGAAAGGTGCGACACGGCCGAGGTCCCGTGTCGACGGTGGAGTTCGAGTTGGCATGTCGAGCTCCGGGCTGGCTGAGCGCTTCATTCAGAGTTTAACCTTCATCAGCCTCGTGTCATCATCAGCCGACGTCTGCTCTTCGACAGAGAATAGGGCGTCGATCACACTTTTGTTTGAGAATAGTACTGCTGCCAGTGTCAATTTCCAGGTTATCACCGTAATCCGAAGGGCAAGCGAAGGGGCGGCGACAACCGAGAAGGAACAGCTGAGCGGGCGGTGACCCGTTGCAGCCCAAGCGACGACACACGCGCGCGACCAGGTCCCCCGATACCATGAATACGCTCGGCGGGCCATCGCGCTCCATACAGCGGCGCTCGCCCGGTGCCGACCCGGGTCCGCCTCCGACGATACCAGCACGGTCCATGTCGCCAGCAGTCGGGGTTGGGGCCGGTGCTGGAGTGGTGCCGCGTTCGTCGACGGCATCGAGTCGATCCTTGCAGGGAAACGCTGGAGGACCACCAGGTGGAGGTGGCGGCACGCGACGGGCAAATGTGAGCTCCCTCCGTCATATCTTCCAGAAGTTTGATGCGCATTGCTGGATGCCCCCCAACATGATTCATGCGGAACGCATATCCCGCCACTCAAGCCTTGCGATCTTGTTTTAGGCTTTAGCCGCACCTCTCCGGTTCTCTGTAGCTCTCTGAGTCCGGCGACTTCTGTCACTTCATTGTTCTGTTGCTTTGCTTTTCACTCCCAGAACTCTCGCCTTGATGATTGCTGTTGCTAACCATGCCGCCATCGAAAAAGTCATCCTCCGCTAGCGGCACCGCCGTCCCCCTATCTCAAATCGAAAAGAGTGTCACGCACCTGCTCGTCGCGACCAAGACCCTCCTCGAGACCTTGACAAAATGGTCTCGCAAGCAGGCGACCGACACCGAGGTGTCGGACGTCTACGTCAGGCTCGGCTACGAGTTCAACATGGCCTGCCGCGCCTTTACGGCCATCAACGTCGACACGCGGGATCTGGGAAACGTGCCGGAGGACCTGAGGAATATTCTAGAAGCCACGTTGAGCCAGGAAGCGAGCGCCGAGAGCCTCGAGAAATACCTACCCCGGATACGCGACATCATCGTCAACCTGCTGCACGGCTTGAAAAGAAAACAGCAAAAGCTGCGGCAGAAGCAGGCCCGAGACAAGGAGAATGGGTCGTCAACGGATTCTGGCGGGCCGGGGCGGACGACAAGCACGAGCACGACGGGGAGCTACAATTCTGGGCTGACTACGCTGTTGGACGAAGGGCTTCAAGACGGATACCGGCCGGACCTCCAACGCGACGAGCCGAGGAATCTCAATGCATCACCCTCCCGACGCTATCCCACGCAAAGGAACCAGTCGCAAACCTCTCTGAACTCCGAACAGTCCAGTCTGTCAAGCTCCACGATGCAGAACATGCCGGTGGTTCCTCCCTACCCCGGCGACGAGGCCACGATCCCAGGCGGCCCTGTGGGAGAGCTAGACTCATTCCCTCCACCGCCTCCACCGCCAAAGTCACAGCAGAGCGCTCTAGCCGCGCTGCAACGGGGAGGAGACTTGGAGAGAAGAGCGTCACGCCGTTACTCGGCGTACCAAATATCTAAACACCTGGGCTCGGCGCCAGGGGTGCCCATGCTGCCACCACAGACCACACCCATCCCTAATCGTGGTCGTGGCGAGGTGCGGGAGTCCATGCGCGCGATGCAGAGCAGGGAGAACATAAGGCACAATCGCAATGGTTCCAGCCAGTCGAAGACGGGTGGCTTCGACTCGTCGCCGGTCAGGGTGCCCAGCAGGGTTTCGGAGGAGACGGAGGGGAGCAGTGCCGCGGAACTGCCGGCGAGGAGCGACAGTCCGACAGCACAGACTCCGACGGACAAGTATCCTCAACCGAGCGCCACGCTCAAGGGCCCGCCGCCGGACCTCTACCCTGTGCCCAGCGTCAGTGACGAGGTTGCCGAGGAGCCGAAGAAGGCACCTGAGACGAGACCCGCGCTCAGGGCTGCTACTCCGGATAAGCAGCCGCCGAGCTCCTTCATGCTGGAGAACTCGCCGCAGACGACGAAGGAACTCACGTTGTTCCTCCAGTATAAATCGAAGGTCAAGAAGTTTGTGCTACCGGAAGGATACAGCGAGCTGTCTATTGGGAGGTTACAGCTGGCATTCATCGAGAAGTTCTCGTGGAACACGCAGCAGAACGGCGTCGATCTTCCGGACATCTACATCCAAGACCCCGTGTCTGGGGTACGGCACGAGCTGGAAGACCTGTCCGACATCAAGGACCGCACGGTGCTAGTCCTCAACGTCGAAGCCCTCGACGAGGTGAAGAAACACATCGACGACGGCCTAGGCTCTCTGAAGCAGATGGTATCCGAAGTTAGGCAGACAATGGTCGACCAAAGCGAGTCACTGACCCGGCTGTCAGAAAGACAGCAGGAGACAGCCAAGGACCTCGCCAGGCTCGCCGCCGCCCCACCGCCAGTGGCCGTCATGACGCCGCCGGCCGACTCTCCGAGATCCATGGGCTCCATGTCGACCACCACCGCCACCAACCGGACCGCCCTCAAGGCCACACCCGCCCAACTCAACGAACTACAGTCCCTCCGCCGCGACCTCGCCGTGCTGCGGCAGACCTACTCCAACTTCCAGTCCGAAGTGCAAGGCTCCATGACCGCCCTCCGCACCAAGGCCGCCGCCGTCAAGTCCACGGCCGCCAAGCTGGCGATCCCGGACGTCGAGGGCGACTCGGGCTACAAGTACGTCAAGCACGGCCGTAAGCAGCTCAACACGGACAGCGACCGGCTCGTGACCAAGGTCGACGACCTCCAGGACCTAGTCGAGGACCTCAGGAAGGACGTGGTGCAGCGGGGCGTGCGGCCCCTCCCGCGGCAGCTCGACGCCGTCTCCAAGGACATCACGACGCTGGCCAAGGAGCTCAAGCATATGGACGACTACATCCGCAAGGAGAAGCCCATCTGGACCAAGATCTGGGAGAAGGAGCTCGAGGACGTGTGCCAGGGCCGGGACGAGCTGCGGCTGATGGAGGACCTGATGGTCGATTTGCAAGACGACCTCGAGAAGGCGAGCGAGACCTTTGCGCTCGTCGAGCAGGCCACCAAGGAGCAGATGAAGGACGGCGGGGTGGGCAGCGGCGCGGGCGCGAGCGCCGCCCCCGCGGCGGGTGCGGCGAGGCTGTTCAGCCGCGGGCTGGGGCTGAAGAGCGTCGGCGGCGGCGGCGGCGGCGCGTCCGATCCCAGCGCCGCCAAGGAAGGCGTGCTGGGCGAGGTGAGGGCGCTGCAGCCCAACCACGAGGACCGGCTCGAGGCGATCGAGAGGGCGGAGAAGCTGCGGCAGAAGGAGCTCGAGAGCAGGCGGGAGAACCCGCTGACCAAGGAGCTGACGACGTTCGTCGGGGAGGGCAAGCTCAAGAAGTCGGGCGGCGTCGAGGAGGTGGAGCGCGTGCGCAAGGCCAAGGAGGAGGCCACGAGGCGGGAGGTCTGGGAGAGGATGAACCCGGGCTCCATCATGCCCGAGAGCCCGCCTGTGCAGCAGCAGCAACAACATCAACAACAGCAGCAGGGGGAGGATGCGGGCGGCGGCGGCCCCGGCGCGGGGGAGGGCGCGACGCCTGCGGAGTAGTAGCCTTCACCATGGATCGGAGCGGCGTGGTTTCTCTCTTCGCTAGGGTGTTTTTTCCTTTCCTTCTTTTACTGCGAGCATGGCGCAGCGACAAGGGTGATTGCATATCTTATCTTATTCTCAGTGTGCTCTTACAGACCCCGCAATGTGCGAAAGATGGATGTAGTTTAGGGAGAGATCTATGCTATGACGCTTGATGTGGTTGTTTTGATTTGCAGTTCGAAGTGCTTGATCGGCATGCAGTACGCAATGCCCGTTCCGACACAATCCCTTCGGGGAGGCAGCATATAGAACCGTGGAAGAAGGGTAGGTAGTCGGAGGGGATGACCAGAGGAGATCGAAAACACCGGGAGCACCAGCCACCTATCCTCCGAGGGGAGCCATCACACGGGCGAATCGCACATATACAGCAGCAGCCAATGAACCATACAATATCATTTACACTGAGGACTAGCCTAACCGTGCGCGGTATTCCATACAATAAACCAGACGCACTCCGCCCCGGATGCTCATGTAGGGTCCCTACTTCAACGCCCGCAAACCACCGGAACCAACCAGATGAAAATCCCCTGTCCTCGCGAAAATCATCGCTTCTCCAGCCAGAGTCCTCTCACAATAAGGGCCTTCCCATCAACCCTTCTTCGCGGCATAACCAGGCCACCTCTCCTCGTAACAGTGACAAACAGATGAAAAAGTCCGACATACAAGGAAGGGACAGCCGTCGACCAGCAGCTGCCCTACCCTACCCTACCCCGGCACCCACCGACCCTCCCCCTCCGACCATACCTAATGGAACCTCTCAGGGCGATCATACGCGTCCTGCGGCCGCAGCCGCGGCTGCAGCCCACCGCCACCACCACCACCCTGCTGCTGTTGTTGCTGCTGCTGACGAGCCGCCGCCGCCGCAGCAGCAGCATGTTGATGTGCCGCCGCCGCCGCCTCCCTCTCCCGCTGCTCCAGATGATCGCGCGCCGCCATTTCCCTATATCGCATCTCGCGCATCTGTTCCTGCATCGCGGGGCCGGCGTACGCGCTGCCGCCCTGGCCGTCCTGTGGCTGTGGCGGGGGCGGGGGTTGTTGTCCCTGTTGGGAGCGCACGTCGTACATGGGCGTCGGCGTGAAGCTCCGTCCCGGGCCCGGGCCGGGGTCGCCGCGCGGGTCTCGCAGGTCTACTCGAGGGTCGCCGCGCTGTTGTTGTTGTTGTTGTTGTTGTTGCCTGTCGGCTGGGGTGGGGTAGCCCACGGCGTAGGATGGTTGTCCGGGGGGTGGGCGCGGGTCCTGGCGTCGGAGGTCCTGTGGTGGGAATTGCCCCGTTAGGGAGCGGTGGTGCTGGTGTTGCGCCATGCCTGCGGGTGGACCCCGCGCCTCGTGAAGTCCGTACACATGGGGACCGCGCTCCTCACGCATGCCGAGGTGATGTTGCTGTTGTTGTTGTTGTTGTTGTTGGCTCTGGGGAGCCTGTGCCCAGCCTGGCTGCGAGGACATGGCGGCTGTGACCTGCGGCTTGATGGGTGCGCCGTGCTGTGCTCCCCACGGCGACGCGGCCTCCCTCGGCTTCGGGGGTGGCTGCTGGTGGGGAGGCGGGTTACCGGGCCATCCGGCCTGTTGATGCTGCATTGCTGACCCCGACTGCTGCTGCGGCGCCAGACCCTGGATCTGCTGCCACTGTCCGTCGCGGCCCGGTTGTGCGTCGCGTCGGTCTCGCGGGGGCTGATGTGCGGAGAAGGGAGGAGGTGGCGAGCCCGAGTGCGGCTGCTGCGAGACCGTCGATCCGTATGGAGGATAGGCGGCGGACGCTGGCTGGTATCCCATGGGTGACTGCTGCGCATGCTGCGGCTGGCTGAGATACGGATGTCCTTGGGGCGAGTTGGTCGCCTGCACCTGGTGCGGCTGCCCGTAGTCGTGTCGCGAGAAGTAACCACCCCGCTCTGGTCCTGCCACGGGGCTGTCGGTCGTCGACACCATAGGCCGGGGAATGCTTCCGTGGTGCGGCTGGGGAGACTGTGTGTTATAGGGCTTGAGCGACGGCATAACCGATGACGGTGGCCCTTGGCTACGGTATCCATATCCCGTCGGTTCGGGTTCGCGTCTGAGCGGAGTGGAACTCGTCGGCGGAGGAGGTCGCGAACCCATGCCCTGCGGCGGAGGGGTTGACGACGACTTCATCCCGGACGAGACATCGACAACCCTCTTCGGAGGCGGCGCTGGTGCTGGATCGTCGTTCAATAGCGAGAACAGGCTGCTCTTCTTGGGCTCGGCCGGGCGAGTGGGTGGAGGGGGCGCGGATGCTGGCGGTGTCTGCATCACTGGAGTTGACACACCGGCGTACGGGTCTTGCATTGGGGGCGCCATGGGGCGCGACATTCCCGGCTGTACCGACCGGTCAGGCTGTGGTTGCTGCTGCGACGGAACAGACTCGCCGAGGAGCGGTCGAACGGGTTGCGCTTGGGCAACAGGAACAAACGGCTGCGATGTGGGAGCAACAGCGCGAGGCGGCTCTGGCTGTTGCTGTCGTACGATGGTTGGAGGCTCGGCTCTGGACGGGGCGACGCGCTGCGGCGGCTGCTGCTGATTTGCAAAAGGCCTATCGTAGTGATTCGCCAAGTCGGGTTCTTGCTTGAGGCGCACCGAGCTGCGGTCTGCATGTCGCGGAGGCTCCCTCAGTTGGGAATCGAGTCTGGGTGCACGCTCGCGAGGCTCCCGGGCTTGCGAGAACTGGGTCAGTTGCTGGGCGACGTGGGAACCAAAGTCACTCTGCCAAGTCGCACGAGATGGCGTGGCCTCGGTGACAGGTGGCTGTGCGACGGGAGCACTTCCCGGCGATGACACAGACACGGGAGCGTTTGCCTTCTGCGAGAGGCGCACAGCCTGTTGGGCTGGGCCTTGCGACATGGGGACTTCGTCTCTCTCCGGGTACGCAAAGCTTGCCACGGGCGCTCTCAATGGTCGGTTTCCTGGTGACATGGCCTGTGTCACAGCGTGAGCGCTCGGCTGCGGCTGCTGCTGAGCCTGCTGCACTTGCTGTTGCGCAACAGGAGGCTGGGCAAGGGGCGGTTGGCTGGGAGGCGCCTGTGCGATCGGCACTTGGAAGCGCGCCGTGAATGGTTGGCCCTGCGGCAGCGGAGCCCCCATGCTCGGACCAGGACTCTCCATCTTGGACTGGAGCGCCTCCTCTGATAATGACAGTGGCTCTGCTGCAGCCAAAATGCGGTGCGTAGTCGGCGGAGCACCAGGCAGGGGAGTGTCGTACCGCTTTCTGGGTCCTGCCGAGATTACTGGCGGAGCAGGTCGCTTCTCTCCGTGCAGCTTCTTCCTGTCGGCCTCGTTCGCAATCGCCTCCCACTCCGGCTTCGCGCTGTCCTTTTGCCGGACATAATAGTTCTTGACCTGAAGGGGGGCCAGTTAGTAAATAAATACATGCATAGATAGACGCAGCTTCAATGACATAAAGAATATAGAGGTGCACATACCATGACAGCCGTCTTGGTCTGCATGTGAGTGGCGATCGCACTCCAGTCCGTGCCAAATGCTCGGAGCAACCCCGGGAAGTCGGTCGTCTCGGACACGCTCCAGTAGCTTGAAGCCTGCTGCGGAGTGCGGATGCGGTCCGGTCCGTGACCAATGTCAAACGTCGGTACGTTAGCCGGCGGTGGAGGCGGTTCCGGTCTCAACGACGGGGGAGCCATCACCTCGGAGATGGACGATGGCAGAGGCAGTGGGATGCGCTCGGGGCTAGCGAGCGATGCCTGCGCCACATGCGGCATTGGCGGCTGCATTCCCACCGGAGGCATGTCGAACTTCATCGGGATCCTTCCAATCTCACCAGGGACACCCGATGGCGCCTGGGCCCATTCAGGAGGGGCTTGCGCGCGAGAGTTCGACCTGGACCGGTTGGCCTTGGCTGTGGGGGCCGGTGTCGGCGCGAGCGTCTGTTGTTGACTGGGCTTGGCCGCCTTTGCCTCCTTGTCCTTGGGAGCCCGAGTGCGACGCTTCTTGACCTCGGTCTTTTCGGCGCCGCTGTCGTTCTTGGAGCCGGCACCCCTCCGTCCGGGCGTGGCCGCTGGTGTCGTGCCGTCCGAGTCTGCCGCCGGAGTCGCCTCGTAGCCCCACGTGGGAGCTGCCGCACGACGAGGCCGGCGCCGCTCTCCGTTCTCTCCGGTCTCCTGCTGCTCCTCCGTCTCGTTCTCCGGATTGCCCAGTTCTGAGACCAAGGCGCTGGAACGCTGCTTCTTGCTCTTCTTGCGCCTCTTAGGCTGCTTCTTAAGCTTTTCCTTGAGGTTCAGTTCCTTCTTCTTGCTGTAGTAGTACTGGATGCAGGCCCCAAAGTCTCGGTTCGGCACTTCGTTCGCAATCTTGCCCCACTGCTTCGGGAATTCCAAGTATGCCTTCTCGAATCTCGCCGCCTCCTCCTCGGTGAAGTTGACAACAGGTGGCAGAACTTGCCACGCAGCCACGAGCCTTTCGACGGGAAGGAAGCCCGTGTGGTCCAGATACATTTCCCTCTCGCGCTCTTCTGGAGTCCAGTACATATCCGGTATCACAGCTTCCTTTTCGCTCCGATACTTCTCCTTCTGCGCTCTCTCCTCGCGTTCTTTCCGCTCGTTCTCCTCGCGAATGGACTGCTGGATGGCGTATTCGAAGTCAAGCTCGGTAGCAAACCTAGCACCTCTCCGCCCGCCTTCTGGCTTCGACTCGGGAGCGGCAGCAGGCTTGGTGCCCTCGGGGGCATTGCAGTGGTGGAAGTAGTTTCGACTCTTGACTGCCGTCGGGTCGTCTGACAGGGTGAAGCGCAAGTACTTCTCGTACCTGTCGCGGTAATCCAGCCTCCTCTCCTTCTTCTCAGCCTCCTTGACAGAAATCTCAGCGTCGAGTTGACGCAGGATGAAGCCTGCTAGCCCTTCTGATACCCGGCATGATTTGCGGACCTTCTTGCTCTGATACCAAGGGCCGACATCGAAGTGCGGCAGATCATCCATTGGCGGTGTCGCCATGTACTGTCGCACAGTTTCGATCGTAGCAAAGTCGATCTCCTCGATCTCGGTTGCATCGTCATCCTCGTCTGCCGGGCCAGGAGTCGTCACTCTTGATGCTTGCTCCTCTCCATCCATCGGGTATGGCGATAGCATGGGGCCCTGAACATGCGACACACCATTGGTAGCTGGTAGCGATGTAGGAAGCGGAGCGAGTACGTCTGCAGCCTCACCCGCGTCTGGCATCTCCGTATCCACTGCACCGCCATTTGGGAGCGCGGGCGCTGTGATGCTTGGGGGAAGTCCAGTCTCGACCTCCTCAACTTTCGGCTGGGGTTCTGGTGCCGTCACCTCTGTTGGGTGAGAAATTGCTTTCTCGTCAGCCTGCTCGATAGAGCGCCCAGGGGCTGACGGCTTGGAAACGGTTTCAAGCACCGCAGCCTGTTGCTTCTCGACGGGCGATAGCATGGGCCGGTCAGGGCCGGCATTTCCGGCTACAGAGGGCCCGCCGACAGAGAGTCCAGAACCGACCTGCTCTCCACCAGTCTGGCCGGCAGGCTTGATGAGCGATTCCTGTGCCTTGTCCGAGGCCACGAACTCGCTTTCTGGCACTCCCTCGCGTGGCTTGAAGGCTTCGCTGATGCCTTCCGCCATTGTTGCCAGTTCCATCCCGGCTTCCGCTACCAGTAGCGCATGGCGGAGCGGAATCTCGGTCTCCGTTCCATCCGCTTGTCTACCAAGGTTGTCGACCATTTTCTGGTTCTGTTCAATCTCCCTGTCGAGGAGGAAGCCCATATCCTCGTCCTCAGAATCCGACTGATCTGACGCTGGGGCCACCTTCCTTGGGTGGTATGTTACTCTTACAGTGGGAACACGCATTCGACTCTTCTTCGGTAGCTGCGTTTCGGAAGGCCGTTTAGGGGACAGTTGTCTTCGGCCGGCATCTTTGCGCTCCTCAGCCCGCAGTACTGAAATATCATTCCCGCGGCCGTATCCCGTTCGCTCATCGCCTGACTGCGGGGTTGGCTTGGTGTCTCTTTCCATCGAAGCGCGCGCCGAGTGCGCGATCCTGTCCGTCTTCAGCGGGACGGCGTTGGGTCCCGTTATCCGAATGCTTCGCCTATCAGCAGCCGTTACGAGCGACTCGCCATGTCCATCGCTGCTCCGGGGACGCTGTCGTTCCGGTTCCCTGTGGTCCGTGTGCGGAGGCTCCTGCGGTCGGCGGTCGAGATCCGGATGTTGATCAGAATGTGATGATTGTGGTCGGAAGGGAATCTGCGGTCGACCTTGCTGTGATACGAAGCTCTGAGATCTCTGAGACTTCGGAGACTCTGGAACCTTCTTAGGGGCTATAGAAGGGTTGATCCATTGCTTAGATGACCTCTGCTGTTTCTGCTGGGCTGCCACTATCTGGGCTCGAGGGGCGGTAGGAATCGGAGGGCTTCCAGGAGGCATAGCAATCTTATGCGCTGGGCCGGTGGGCGGTAATCTCTCGTTCACAGACGAGATCTGTCGTTCTTCAGTCAAAGCTCGAGGCCCGGTAGGCGGGGCTTTTCCTGTCAGCGACTGAAGGTCTGCATTCGAAGGCTGTCTGCTCGGCACAGATCCAAAGGCCGGGGCCGATGGTGCTATGGGCGGCGGGGACATGTCCTTTGCCGTCGACACTGAAGGTTCGCGTGTAACTTGTTCAGACCTCTGCTGCATGGCGACATCTCGAGCTCGTTCCGGCAGCAGCTCGCGCTCGTTGCGAGGTTCTCGGTGTAGCATACGGTCCGGTTCCAAGGGATATCGGTCTCCTCTGTCGCGGTCGTCCCGTTCACGGCCCCACCCACCGCGGTCGTTGGAGCGGCTGCGCTGGCCGAAGCGGTCCCTGTCATCGTAGAAGCCTCCTCTTCCGCCTCCACGTCCACGGTCGTAGTCTCCCCGGCCGCGGCCACGGCCTCGGTCACCTCCACGAGAATATCCGCCACGGTAACCGGATGGAGCAAACGGCGGGTCTGAATTGGAAGAGCCTGCAGACAAAGGGCCGTCCCTTGATCCGCGCCGGGCTCGCTCAACATCGACACCCAGCGGAGGATCACGGTTGTCGCGGAAATCCCGTCCTATAGGCGATCGGCCCCTTCCGAGCAGCGGCGGAGATGGTCTGCGGCCTCGAAAGCTGTCGCGGCCGTCCCGGTCACGGTCCCTCCAGTCCCTTTCCCTCTCCCGGCTCCGCTCATCTCGATAAGGCGGCCGTTCCCGCGGATCAAAATCTCGGTCTCTTCCACGGTCTCTGCTATCATCTCGCCGATATCCACGTCCGCGCCCTCCTCGTCCGCCGCGACCCAAATATCCCCCGCCGCGCGGCCCGACTGGGGGTTCCAGAGGTCTGTCCAGGAGCGCCTTAGGGCCACGTGGAGGTTCCCGTCCGGCAGGGGGTTCGCGGAATGCATCGCGGCTGCTCGGGAACTGGGACCGGTTGTCGACGGTCGAGCGTCTCCGGTTTTCATCGTTGTACTGGCCCCTGTCGAATGGGGAGCGGTCTCGGGGCGAGCGAGAGCGGCGGTCTGGGCCTTCGTATCTGCCCGCGTACCTGGACCTGTAAGACTGGTGGTGAGCAAAGTACGGCCTCGGAGGAGACAGGTCACGTCGAGGAGGCGGAGGAGGAGGAGACAAAGAATGCCTCGGACCCGGGCCAAAGAAAAACAAATCGTCACTACGGGCATCTCGGCCGTCGTAGTGGTATCGCGGCTGCCTCATGTAGGGTAGAGATGGCCGTTGTATGTACACATGGCGCTATCCTAGGACGCCTTGTGTGTTTGAAGGGAAAATTTGAGGTGGCCCGAAGTAGATGGAGATGATCAGACACATGAACACGTACATTGCAGCACAGGGGCAAGCGCCGCCCGTTTAAGCCTCCACTTGCACCTCTAGCACAAGCATTCAAGCTTTTTCTGGGTCCCCGTCCACAGGTTGAACCTTGAATCAGGCGGTGCCCGGATTGTCGCTGCTCAGACCTATCTGCGGGAAAATCCAGGTACGTATGTACGGCGCACAGCGTGCGTTAAGTCTGGTCAATCTCTGGTGCGCTGCTAAAGTCGGGAGGTGCGTTCCACTGTGGCGTCCAAGTGGATGTTGTTGATTTGGGATGACTCGGTCTGGATGACAGGTGACGCCCGCCAGTGACTTTGGAGGCGCGCGTCGCAACTTGTTTTGCAGGTCGTGCGCAGTATTTCGTAGACACGGATGGCACGACGATGCGAAGACCCGATAGATTTGGATGGATGGGTCTCGAGTAGGTCTGGTTTGGCGGAACGCGCGATACTTCTATGCGAGCAAAGGGAAGGAGCCAGGTCACGGTGTACCTGTCAAAGAGGGAGCGTTGAATGGTGGATGTGGAGAGGTTGTGGAGAGTCTCGAATCTCGAAATGGATCCCCAAATGATCAATCTTGAATTGGCGGCCCTCGCTCGGGGTCGTTGCCTGCCCTGCGCGTTGGCGCTTAATGTGGAGCTAGCCTAAAACCGGCCGGCTTATACGTCGCGCTAGTCCCGTGTGGGATAAGCTTCCACCCCGACACGATCCCGTTTGCCTTGTCACACCATCAGCCGAAAACTGCAGAAATTAAATGTTAGTGCATCGGGATCCGCTTTCATTCTTCAACGTCTTAACGCGAAGAACTGGAACGTCGGGTCATCTAGACAAGGAGAGGGAGGGAGAGGAAGCGACTTCTTTTGACCGAAATAGTGTGATGTTACGGTCAATCCAACAATAAGTTTGGTACCAAATAGGGACATTCGATGATTGTATGAATGGAACTCAGATGCAGTCCTGCAATCCTCGCACTAGGATCTTGGCCATCTGAAATCTACGGACGCCAAGGCCTGCACAACGGCCTAAAACATGGCAGCTTCGGCTTGACAGACTTCCATCACACGGATATTGTTGGCGGACCGGGGCAATATTACTTTGTTGACAACTCGACAAGCTCAACGTCGTGTTTTAGCAGCCTCGTTCAAGCTCGAGGTTCCGTCCTCGGTTCTTCCGCCATCGTGCTCCCAGGATTTTAGCGCTTATCGGTGGTTCCTTGGAGATCGTGCCACCTTAGGTAAGCCACCGAAAAATTAAATGTTAGAGCATCGGATATCCACTTTCGGCCCTCAAGACTCGAGCAGCGCCAATGGTTGAGGACGGGAGGCAACTATTCTTTCGAGAGTGATACGGTTGTATGGTCCGGTCTGACGCTTCAGTGTAATAGAAGATCAAGGTTAAACCGCTAATCCTTGAGACTTGAGGCGCTACTGCTGAGTTCAAAACGAGCGCCAGTGGCAAGCGGAAGTGGGTTACTCCTTGGACTGCCTTTGGGCGATCTGACATCTTCAGACGCCAAGGAGTCAAACAGGCGGCCTCGGGCATTTCTCAACATGGCCTCAAATCAGCCCCCGTCGGCGGCCACGGACGCTGTCCTGGTCAAGTCGGTCCAGATGCCGCAAGACGCCCAGAAAGTGGAGGAGCTGGACTTCAACAAGTTCAAGGGCCGGCCCATAACGGCCGAGGACCTGTACGAGGGGATGAAGCACATGGGCTTCCAGGCGACGTCCATCGGTGAGGCGATCCGCATCATCAACGAGATGCGCGCGTGGAAGGACCCGGAGTCCGGGGAGGGCACCACTATCTTCCTAGGCTACACGTCCAACATGATCTCGTCCGGCCTGCGCGGCGTCTTCCGCTGGCTGGTCGAGCACAAGCACGTCTCGGCCATCGTCTCCACCGCCGGCGGCATCGAGGAGGACTTTATCAAGTGTCTGGGGGACACGTACCTCTCGTCGTTCAGCGCCAATGGCGCGGACCTGCGGAAGAAGGGGCTGAACCGGATAGGGAACCTTGTCGTGCCCAACGACAATTACTGCGCCTTCGAGGACTGGGTCGTCCCGATCCTGGACAAGATGCTGGAGGAGCAGGAGGCTAGCAAGGGGACGGAGAACGAGATCAACTGGACACCCTCCAAGGTCATCCACCGGCTGGGCAAGGAGATCAACGACGAGCGGTCCGTCTACTACTGGGCCTACAAGAACGACATCCCCGTCTTCTGCCCGGCGCTCACGGACGGCAGTCTGGGCGACATGCTCTACTTCCACACCTTCAAGACGTCGCCGCAGCAGCTCAAGATCGACATTGTCGAGGACATCCGGCGGATCAACACCATGGCCGTGAGAGCTAAGCGGGCCGGTATGATCATCTTGGGAGGGGGCGTCATCAAGCACCACATTGCCAACGCGTGTCTGATGAGGAACGGCGCCGAGTCTGCCGTGTACATCAACACGGCTCAGGAGTTCGACGGGAGCGACGCCGGCGCTCGACCGGAAGAGGCGATCTCGTGGGGCAAGATCAAGCTCAACGGTGACCACGTCAAGGTCTATGTGGAGGCGACTACGTGCTTCCCGCTCATTGTTGCCAACACTTTCGCCAAGGATGCGTGAGTGCACGGTATCTACTGCGCGTGATATGGTGTCGGAGGGGTTTGAGCAGATCTTCAACCGCATCGGCATCGAGACATGTCGTGGCACGTCCTGCTGTCGCATACTCAGCGGCCGGGGAGTCGGCCTCCAGACTGTGCTTTCAGCGCGCCAGGCATATTTGGGGACAACTGCTCCTGAAGTGGCGACAATACGACTCTCGGTCTGTAAGCCTATCTTCAGGAGTGACGTGAGCGCACCATAGGATGCGAGTCGGAGTCAGTCAAAGGGGCCTGCCCCTTTGAGCACTCCAGCAGAGTTCTGCGTGGAAGTAGCCACTGGTTGCTAACCGTTAGACGACGGCTGTCACCCGGTGACAGACCTAATCAACCAAAATGACGCATGGCATTAGGCCGCTGAGACATGTCCACGCCATTGAAGATCGATAGAGGTAGCATGCCACAGTATGTTGCTTACAACAAACTTTCTGCTCGAGTATTTACGTTCAAGTCCTGGTGAACAGTATGCATAGCCATGATGCCTTGTGAACACACATCACATCCTCACGCCTGCACTCTCAAGTCTGCGGCACCGTCTCGGCCCCCTTCTCCCTCCTCCGGGCCCCCAACACCGCCTTACCTACGACGCTATCATTCCCCTTCCCTACCTCACGCGTAATCCACTCCCCGATATCCGCCACAGCATCCAAATCAACCCCGGTATCCATCCCCAAGCTCTCCAAGAAATACACCATATTCTCCGTGGCCACATTCCCCGTCGCCCCGGGACTATACGGACAACCCCCCAGCCCGCCCACACTGCTATCGAAAGTCCTAACCCCATGCTCCAGCGCGACGGCGGTATTAACCAGCGCCTGCCCAAAGGTATCGTGGAAATGCATGGCGACGTCCTCGTTCCTGATCCCGGCCACCCTCAGACAGTCCAGCAGCGCCTTCGTCCTCGGAGCGGTCCCCATCCCCGTCGTGTCCCCGAGCGAGATTTCGTCGGCGCCCATCTCGAGCAGGTCCCTCGAGATCTCGGCCACCCGCCCCCCGGGCACGTCGTACCCCTCGAAGGGGCACCCCAGCGCGACGCTGACGTAGGCGCGCACGCGCAGGCCGGCGGCCTTGGCGCCGGCGACGACGGGGCGGAAGCGCTCGAGGGACTCGGCGATGGTGCAGTTCAGGTTCTTGCGGGAGAAGGACTCGGTGGCGGCCGCGAAGACGGCCAGCTCGATGGAGGGGAGGGAGGAAGGCGGGGAGGAGGTGGTGGTCGGGGCGAAGGATGTCGGGTGGCGGGAGAGGATGGAGGAGGCGGACTCGAGGCCCTTGATGTTGGGGGCGAGGAAGGAGTAGGTTATCGGGTGCGGCGAGGGGATGCCGGTTTGGAGGATGTGTTCTAGGATGTCACCGGACGCTTGCATCTGAGATTTCGCGGTCAGTGGGAGGGATGGTTGTGGAAGGTGGGCGATGAGATGATGATACTAACCTGAGGCACCCATTTCGGGGATACGAAGGAGCCGGCTTCTATCGTTGTGAGGCCGGTCTTTGCTAGTCTTTGTATGAGGTCTATCTTGGTGGCTACCGGTATGGACTTCTTCTCGTTCTGGAGGCCGTCGCGCGGTCCGACCTCGACGATCTTGACGCGGTTGTCGAATGATTGCTGCTTGTGGCTGGGGCTGTCGGTCGCGGTTGCGAGCCCCCTGAGGTTTCGCAGTTGGAGTCGCCGTAGGAGCGACCTCCGGAGCATGGGAGTGAGTGCAACCATCTTGGATAGCTATACAATCGAAGACATCAGACTCGTAAGCGATCTGGGACGATGAATGTTGAAGATGCAATGTCATCAGCTGCTCAATGCCGAGGCGGAGGCGGAGGTGGCGCATAGCATCGGCATTGAGGGGTAAGTCGCACTTACGGAACCCGAACCCTGAAATACATTTGAATACAACATGTAACTACTGTGGTATGAGGTTGAATGCCATGAATTAATCTCTCTCCAGACATTATTGCATGCTACCTAGGAACCCTACGCCAAACGCAAGTTGTCCGTAAACTCCTTCGCCCTTTTATATGCAACTTATCTTCGCGCTCTCGTCATTAGTGGCCTCCAGTGGTAGGTAAACCCAGAGCCACCTTGAAAGAATCGTACAGGAGCCACTGGCATGCTATTTTTCATGACGTTAGTGCCGGTGTCTCCTGATAGGGGAGGAAATGGAGGGACTCACCTGTCAAAGTTCCAATCATGGCAATCCGGACGGGCAGGCCGTTCCACAGTCCTGCAAAGCCGATGTTGCCATATATCCTCGTCACGGCCTTCATCGCGCTCTCGCCGGGCGCCCGGTCGGCATTCAGCTTGGACACCATCACGTCGGCCGGATGCGACACGGCCGCGCACCCGATACCGGCGATGTAACCGGCCAGGAAGCTGACACCGGTCTGCTGCAGCGTGCTGTACGCCTCCTTCGGCTTGGTGCCCATGGCGTGGTAGATCATGTTGACGGCCGACTCGAACGTCGCGAACTTGACCATGGTGTACGGGATCTGCCTCCCCCACAGCGGGTACAGGCCCTTGTACAGCCCGCTGACGCCCTCCTTCTTGGTCACGTTTGTCCAGCCTTCGCGCAGCGTCTTGGCGAACGGCGGCACCGTGGTCTGCATCCGCACCTTGATCGCCTCGAAGGGGCACAGCGCCAGGTCGGCCAGGAACTCGGCCGAGGCGCTCGCGCCCAGGTAGATGAGCGTCTTGTTGGCGTTGGGGAACAGCCGGTCGCCGTACAGGTTCTTGAAGACCTCGTAGAAGCCGTACTTGCCCGCGCCCTGGAGCGAGTATCCGACGTACGTGGGCGACCAGCCCGTGAAGATGCCGCGGAACCCTTCCTCGGCGAAGATCTTGCGCCACGCCTGCATGTTGGACTTGTAGAGCTTGTCGTTGACCTGGCGGCGGCATTTCACGAGGTCGAGGGGTGTGACGGCTGTGTGGGTTGGACCGCAGGCTGCGAGACACACGAGTTAGCCACTGTCCTGAGGCTGGCTATGGCGAGCCCGGCTCCATCACTAACCAATGATTCCTCCCAGCGTGCAAGCAGCAAAGTAGGTCGGGCTGTAGAGCTCAATGGCTCCCTTTGGCCTGGGCGGCGCAGCGCGCGCCTGTTCTAGCTTGGTTCCCTGTGTACTCATGATGAATTAGGTATCGCAACGCAACCGGACGGAGACAGAAAAAGGATTGAGTGGAAATATCTTCAAAAAATGTAGCTAGGCGAGACCAATTGCACTATGCAGGACGTTGAAGAATTAAATACAGCCAGTTCCTGTCAGGCACGCAAGCCTGCCGGACGACCCGGTCCCTGAGACACCGTTGTTGATGATGTCACAGATCCCCACCAACCAGGGAGCGAGCGATGTGGCACTTATCAGTAGGGCACTGATAAGGCGGGCCTAAGCAGCGATGCGGCGACCGGCTGGGGATACCATCACCTGCAGGCAGCTACAACACCCAAAGTGTGCCAGGACTTGGCTTGCCATGAACCTAGAAGTATTATACCGTCATGACACCCAACAAAGGACTAACATGAATCACGGCTGTGCTGTGGGCGGACCCAAAGCTCCGAGCTCGTCTCGTTGAAGTAGGTACGTATATACTCCTGGTTAATCTACTTGACCGCTTGCTGTTTCTCATCTCCAGACACAGAGCAGAAATCTCCAACAGCAAGTGCAATGGCCTTGAATCTGGCCCCTGTAGCGGTGTTCATACAAAGTTTAAAGCTCAGCCAAGGACGCTCACAGCCCTAAATGTGCTCTCACGGACGCTGCGTTGCTCTCCCGGTGAGTATAACGTTGGCGCCCGTCAACCCAACGCCAGGACATGACGATGCTCAACCATACCCGCAATCCAAAAAGCCAGGGTAACCTAAACGCCATTGTATGCGATGCTCAAACTCATACAGCCTCCCATGCCTGTCTCCGTGGCGGCGGTGACCCATCCCATCCCTCTCCCAACCTCAGCGGCACAAGGGACGCAGTATCGCTCTCCGCCCCCTCCACCCGAACACTCTTCACACTCCCGGTCTCCGTCCCGATCCCATTTCCCTCCCTCTGCCTCCTCCTCTCCGCCTGCTCCTCAAGCAGCATCTTCTTAATAGCCCCCATCTTCCACCACACGTACACACCCAGTGCCACCGTCGCCGCCCCGCCCACCCCAAAGATGAGTCCCTTCTCAACACTCCCCGTCTGCTGGTTCAGGAACAGCACCCCCAAATACACCAATATGATCTGCTTCGGCAGCGTCAAGAACGTCGCCACGCAGAAATACCAGAAATTGACGTCGCATGTGCTAAACACCGCCGTCGAGAAGTGACTCGGAATAACGCTAAACCGAATCACGAGCACGATCCAAAACCCGCCATCCCTCGTCATCCGCGCCAGCGCGCCGTAGTTCAGGTTCGTCCTCTCGAGCCTGACGGCCCTCCGGCGCAGGGCGTGCTTGAACGCGAACCAGGTCCCCACCTCGCCGAAGAAGGTCCCCGCCGCGACGACGCCGAAGCCGGGCCAGAGCCCGTAGACGATGCCGCACAGCACGGCGACGACCTCGTGCCCGAAGAGAGGGGGGAAGGAGATTAGTATCAGCACGGCGATGGGGATCAGCCAGCCCGCGGGGAGGTCGCGGACTTCTTCGCTGAAGGGCCGGAGGGCGGTGACGACGTCGTCGTGGCGGACGGTGATTAGGACTGTGGCGACGAGGATGAGAGCGGCGAGGAGGTGGAGGGGGATATACTTTGGTCGGAGGAAGAGGCGGCGCCAGTTGATGGGCCGGTAGTCTGTTTCTTCTGGAGGGGAGGAGGAGGAGGAGGAGGGGAGGAGGACGGCTTCTTTCTGGCGGCGGTTGCTGGAGTTTTTGGGCTCGGGAAGTCTGCCCATTTCGAGGTCGGCCATTTCAAGGCGTGGCACCCCCGTGGGATGGTTGTGTTTTGGTGGTAGTTGTGGTGACTGTCGCCTGAGTTGGAGGCGGGTTACGTATTCATACTATTCATTCATGGTGGTTCTGGTCGAAGGCACTATCCAGGTGAACAAGTCTGAGCTGGACTATCAAACTGTAGAGCTATGTAAGTTCGACCAGGACGAAGGACAATAAGAGGGAGGGGAGAAAGAGAAAGGGAGTTTGCACAGCCTTTGCCATGAACTACGTAGGTGTCGCAGATCATGCTTCATGCGAGGTACTCGGCGCCTCTTGTTCTTGTTTAAGGTTGAGTGGCACCGATTGGCGGCATCGCCACTATGTCATGCGTACAGGATGTTTCGTGTCGATGAGGGTCCGTCGTCCTGATTTGCCCAGAATCCAGGCTTGTACCTGAATCCTGCCTTGTTCCTTCCGGGAAGCGCCTCCGTTCAATCCTTCCGAGGTCAGCAAATAAATGTATGTACGTCGCCTTGTGTACGTTTGTTGGATGGCTTTTATCCAAAGACTCCGTATTCCGCCTTAACTCCCAAGTACTGCGAAGCGGAGATGAGGTTGAGGGGCTCTTTTTCAAATGTATAACGCCTCGGTCTAAGACTAGTAGGTCTAATATCACAGATAAAGAGCGATAACCTCTCGACATGGCGAGTTCAAGGGGCTTTGGAATGTGCTTTATAGTGGCATTTAGGGCTGCTTAGCGCCTGTGGTTGCCCATTAGCTCCGGCATTTAGCCCCTGACAAGTGCCAAGGGTTCGGCACCGGACACTGCGGGCCGCACATAGTGCAGCCCCAAGTGAGGACCAAGGACAAGACCTCAAGGCCGCCAAATCAATCATATATGATGCGGAACCACGTTCTTAGATTTAAAAAACCAGTACCCGACCTCAGAGGAAGAATCTGGAATAGAAAAGCTTTGAAATGGCATGTGGTCCAGAGATGATCGACACACACCAGAGCAAGGCCAAGTAGATGGGTGTGCCTAGTAGCCAAATTTCTATACAGAATGTAAAGCCCAGGTGTCAGGGGGGGAGTGCACCGGAACTCCCATCAACACAGCTCCCTCCTCAGCGCTCGTCGTCAGAAGGTATCGGCTCGCTCGCCGCAACAATCCCACACTCCACCTGTGTTCCCCCTTGTCCAAACTTCTCCCGGAAGAACCGCTGCACCTCTCTATTCGGCCCCAACCCAAACCTCAGGTCGTCCGCGCTCCCCTCGATCTTGAGCCCCCCGAGCGACCGCGCCCTCGACAGCGCGACATACGTCTGCCCGTCCTCGAACGCCCCGGACAGGTTCACCACGACCCTCTCCATCGTCATCCCCTGCGCCTTGTGGATCGTCATGGCCCACGCGGGCGCGAGCGGCACCTGCGTGCGCGACAGCAGGCTGTACGGCTTCTCGTCGCCCAGCTCGCTAACCGAGCACTCGGCGTAGATGGTGCGCGTCTCGCCGTTGAGAAACCGCACTTTCGGCCACGCCTTGCGCTGCTCTACCCGCTCGCCGTTGACAATGCGGTGGTCCCGCTGGAGCTCCATGAAGCGGCGGATCATGCGCTGCTTCATGACCGCGAGGTCGCCGTGGAGGAGCTTGCCGGGCTGCTCGGCTGCCTCCCGCTTGTCCTTGCCGTTAACGGTGGTGGCGGCTTTGGGCAGGTTCTTGGGGTCGTACGTCTCCCAGCCGACGATGGTGCCCTGGCTGCCGTTGCACAGGCCGGCGTCGAGGTCCAGGTTCGTGAGCAGCACGACGAGCATGTTCTTCTTGAGCTCCACGCACTCGTCGAAGCGGTGCTCCTTGAGGGACTCGAAGGCGGGCAGCGCCTCGGGCCGGCGCGCGTCGCGGTCTTTGGTCTTGTGGGTCCCCTTCCATCTCAGGTCCGGGTGGTGCTCGCGCCACTCGAAGTGGTCCAGCGAGAAGAACGCGTGGGGTACCAGGTTGATCTTCTCGAACCTGTCCCTGTTGATCTTCACGACCGCGGCCCGCGTCGCGTGCAGCTGCGTCGCGTGCTTGACGCCGTCGACCTTGTGGTTCATCAGGGTATCGATCTCCTCCTCCGACAGCTGCAGTCCCCTGCGGCACTTCTGCAGCATGCCGACGAACCGCGCGTCGCTCTGCCGGTGTACCCGCGTCAGCTCGAAGTGCGCGAAGCCGCACTCCTCCCACGCCCGGCTCCGGAAGGCCCACTTGTCCTCGTCGCGGTAGAGGCCGTGCCGCGCGCACTTGTGGTACTCCCCCGTGGGGTTCCGCACGCGGGTGAGCGCCTTGCCGCACTCGATGCAGTTCTGGAACGGCTTCACCGGCGGCAGCTGGCAGAAGTCCCCCGTCACCACCACCTGGGCGCCGCCGAAGGGCTTGCCGGGGTCTCTGGCGGCCTTCATCATCTCGTTGATCCGTTCGAGGTGGAAGTTCTCGATCATGCTGATCTCGTCTATGACCAGCACGTCCGTTTTCTCGAGCCGCTTCCACACGAGCTTGCCGTGCGCGCGTTCTCGCCAGAACTTGAGTCCTTCCTTGTTGTGCTCGGGTCTCATGCCGAGATAGGTCCACGTCGTCTTTCCGTTGACCTGTAGCGCCGCCTTGCCGGTTGGAGCGACGATGTCGACGTGCTTGCCCATCGCGCGGAGGCGTCTGACGAATGCCCTCAGCACGGTCGACTTGCCGCACCCGGCGGAGCCGGTGTAAAAGACATTGTTCCCTTGGAGAATCAGGTCAACTAACTGCTGCTGCTCGGCACAGAGTGGTGGCTCCGGGTCACCGCACGTGTCCACAGTGACGGACGCTGGAGTTGCTGGTCGCTTTTGGTGAAGTGAAGCAGGTGGCGTGGGCAGATCGTCGTCGAGTGGAATGTAAGAGGACGGTGCTGCGGCCAGGGACATATCAGGCGCATTCGTCCAGCCTGGCATTCCGACAGACTTGGCGCATGCAGCAAGCCTAGAATCTGGTGAGTTGGGCGATGAGGACGCTGGAGTAGCGAAGGCGCGGGAAGGGTCTCCATACAGTCTCTGGGAAATGTGCGCTTTCTTGCTGTGGGTTGCAGAGGAGGCGACGACGCTGTGGGGAGATCCTGATGGGTTTAGGTGCAAAGCCTTGCGTTTCTTCTTGCGAGCGATGGCGCGTTCAATCTCTTCCATCTCTATGAGCAGCTCTTCCTCAGTGGGCTCTGCCTCGACCTTTTTGGCGTCCTGCAGTTTGTCCGTATGGATTGGTTTGGAGGGGACGGCGGCCTGGGGCGGTAATTGGGGACTCGGAAGCGGTCTGTTGTGTTGCTTCACCGCGCCAGGAGCACGAAATAGTCCTGACCTCGTGCTGTGGACGTTTTGAGCTTTGTCTGCCCAGTCTGACGTAGGTGCTGCCGGGTTTGGAGGTCGTGAATTATTGTCGCGTTCCTTCAGCACCGGCGCTTTAGCGTGATCTGCCAGAATGGCAGTGGTAGGAGCTTCACACTGAGCCTCGAAGGCAAGATTGGAGGGATTGTTCAAGTTCACTGGGGTATATGCAGCATTTTGAGGGGGTCCTTGGCTACAGGCTCTACGTTGGCCGGTCCTCCTCTCTAGCTTCGAGGCATTAACCGTGGTCGTCTGCCGGACTTGTTGCTGCGGAACAGAGCTGTTATCGGCACTCGCGGACGGAGGGTAGTTGTCCAGGCCAATTACTTCAGATGGCGCGGTTGCCGGAGTAGATGTTGTCTTTTGTCGCTTGGTAGGTCTGCCTGCGGGTTGGACAGTCTGCGTTCCGCTCACGCCCTGGATGTTGGCAGCCTTTCCCCTTGGATCGTAGACGTACATGCCAGACGCCGGATCATATGTGTACATAAAGCTGTAGGTGGCGAGTCCATGGTTCCCGTATGTCGGTCCGACATAGTGCCACGGCTGTTGGTTTTGCGCGTAGCTCGGCTGATGTGGTGGTACGCCGTTCGGTTGTTGAACGGCTTGAGCATTCGGTTGCTGGTCCTGCTGCTGAGCCTGCTGATAGCCATACTGCGCGTTAGTATAGCTGTATCTGGGGTCTTGGTAGTAGTATTGTTGAGAAGCCGGTTGGCTTTGCTGGCTTGGATAGCTCGGCGCTCCTAAAGTTGCAGATACCAGTCAGGACAAGGTGTCGCATACTGAGGAAGAATTTGGTGATCTTACCGCGATTGGGGTCGAGATCAAAATGCGTTTGACCACTCATGACACCCTTTTCCTTCTTCAGTTCGGAACATCTCCAGAATAGCAAGCTCTTTCCGTCGCAATGTAGAAAATAAACTCGTTAGAAGATGTGCCCGACGCGGTGTGACGCGATCCGCCGCGTCCTAAGGTACCCCTGTCCCATGCTGGTGCTCGAAGTGGATACGGAGCACTTACACGGTCTGTCTTGATGCCCTACCCGCAGACCGATCAACGTCTACTCTATGGGGGAGACGGACGGGGCATCTTCAGTAGACAGGTACGTTGTGGATTGTGATGGTTTCAATGATGAAATGGTATCGACTGTCGTATGTGCAGTCCACACGACTGGAATACGCTCTACGACTAACAACCGATATTACCTCTCTTACCACCCCTCTTACTCCTCTCGATGTGTCCCTTGAGCACCCTCCTCGTCTCGACGAGACTCCTCTTGTTCTTGGCCTTGGCCTTGCCGATCGTCATGAGGAAGTTCTTCTTCCGCGCCTTCTCCTTGTTCGTCGTGCTCTTGCCCTCGGCGTCCTTCTTGGACCGGCGGATGGCCTGCGTAGACTTGTGCTCGCCGCGCTCGGGCTTGCCCTCCTTCGCCATCGCGATCCGCTCCTCCTTGGTACTCTTGCGCAGTTTGGCCGGCAGCTCGATCTGCTCTGCCGTGAGCCCGTCGTCCGTATGCCGCGCCGCCAGTGCTTTGGAGTGTTTGTTCGACCGGTTGCCCATGGCCTGGTCGAGCTTGGCCTGGAGCCGCAGCTCCTGCAGCTTGGCGAGGTCGGCCGGAGTGAGGATCGCCGTCGTCGCGAGCTCGGTGATGCGCTTGAGCTCGGCTTCCCTGTCCTCTTCCGTCTTCTCTTCCACCAACGCGGGGGCCTCCGAGTCTGTCCTGGCTTTCTTGAGGGGCGGCGCCTGGTCCTCGTCGTCGCTAACATTTATCCAACCACCAGAGTCGCCACTTTCGAGAGATGCGACCTCCCATTCGTCATCCTCTTCTTCCTCCTCGCTGTCCTCGCCCTCCTTACCCTCCCCATTGGCCTCCTTGGCCTCCCGCTTCCGCTTCTTCTCTTCCTCCTTCCACTTCGCTAGCAGCTCGAGACCCTCAATACCGCCCACTTCTTCCTCGCCAAACTTCCGGTTCTTGAGCTCGCCCGTCCGGAGACCAATCGTCGCATCCTTGCCGCGGTCCCTCTTCTTCAGCAGGTCGGCGCCCACCTCGCGGTATAGCGACAGCAAACCCTTGGCAGCCATCATGACGCCCTTGTCCTTGCTCTTGCGGTACTGGACAAGATCCTGTAATAGTGTCTCGTTCATGGCCAGCGGCTGCCTAACGCAGATCTCTCTGATCGCATTGATGCCCGCCGCCGCCACCTCTGAGGCTGCCGCTTCCGACACGAACTCGTTCGCAATCTTAACAATCAGCGGCTCCAACGCATCAGGAGGCACAAGGTTATGTGTTCCCTGGGCCAGCGACGCAAGAAACGACGTGACGTTCGCTTGCTTTGGCGTAAGGTATTTCGTAAACCACGAATAGAGCGATATAACCGTCAGCTTGTGCAGTCCCACCAGCCTCGTGACCAGCTGCAGCACGAGCAGCTTGTGCTCGAGCGTCAGCTTCGCCTTGGTGTTCTGCAGGTGCTTCTGGAACAGCTGCTCGGCGAACCCCTGCGGGTCGTGCAGCAGGTGCAGCGCCGAGAAGTTGAGCGGGTGCGGCGCGTTCTTCTTCTTCTCCTGCCGGTGCACCTTCTCGACGGCCTTCTTGTACGCCTTCTCGCGCTTCTTGCTCTTCTTGTTGATGCCGACCTGGTGCGCCACCTTCTTGAGGTCCACTGCCTCGGCGTCGCTCTCGTCGTCCTCGAGCTCCTCGCGCTCCTTGTCGCCGCCCAGGAAGAAGCGGACACCGCCCACGACCACCTTCTCGTTGTCCGCCAGGCAAGCCTCCTTCATCACGTCGACGGGCTTGGCGTCGGTCCAGATCTGGCGCTTCCACAGCTCGCGGGTGAGCTTGACGGCCCAGATTGCCTTCGCGGAGGTCTTGTCGGAGGTTACGAGGTTGTGGAGGACGGTCTGGATGGTGCGGTTCAGACGGTGGTTTATGGACTTGGAGTTGGCTTCGCGGAGGTCGCTGAGGATTCGCTGGAACAGGAGGGCGCGCAGAGTCTTGCTCGGCGTCGAGACGAGGATGGGGAAGAGAGTGGTCAGGAGACTCGTCGAGTCGATGATCTCCTTCCGTTTTATCAGCGCGAGACTGCCGACCACCTTCTCCCGCAGCTCCGGGTCTAGCGTGGCGTGGTGTTGCGTTATGAGGGCCTTCAGGTCTTCGGCGAACTGCCCGGACATCTCAGGGTAGCAGTCGGCGACGTGGGCGATCATATCGACGAGGTCGTGAAAGTTCTTGACATCTTCGGCCGAGGCTGTGGTGGGCGCCGACAGGAAGATCTGCTTCTGGGCATCGTAGGCGAGGTACTGGTCGTAGAATTCCTGGGCGTACGACTTGGGATCGCGACGGATCTTGTACTGGAGACTCACCCTGCCAGGAGTTAGCTAAGGGGTGACTGTCGCATGTGCTCGGAGACTTACAGGTCGGCATCGACCTTTTCCAAGGCGGCTACTTTTCGCTTCATCTTGCCTATTGTCCTGGATTGATGGCGAGGAAGTCTTGTTTACCTTGTCTTACTGAGGTTAAAAGTCCCCGATGGCAAAGAGAATTTTGGCGGGGCCATCCTTATCTTATCTTATCGTGGCGGCTGGACCCCTGGGGGTTTTGTCCCACAATTCTGTCCGTCTTCCCTGCCACTTGCTGTCGTCCCATGCCTACCGTACCTATGCTGTGTGCGAAAATGGGCTGGCCATGGGGAATATTGTCCCACGCAATACAATTGGTACCCTTGATATGAGCTGAAAGCATTGCTTACTACGGAACCAGGTGTCACACCGCAACCTGTTCGCTCGTCATGTCACTCAGCAATGGACTCTTTCTTGCATTCAGAAGCAGACCTGGCAGACAACCTGCCTGGGGCAGGCAGCGCCTGTCTCCCGGTTGGATGACGGAACAAACAGCAGGGGACATCTCATTGCGTATGCGCCTGGCGTCGAACATCCTTTGGAAACAACTCCTGCCTCCACGATCCATGTTTGGACTGCATTCTTCAATCAAGCAGACGGCATTCCACAGGCTCCCTGAATCGAGCCAAGTCCTTGTCGGCTGTCCTCGAGGTGCTGATCAGGGCGAGCACCCCCGTTGAGGGACTGTCATTGGCGCCAGGAGACGTCGCTGCCGGTTGCTACGCAGCTGAGGGGGCCCAATGCGCGTGCGAGGTATGTAGATGGATGAGGCGTGCTGCAGGTTGCTTGTAGGAGGCAGCAAGATGCGAAACGCCGCTATGAGGCGGCGGCACGGGGCCGAAGGGGCGAGCCGGTATTTGAATGGCGTTCTCAGGTGATTTGGAGACTTAGGCCGTTACCTGACGGGCTTTTTGGTCAACCGGGAACAGGTGAGGAAACCCCGGATGTTGCTGAGCTGTGAAGTTGGACTGCAGGGTTGGCGAAGTTTGAAACACACCTATCCGTCTTATTGGTAATTGCCATTTAGCGACGTGTGGCCAGTGCCTTACATGGCTTAATGAGCTATACTTAAGCATCAAGCGACCCTACACTCCGCTCGCCTGCAACAACTCACATCTCCCCTCCATCTCCCTGGTGTCAATGACCCTCGCCGGGACACCATTCCCAAACTCTACTACCGGACCTCCATCAACCTGCTTCCCCCTTTCCCAACCAACAACCGAAATATTCCTCCCCGCCGTCGCCACAAACTCCACCCAGATATCCTGCATCGCCCAGCTCGTTATCCTCTCTAGCTCACTTGATTCACCCCTATACAACCCATCCGTCCCAAACACAAGCGGCAACTCCGACCCATGCCAGGCGCCGAGCCACGGCCTGGGACTGACATTCGAGAAGTTCCCCGCATAAAGGTACCGATATACGGGCCCGGCCCCCGCCGCGATCCGCGCCTGAGCCGCCTTATACGTCGGACAGAAGAAATACACCATCGTCATCTGGTCCGCGAGCTCCTCGGCCACGCCCCCGGGGCTATACGGTACGAACAGATTCCCGTCCTGGGCGTTACTCCCAATCAGCGCTGGTAGCCGCGCAATCTTGCCACCCTCTCCCGAGGCACGGGTCGCGTAGTCGCCGAAGACGGTGACGTTGTCCACCACCGGGGAGAAGGTGACGTACGGGACGGAACCGTTGACGTAGTAATCGTGCATGAACTGCTCCATCTCCCCCGCGTCGACGCCCCGCATACAAGACAGCTCTTCGGCCGGAGACAAGCCGCCGCACCCGAAGCGAGAGGCGATAAAGGTGAAGTTCGCGTGGCCCGAGTCGTAGGTGAGGATGTCGATAAACTCGTTGCCCGAGTCGAGGATGATGCTATTGACAACTGGGTCGTCGGCGTACTGGTACTGGTAGTACGCGATCGCGACGGCGCCCGAGCTCTGGCCCCAGGCGCCGATGCGGGACGGGTCGCCGCCGAAGGAGGCGATGTTGTCGCGCACCCACTCCACGGCGAGGCGGGCATCGAGGAGACCGACGTTCTGCTCCGAGGGGGGCAGGCCGGCGGCGTTGGGGAAGCCGAAGATGTTGTCCCGGTGGTTGAAGGAGACGACGATGTGCGACTGGGTGCGCTGGATCCAGCGGTCCGGGAGGAGGTAAGGTGTGTCGACGCCGCCTCCTATAAAGGCGCCGCCGTAGAAGAAGATTAGGACGGGGAGGGGACTGGGTTGGGCAGTGGTGCTGCGGGGAGCCCAGATGCTGAGGGTAAGGCAGTCTTCGCTTGTGGGGCCTGTGGTGTTGAGGCCGCCCAGGTTGAACTCCGGGACGTCGTTGATGATTATGCTAGGGAGGTCGGGGAGGAATTGAGGGCAGCTGGGGCCGATGGTGGTGGCGTTCAGGTCGCCAAATGGGAGCGCTGGCTGTGGAGGGGCAAAACGGAGGTCGTTAACGGGCGGCTGTGCGTAGGGGATGCCGAGGAACTGGCGGACTGATGGGGTTGAGCTGTCTACTTTGCCGTGGACTAGACCTCCGGTTGTTTGGACGGTGAGGTCGGCATTGCAGGAACGGGCTTCTGCAGAGCTTTTGAAGGCTATGACTGCTAGGAGTGCCGCTAAGGTGGATTGCATCTTGCGCGAGCGGTCTGTCTGAATTGGCAACAGCCATTAACATGAAGCATGTCTCCATGTCTTTCAGCTGGTGATGTAGCAACGCTATTTATATCTAGCAATTTTCCCTACTTCCGAGATGGCTCGGCGTTTACTGTCTGCAACTTGGGAGCTTGGCCCTACAGAGTACAGGGTTGGAAGCACATCAGCGGCGTAAGCGAACATTGAGCAAGTTTGAGAGGATTGAATACCCTGCAGTCGCAGTGTTGACTCGCGAGTACTAAACAGACATATGAGAACTCTTGACATCTCCCCGGACAGCGTTTCATTTCACCAAGCTTCCCATGTTCAAGCCTTTCCAGCATCACGTTATCGCATACGTGAATAGAGAAACTTATCAATTCAGAGATGGCTTTGACAACCTTGTTTGCCAGTCGGAACAGGCCAAGTACAGCGATCGCTCGACACTAGACCATCACATGTGGAAATTGCCAGAGAACTCTAATGTTAACCGGTCTTTGAGCACTTTCAACAGAAAAGGTATAACGTCAGCCGAAAGGCAAATTATCAGGCGGAATTCTAGACATTTCGCTACTGGCTATGCTTGCCTGTTGCTGAGTTGACAGAGATGCGATTGACAAAATTACTAGGAAGAATGAGAGAATGGGAATGAATTCGTCCCATTCTACTATGTGATGTGTACAACTAAGCCGGTGGAACGGTGATTTGTGTTTGTGAGGGGGACACATGGCTGTTGTGATACTATGTGACTGGTCATATCTGGTATCAATCATGTTTTCTCCGAATGACGACCACCAAAGATTGGGAATCGCAAGGCTCCAGAAATCCTTGATAAGGACCACCATGTGCTCGAGTTGCAACTTCTGCTCAACTACGAAGGTCATCATCGCTTGTAGCTCCCACAACTTCTTTGACACTATCTATCGACGATAACGGCGCAATCTTAGGCTGAGGCAGTATCATCAATCAAAATGTCAACAGATGTACGAAGTCTATTTCCTTCTATCTTTTCTTTACCGGCAGATGGGTCTGGCTGACATTCACCGCAATAGAGACAGCCGAGAAAGCTCCTTTGCAAGTGGTACCCCTATACCAGGTGTAGACAGACATACGACCCCGGCCAATTTGAGGCCTGGAAGGAGCACGCCCTCCAGCATTACCGTGACGACAACACACTGCAGAATGCCATGGGAAACACGATTTCGTGCTGGATTCAAGACTGCCCTGCGGCTTTCAGCGTCAACGACAAAACAGAGCGAAAGGGAGCGTTCCTCAGGATGCTGGACCACGTCTACGACCACATGCACTCTGAAGGAGTCGACTTCATGGAACTCCGGAGGGATGATCGCGATGCTGTGATGTATTCGTGGAAGGACATTGTTGCCGCCTACCGGTCCGGCAGCGGCGTCCCGCGAGGGGAGCTGGAACTTCTGCACCGGCATTATATCCCGTGGGGCGTGGATCCTCAGCATTGGTCCCTTTCCGGGGAGCTTGGAGAGGATGTACAAGCGAAGGAGGATCCTGGCAAGCGCAAAGAGTTGCTAGCCCACGATCAGAGACATGAGAAGCGGGAACTCGAACGCCGCGCTCGTGAAGCAAAGGGCAAAGGCAAGGCCGTAGATCGGTGCGGGTCCTCGAGCGGGCATGGCGCTGGAGTGCGTAAGTGCCTGAGAGAGGATATGCAGCCATACTAGGCTTAGACATCATCGAATGGAGCAGTCGAAGTACACTCAGTCCTTCGGGTTTGGATGCCAACAAAAAGACTCTGTGTTCCGCCATTGGGGTCTCTGTGATCCTATAGTATGCCCAGCAGTCAACAATAGGATTGCTTCAGCAGCCTCGAGAGATAGAAAACATAAGATCTAGTACATCATACATTAGCAACAGACTAGAGAATATAACTGAAGTTTGGGCCGGCCTTCTAAGTAGTCCTCCGCATTGTCCCAGCCTCGGAAGGATGCCGGTATCTAAGCAACTACGAAACGACATTGCAAGGCAGACGACGATCAAGATTCCACGGGTGTCTCAAAGGACATCGGCCATATAAGCGTATTAGCCTTAAAATTGATAAATTATCAGCGATTTCATTGATTTCACCTAATCAGACTGCGTCTATGAGTGCGTCTGTGAGAGGGGTTTACCAATTGTAATCCAATGACCTCTTCAGGGTTCTTCACCTTTACTTTGTTCGCATACGTCCCTCAACGCAGCATATTGTAGGATTTACACGACCTGTCGAGTGCAGAATCCGAGTCTTTCGTCGGCATGAAGACCCATAAATCCACATATTGGCTGGCTTGGAACAATCATCGCCAATACCATGATACCAATTGAATATATGGTGGACAGACTTCAAATGCATATAAAGCGCCGCTCCCGCACACATGTCAGGCGTGGCTTCGACTCCAATGTAATCCTAACACAGTTTTGTGTCAGGCAGAACAACATCGCCAAGAATGTAAGAGTATATAAGGAATGTCTCAACATTGACCAATTCATCTGCAGCTGACTCAACCCCCAACGCGCATAGCGGAGTACAAGTGCCATAAAGGCTTCAGTGGCAATGGCGTGGCAAACATACAGGGCCTTCTGCCCGATGTGGGCTTACAGCCGCTGCAATTACAAAACAACTATCAAAAACCTCAAGGACGAACAGGAGTGGAGGGATCACATGCGCAACCACTTCCGCGACGACGACGAAGACATCCCCGGCCATCTCCGCTGTTGGTTTACCGCCTGCCCACACTCACAACCTGAGAACGCTTTCAAGAGCCGCGATTTACGCGACACGGACGCCAATCTGGATAATTTCGACGAGTTTCTTGGTCACACGTCGAAACACTTCCAGAATGAGCCATGGCTGCGAGAGACAGACCTGCACCACGGCGATGTCGATATGCTTTTCACCGCGTGGCTGAAAAACGAAATCTACGATTCATACTTCAATCCTCAGATTCCTAGGAAGCAAGACGAGTTTCTTCCCGACGACGTCTTTGTCTACTTTGCGGGCATACTTGAGGAGCAAGGCTACGATTCCACAGAGCGAGACCTCACCTCTCATGAGGAGGTTCAGCAGAGGGCCATGGATACCTAAGAATGGCAACTGCCGATCAGATAGCTACCGTGTGAGGGGAAGCCATTCGGGCAGAATTGCATAACGAGACAACTTTGAATGCACATTGTGTTCGCGACGACTGAATGGTCTGGAAGGGGTGTGAATGCCGAGGCTTAGGAAGGCGATCTGCATCAGCTTTAGCCTAGTACCCTCTTGGTAGATAGTGACCACAACAGTCAACGTAACAAACTAAAGCCGTGGTGAAAAACAGGGTATCATGCCTGTATACATGTGCGTCTAGAGAAAGAGACTATGTACGGGGGCAGAACACGTTTCTACTTATGCTTCTGCAGCTGTGACAGTCCCATATGCCCCGTCTACTAATAAATATCAACTAGTCTAATTATCCATTGCTCGTGGCCTGTGTGGAGGTTCTACATATTCGGCAGGTCGAACTATCACTGTCCGGTGAAATCGGGAGAGCGATACCTTAAGACTAGAAACTTCGCCTAACACAGTGATTATGTCCTTTGCTTCGCACACCATAATTTCACGACGAGCAAACTCATGCAGACGAGGTAATCCCGGCATGTTATAAAGATATTACCTTTGTCGTGGTCGGCTTAAGGTAGGTGTAGGATCATGAGCGCCCGTGCCTGGCAAATGTCAACTCTAGCCACGTGTATTAATTCGGGTATACCTTCCTTTGGTGAGGTCGAGTCTCTTTGAGTTGGACTCCGAAGATGGAGGATGCTCTTGAGAGCCTGGGTACGGATGAGGACCGCCCAAGCGACGCAGTGCTGGTGTTGCAAGTCCGCCTGCAGCTGGTCTCTGTGAGAGAGGCCCAGGCTACTCGTGGGCCGCGCGACCAACATCCACTAACACGGTACCACCTGTGAGCAGCGGCAAAGAGAAGTCGGAGTCCTGATCTGACTGATGGCGAGAATCCGGTTTTTGCTTATTACCCGATTCAGAGGTTACGGTTTACACGTCGACCTCCATCTCTAGGGTCTCAAGTATCGGCGATAGCACCCTGGCAGTCATCCGCCATTGTTCTTCCTCCTTAGTCGCGAGCGTCACACAACATGTTGTTGTTCATGCATCAGACAGCAACTCTTATCAGCGGCACGGTTGAGTAGTCACAACGTTTATGGACACCCTGGGGGCCTTGCCGCAACCGAGGTCCTAGGGTCTTGTATCCCCTACAGCCTGCCCCGAAGCTTCGGTCCTAGCTATCAACTACGGCCTATATTCTGTGTCCGAGTCTGATGATCAAACACCAAAGGAAGATAGCTAAGTGTATCGGCTACGGTCTTTATACGCCGCCGGTCGGGATTCCAGTGGCCGAAGCCCTGGCTACCTTCGTCCCACTCACTGTCAACACCAACATATCCTCTGACGCCCAAACCTCGTTGCAACCCTGTAAGTACCCATTGCCATGGCCATCATCACCTTCTGGTAGAAAATGGCCAGCACAGCAGCCCTGATCGTCGCCAAAGACACCTTCAGCAACAGCTTGAACAAAACGTTTCCTATCGGAAACATGTCCATCCGCAAATCGTACTCGGCACGAGGCTGGTTCGGTTCTTGACGGAGCCACTGCTATTGTGTGGTGCGGGCTTATAGTGACTGTGTAGTGCAAGGAGTAGGTCTAGAAGGTGAAGGCTCCGCATCAAGAGAGGCCGCATAAAGGATGGGATGATGAAAGGGATTGGCTGGAAAAGTGCTCGCCGACTGGGGATCTGGAGTGCGTTCTCGGGTTAACCATGACAAGAGGAGTCCTGGGATGTGCGAAAGGTTTCTTTTCATCGAGTGATTCGATTTTGGCGGCTTTGGCCTTATTGCACTCCGCGGCGCTATCCGACTCCCTAAACTCCACCCATGGGATCTCATTGGGACCGAGGCGGGGGTACTGCACCTGTGCAGCTTCTTTGCCACTGACAACCAACACATTCTAAACGTACGGTCTTGGCGAATTATTTCCCACCTGCAAGTCGAGAACATCTGAGCGCCCTGCGTAGAACCAAAGAGGCGGCAACCACGCCAAGGTCGACACGCCCACCACTTTCTGTCTTTACGATGCTTAAGTCTGCATATATGCACACATACACCTCGCTAGGCGCATCTAGCTGGATGGTCAGAATATGCTGGGTAAGGACCATAAGGTAAGGCCACACAGGGGGACCCTAAGAATACTGATGCAGGGAAGCATCGATGCCAGCCCGATGCATCCGTGCATCCGTAGAGTGAATCAATGTATCGCATGGAAGTGCACCAGCAGTGGGGACTCCAAGTTGTCGAGATGGCGGTTTACCTTAGAGTTTGGGCGAGAAACCTGCCTTTCGGTGCACCACACCGTCGGTACGGAACGCCAATAGTTGCGCTGCCCTGCAGGCTAGCCGACGGGGACGCCATCATGGGGTGCCAGTCACAGATTCCACGGCGATGGTGCCAAATGCTTGAGGCCATGCATTCGGAGCCCTGTTCAGATCCGAATAGGTTGATCGTACTGCGCTTATTGGTCGGTTTTCAGCAGACGCGCGCCGGACAAATCTCCGCCAACCGTAGGTAGACGTACATACCTAGTAATACAGTCAAGCAGTACTGCACGGCATTCTCATATATATATGCATTGGTAATTCCCTCTTTCCTGAAAGCGATTCTTTCCGGTATACCCTTCCACGAAGGATACCAGGCCCCAAAACACATGTTCTTGACTGGTTGTCCCAAGAACTCGCCGAGTAGCTGTACCGTCTTGCATCAACCCGGAGTGGCTTGATAACATCTCAAAGAAGCCTCTCGATCGTTACTCTGATATTTTCCTAGTTCAGCCCCGTCACTGCGCATTACTTCTGACTGAGCCTATATCATCCATTCAATGTTCACTTCGGGCTTCGAAACTCGAAGACCGCGATTGAACGCCAAACTATGTCGTCCAACACTGCCGTCCACTACCTTGGCACTGATGAGTAAGTATGAGGCCGAACACTCGAAACTAGACTTTATCTGTCTAACAAGCGTCTACAATCAGTGGCGACGACCATGGCTCGCGATCTCCGTCGTTGAATGTCCCCTCGGACTCGACTTACACGCTTCGCCGGTACCTGTGTCCACACGGCCAGGGGTGCGACGGCGGAGGACTACCCCACCATCGCGCAGAGCTGCACGACCGGCAACCCCAGACCCCTGCACAGGCGCGAGCTGGGATGGCTGCCGTCATCCAACAACTCGAGGCTCAGCTGATTGCGAAGCCACTTGTGGCTGGGAAGTGATGCCACGATAAGCGGGATGGTTTCTGGCTGACAAACGAGGAGAGAATGAGGTGTCACCAGCTATGAGTACCTTGATCAATGATGGCTGACGGTGTCAATGTCATATTTGCAGTGTCAGCAGCGCACTACGTTCGGTCCGTTACTTTCCTAGTTAGGACACTGAGTATGTTTGATGCCAATCCAAGCCTTTCGTGTCTTCATTCATCATCCAGAATGTTTACGCCTTCATGTTCGTCCGTCGTGGTAAGGTACCTACTTAGTGCACAGTACGATGTGTACACGGCGCCGGTGCTTGGTTATGTTCTCCACTTACTTGATTAGGCAGGCGGGTCCTGTGCTTGGCCTTGATGACACGGTGGTGTCCGTCGGGAACCGGGCACAACGGGATGGATGAGTTCCGTGAGATGTGGTAGTAGCTTAAATCGCATGTCCTTGGAGAAAATGTCTGACCTAGTACAACTGTGTATTGCCCTAACGATCACAATACCTCTGGCGACAATTCCCCTCACGGCCCCAGCGGCAACACTGCATGATTGTTCCGTGACTGTAACAAATACGTGATAAACATCGCGTCCACCTTGCGACCTACCGTACCGTGCCTGATGGCCACCGTCGACATAAGCCTTCTCCCTCGCCTCTGTCCCTCACCGCACACCTTCCTTTGGATGAAGTTCCTTTGGACGAAAAGTAGCCGTAAGCCCCGGGATAAACGTGATAACCGAAGCAGTCACCTTCTTGCTCCGATCCCACTCGATCCCGACCTCAAAGTGCGTAAACAGCGCAGCATACAGCTTGAAGATGATGAGCTCGGCCAGGTGCTGGCCGGGGCAGGGCCTCGACCGGCCGCCCCAGCCGCAGAAGGTCTGCTGCATCAGCCTCCTGCGCTCCTCGTCCCCCGGGCCGCCGCCCGCCAGCCACCGGTCCGGGTTGTACTCCTCCGCGTCGGCGCCGAACACGTCCTGGTTGCGGTGGGCGACGTACAGGTTCGTGTCGACGATCGTGCCCGCGGGCACGTGGTAGCCGTCGATGGTCGCGCCGCCGGGCGCGGGAGCCCTGCGCTGGATGGGGATGAAGGGCGCCGGGTAGAGCCGCATTGCCTCCTTGACGCAGGCTTCGAGGTAGGGCAGGTCGGCGATCTCGCTGTATTTCGGCGGGGTGCTCAGCTGTGCCGCCTCCAGCTCCTTGACGATGCGCGCCTGGACGTCGGGCCTCGTGCTGAGCAGGGCGAAGAAGGCGAGGGAGGTGGAGACGATGGTGCTGTTGCCGGCGATGCCCGAGGCCATCAGCATCTGGCCGGTCCACTGCGGTTCCCACCCGGTCTTCTTCTTCTGGAGCAGGATCAGGTCCCGCGCCACGTCCGACTCGAGCCCTCCGTCCTCCGACTTCTCGGACGCGGCGCTGGAGACTCGCTGCTTGATGTTGGAGAATATCCAGGCCGTGAACTCGTCCATTTCGAGGAAGTTGGCGAGCCCCGTGTGGGCACGTACAAATCTGAAGATGGAGGTTGCGGTCGTGGACTGGCCGACCACGGTCCTCACCCACCACTTCCTCCAGTCGAGGTAGCTGGTCCCGTGGTCGTGGCCGTCCTCGACGTAGTGCGGTGTTTTTGACAGGAGCATCTCTCCGAGGGCATCGCAACCGTACATGTGGAAGAACGCCTCGAGGTCATGGACCTTGTTGGGCTCCTTCTTCAGACTTTCGATCAGCACATCCAGCAGTCGATCGAGGTTCTCTTCGTGCTTCATCATGGCAGCAGTCGTATAGGCGGGACCAAAGAGCCGCCGCTGAAACCGCCTTTTCTTGTCGTCAAACTCCACCAATGTCTGTAGGGCACCGGGGTCGTGAAAGACTTGAGCCACCTTGTACCACGGGCCTTTTGTAAACTCCTTTGATGACATTAGTGTATATAGCTTACAGATATGACGAAAGCGGAAATTTAGACTTCAATAACAGTTATGACGAAAATCACTCACCGTATTCTGGCCATGTACGACCTTGAGCGCCTCCGGCGACATGACGCTCAGTTCGTTGGGCGCCACACGCACCACAGGGCCGTACCGCTTGTGCACATCAAGATTGACTTCGTGGAAGTTCCCCTTGGCGACGTTGTAGTAGAGCCAGAAGCGCGAGAAGCGCGCAACGAACGGGCCCGGGACGCGGGCTAGTGGGTGAAGAAAGACATTGTATATAAAGCTGAGGGCGAGCCAGATACAGAAACACCCGGCGAGTATCTTGATCCCCGATCCGATTGTGTCCTTGCTCAGAAGATCATACCGCAGCAAGTCCCGCAAGTTGTTGGTTACCGGGCTTGGAGACATGTTCGTAGCTCTGCTTGGAACAACACCGTGGTTAAGCGTTGAGTTACTGCATAAAGAGACCATGTGTCTTGCCTGCCGCAGTGCGAGAGACTGCAGATATGTATGCCCGACTAACCACCTGTTACGAGATGACGAAGCTTGGCTAGACACATCGACGGCTCTGTCGGGTTCAACACAGTCAGCATAAGATAATAGGCCAAGTCGTATGGCAAGGTCCGCCGGCCTCTTCAGCCGCTTCGGTGGTTGCGGAAGCGCATGTTCAACCTGCTACCCTCTCAAGGATAATCCTTGAGCAATAGGAATCCGACCCCATTGATGTAAGACGCAACGGCAATCTGGATAGTTAGCCCTTGTGAGGGTCACCTAACGCAGCAAATCTGACCATGTCCAATAGTAATTATGGTCATCCCTTAAGAGATTCCTACAACGACCTCCTGTACTGGGCTGGACAGTTAGCGTTGTTGAAATATCGCTTTATGAAGCTCTGGAGGTCCAGCAAGCCACAGTTGCCTCATAGTACCGTCTCAAGTGAAGTAGGACGGGATATTGGCTCTGATGAAGAGCCCCATTGCGAACAGCTAGGATGGGGGTCAATAGGGTCAGACTGCCGCTTACAAGTGTAGTAGTGCTGACACTGCACATGCTATCGTCATCACGGGGTGAGATGTGGGTTGAACCCACCAATCCTTCTGAAGCTGAGGCAGTGAGAGTAATATCATCAAAATAGAGGGAGAGTCCAGCGAGTTGATATATAGTCTCATTGAAAACCGGCCAGTCCGGGTACCGCGACGCAGGTTAGCACCCATTTGCGTCACGACTGATCGGCCCTGTGTCCTAGGTCTAGGATTGTTGTTGAGATCCGACCTCGGACTTTGGCATCATTAACAAATGTGAACGGTGCTGAAATATCTCTGACGGAGTCGGTGAGACATGCCTTATGTGCGAATCATCATCTCGGGAGCGGTGAGCATGGTCCAATGGGGGCAGAGACCTTCGGCTTGGGGTGCCACGCGTCAACCGCTACGGCATTCGGGCAAGTTTGGCGTCATAGATCCCGTCTCCTGCTGTTTGCTCCTCCTTTGTTCATGATTTTCGAAAAGACAAATACGTTTGTACTAGCTGATAAGCATGCCAGTGCCTTTATGTGCCACGTGGGGTCATCCATCAGAGTGCGGAAGTCGATCCAATCTCGCGGCCGCTCACGTGGCAATTGTGACTCTCACCTCATCAGCTGTGGCTCTCTGTGGCGTCTATGTTCCCTGGCCAAGCAATTATCCCAGAGAGCAAAGTTCATATCATATCTCTTGCCGTTTGTCCTTCTCCAATAGTAACAGGGCTAGATCAAGCCTCATGTTTCAGCCCTATTCGTGTTTTGCGCCACATTTATTCGAGGATCGCCGCCAGCCGGAGATATGTGTGGGTCGTTCCTGGATTTATCGAAATGGAGCCGGTTTTCCGGGTGTCTCGGCAAGGTGCGAGCATCTGTTCCTCTCTCACCACAGCTGAGGGGGGGGGGCTAAGCCTAAGCTCTTGCGCTACGATCTCTTGACAGATTGTGTCGCTGCGAGCCAACTAACCTACCTTATCGTCCAATGTTCACGTTCGGACATGTAAACGAGTCGCTGACCCCTCATCTTCTCGACCACAGACGAGTGCGCGGACCTGGTGTCGTTCAATCTGAGCCGTGCACGGATCGCAGGTTGGGGCCCCAGCGCACAAGTAGTTCCAATAAAATAGCCGTGTGTGCCGTGGTGGGGGGCTCGATCCCCTTGCTGTCAATCCAGCTGATCAAGGTCCAGCCATCTGAGATCAGCACAGGGGACAAGGCGTTTGATGGGGGCCGCTAACCAATCACGAGCGGGGATCCATCCCTTTCGAGCACCACCAAACTCAAAACGAGCTAGCCGTGCATACAGCACTGGGGACTGGGGCCTCCTCCCTTGCTTCTGCCAAGATACACGGCTCGTTGAGAGCTGTCAAGCTCCTCAAGCTCCCGGTCGCTGTTTGGCCCAAACACAACGAGCTCCCGCACGCAACGGGAGCGATTTACGGACCATCTCTCGCGGGAGGCTTGAGATGTGCAGCTAGCCTCGACTAGCGTTGCCCTCAAAATACCAGATAGGATAAATGTCGCTGATCAAAGCGTACTTCTGGATATGCAGCTTTCAAGAAAGTTGGGCCTGAGCGCGGATCACTGCGTTTTGAGGGTGTAGTGCGTGTAGTGCCACATCTGATGTCCGATGCTGTGCGCCCGAGTCCGGACCTTGTGCGCCCAACGTTGCGCGCCATGATGCGTATAAAGCAAGCAGGACGGGCCAACGCCTGGGGCAGCCCGACTTGCGCTTGCTTCTCCAGTCCTACTTCTCCACGATTGTTCCAGTTCTTTGTAGGTTCTCTGCTTTCTGCAACAACCCAGTAACCCTGACAGCACCTCGCCTGAAGTTGTACCAGAACTAAGCAACCCATCATGCGTCTCCCTTCGTCCCTTACCTGGTACAAGAAGCCCGAGTACCGGGACATCAAGGAGTACTCTACTGAGGTCCGGTCCGGAAAGCGGCAACTCAGCCCGGATGGCCGGGGCAAGACCGCCATACCCAGCCGGCTCAAGCTGGAGAGGATACTGCAGAATAAGACGTGTAAGTCGCCATAATTATGCCGTTTCTAGAACCCGGCATCCGATACTAAACGCGCCCTTAGGCAGCCCGATGTCCCTGTATGACTTCTACATGTATTTAAAGTACATTGAGCTCTCTGCGGAGAACTTGGAGTTCTACATATGGTACGTTCGCACAGCGCACTGTAATTGTGAAGCTGGTCCTCACAAGTTGCTAGGTTCACAAACTACGAGACGGCCTACCTCAAGATGAGCAGTGACAAGGACGACAACTCGCTGCACAGTGCCCCGGAGAGCACCTCGTCGGAGACTCAGCTGGGCGAGAAGCTCCCGCATATCGATGTATCCGAGTTCTCTGTAGACCCAGAGGTCGGTAAGTAGTTTCACCGCACGCCGAATCTCGCTGCGAAATTGTACTAACCCGAGCCGCAGCCAAAGACACCATCGACCGCATCACCCAGATGATCAGCTCCGAAGCGCTCTGCAGTGCGGGCAAGTGCTCTCCTTCAGTCGGCGACCGCGTGCGCTCCTTCATCCGAACCGACTCCACGGCCCTCCCGGTTCCCCCACAACCAACCAAGACGCAAGGCGGCCACGGCGGCCTCTCGACTCTCAACCTGACACAAGCCACATCCGGTCCCAGGTCCGAACTCAACGCCGTGATCGAGACCTTCCTCCTGCCGGGCTCCGAGAAGGAACTCAACATCCCGCCCTCGATCCGCAACCGCGCCCTGATCGAGCTGCAGTCGTCCTCAGACCCGGCCCACCTGCGGCCCGTGGCCGACCACGTCTACGGCCTGCTGCGCAACTGCTCGCACCGCAACTTCGTGCGCCTGGGCGTCAGCAACGGCACCTTCGAGACCGTCTGCGTCGCCACGAGCCTCGGCATCGTCCTCACCCTCGCCGGCTTCCTGACGGTCCTCTTGCGGGCATTCGTCCCCTTCGCGGGCGCCCACGCGCGGTGGAACGCCTTCGCCTCCTGGCCGCTGTGGTGGCTGGGCGTGAGCCTCGTCCTGTCCGGTCTCAGGGGCAGCTGTTTCTTCCTGCTGCTCTTCTCGCGCCGCCAGCCGCTGCCTTGGGAGCGGTTCGATGATAGCGCCTCGGCGCTGTCGCAGAGGTCAGGGATTGTCAAGCTGCTTTCACGGCTTATGATCTTTGACCGCAAATTCAAGGTCCAGGACGCGCATCTGCGGAGGCTGCAGCGGAAGATTGTCGTCCAGAGCTTGATTGGAGGTGCGGTCTTTGCAAGTCTTTCCGTTTTGCTGTTCGTTTTCTTGCCTGTGTGGAGCGATACCGTTGAGCTTTGAGCGGCGCGGAGGAAGGCTCTCTTGGTCTATTTGCTATCAAACCCCGGATTCTTGTATCTAGTGGTTGTATTATTCCATGCAACGATTAATGACTAGTCATGGTAGCGAACTTGAGTACCCGTACTAAGAGCTGGGACATCATTGACTGCGGCTCCTGCATGGGAAGATATGGATTGGCTCTCAGTTCGCTTTTACAAGTCACTCCAGCTTCTCAATTGAAGATGGCCCCTCGGGAGAGATTGATTATCGCACTCACGCTATATTTATTCTCCTCTCTCACACAATCGCAGCTTTCATAGCTGACTGAGCCTCATCCATCCGTATCGCAAGACATAAGCTGGCGTGGCGCGTACGCCACATGAGCAGTTGCTTTTCTGACAATCTGAATCAGCCGTTCAATTGAGATCTTTTATATTATGTTCCGTTGCAATAGCAGAAATCTTCGGAATCCCGCACTAGGGCCCGGGTAGAGGGGGAATCACGGGCCATGATGTGCAAGAGATTACGAACTGCTCTAGGTGGACTTCGACTGCACGCTGGTTGGTATGAGTCGGAGTGAGGATGGGTCTTCTGCTGACCGGGATGTGAGATTCGCTTGTCCAGTTGCCATTTGTTCTCAGAATGGTGACGGGTTGCTCAACATGCATTGCGACCATGTGTCGTCCGGACAAGAATTCCTAGCGCGTTGATAGCATGATTACGCTGCCCTTGCAGCTCCGCAAAGATTTAGCCACTGAAGGTGAGTTTTCTGTCGAAGTCTTGACTTTCGGAGAGATTACCAGGTAGAGGTGGCATTGGATGGGCGATATTCAATGATGCAATGGCTGCTTTCTTTAACCTAGTTCCATGGCAGGATTTCATAACGTTCCCCTCACTGTAACAGGGAATCACAAGTACGGGGCCAATACTACGCATCTCGGACTTTATGTTGCGTCGTGTCGGAATCCAACGTGTGCAGTGATCAGCGCGATATAAAGATCACAACTCCTTCTGTTGCGGGGTGAAGCGGGGAACTTAACCTCCCACTGATCACATCAATATTGCACCTTCGTGAAGCCTCATAAGCACATTCAGTATGCTCCCTCAAATTCTCATGGGCTCAATGCCGGCGCTCGCATCGGCCCTCATCCCCAACTACACGACCTCGGAGTCCGGTAACCCTTTCATCGACGGCTGGTACGCTGACCCGGACGCCGACTTCTTCGACTCCCTCTACTGGGTCTACCCGACCTCCAGCCGGCCTTACGACGAGCAGACCTACCTAGACGCCTTCTCCTCTCCGGACCTGGTGCACTGGACCAAGCACCCCTCCATCCTCACCACAGCTAACGTGTCCTGGGCCCGCCGCGCCGTCTGGGCCCCCTGCGTCGTCCGCAGAAACGGGAGGTACTACCTCTACTTCGGCGCCAACGACATCCAACCGGGCGACGGACAGTTAGGCGGGATTGGCGTAGCCGTCTCGGACAGCCCCTCTGGCCCATTCGTCGACGCCATCGGCAAGCCGCTCGTGGATGCCTACCACCACGGCGCCCAGCCCATCGACCAGGACGTCTTCGTCGACGACGGGGGGCAGGCCTATATCTACTTCGGCGGGCACTCTCATGCTGTCGTGGCCAAGCTGAACGAGGACATGGTCTCCCTCGGCACCTTCACCTACGACGACGGCAGCAGCGAGGTGTTCCGCGACATCACGCCCCCCGGCTACGTGGAGGGCCCCGTGGTTTTCAAGCGACTTGGACGGTACCACATGCTCTGGAGCGAGGGCGGGTGGGGAGGGCCGGATTATGCCGTCGCTTCCGGCGTCGCAGACACACCACTCGGGCCGTTTGATCGGGTCGCCAAGATCCTGGAGCAGGATCCTGCCGTTGCTACGGGGAGCGGGCATAACGGCGTGCTGAATGTGCCCGGGACGGATATCTGGTATATCGTCTACCACCGCCGGCCGTTGAGCGAGACGGATCAGAATCACAGGGTGGTGTGCTATGATCGGATGTATTTCGATGAGGAGGGGATGATTAAGCCTGTCAAGATGCTGGTTAGAGATGATTTTGAGGATGGGCAGATGATTGCGTGGAAGACATGGATTTCGGGCACGGAGTTTGTGGTGCAGGATGGGGAGATGGTTAATGTAGTTGACGACGGCGGACTTGATAACGTCTCAGGACTGGCATTGTTGGATACCAACTTCACCAACTTGGTCTACGAAGCGGACGTCAGGATCTTGGAGGACAGCGACCAGGGGCAGGGAGCCGGATTGAGTTTCCGCGCGACAAAAGCCGGGCCCGAGGATAAACCCTACTTCAACGGCTATCTCGCCAGCATTAGCGCTGCCAGGGGGAAGGTGAGGGTCGTGAAGCTCCAAGACGCTGGTTTTGTCTTGATAAGTGAGACGGATGCCGATATTGAGCTTGGGAAGAAGTACCGTATGATGGTGGTGGCTGTGGGCAACGAGATCAAGGTCTCTGTCGATGATGTCCTGCTCATCACGGTTAGCGACTCAGCAGATGGCCAGGCGGTCTTTATGAGTGGAGCGAACGGCGTTGCGGTCGACCGGGCCAGGGCTGCGTTTGACAACATCTCGATCGACAAGGCATAAGCATAACAGCAGGCGAGGCGCACCTCAGATGAATCCCATACGGTGTGGATGGCTGCTGCCAAACATCGGCGTCTTTGACGTCGCACAAGATAAATCTTCGTCAGCACGAAGTGGCCTTGCCAGATGACTCGAAGTGAATCACTTGAGCTTGAGGTCGTATAAGAAAGTAGTAATTGTGCGGCCCGAGGTACTTCGGGTCCTATTCTTATACCTCGTACCGAACTTTGCCCTTCATCACGTCAGACACAGGGCAGTGAACCCATCCAATAGTGTGACGCTGAGAGTACCCCAACCTACGGGGACCCAATCCTGGAGTCGACACCAAAACCTGGGGTTTGCGGGGTGTTTCTGCCCGATCCTACCCTCCGCACGGGAGAGACTCTCCAGAATGGTATTTTCTTTCATCTCATCTGCCCTTTCCACCCCAACTCTCAGCTCTCTGCCGCTTGACACCTGCATAGAGCTAGCAGAAACGTGCGTCTACCTTCTCGAACGGGTGTGGCCTCGGTAGGTTTTTTCAACGGTTTCCGCCCTAACCTCCCTCTGTCCCCTGCGCCATTGGCTGAGTTCTCCGAAGACGGGTTGCCCATCCTGACCACGAGGCCGCCGTCAGCAGTCATGAGCTCGAAATGTCCCGAGAAGGAAGACGACCGAGCGCTGGATCCGGTGAGCGCTAGGATGTCATGGCCTAAGATTGCAACCACAGTGGTACGCATCCGGGACCGGAATATAAAAGGGCTATTAATGACGACCCGTCCCGCAATATCCAGTCCTCTGGGACGAGGACGATCCCGTTAATCTATTCCGCCATTTATCCATATTAGCAGGCTCGCCATAATGGTCGCCGTTATAGTGCCGGTTCTCTGGGCCCTGTTCCAACCGCTGAGCCACGCAGCGGTCCTCAACTGCCGCCAATCAAAGCCATGCGCAGCGTCGTCTTTCACCAGCGTTCTACCGGCCGGCGCATCCATAGAGAAAGTCGCCTCGGTAGCTAACGGTGGCAGTTACGGCGAGGGCGCCATCGACCTGGGCTACCCAGGCAGCGCGCTGAACCTGCCGGCCGTGTGTGCCGTCACCGTTCGAGTGACCCAGGGTACATCCAAGTACCGCTTCGGTCTCTTCCTCCCCACGGCCGCAAGCTGGAACTCCAAGTTCCTAGCCGTCGGCGGGTACTCCCAAGCCGGCGGCATCAACTGGCCGGACATGGGCCAGGGTCCGCATTACGGCATGGCCACCCTATCCAGCGATCTCGGCCACAACTCGACCGGCGCGGACCTTAGCTGGGCGACCCCGGACACCCTGCTTGACTGGGGCTACCGCGCCCTCAACGGCTCCGTCTTCCTCGGCAAGGCCCTGACCCAGGCCTACTACGGCAAGAGCATAACCTACTCGTACTGGAGCGGCTGCTCCACGGGCGGGCGGCAGGGCCTCAAGGAGATCCAGATCAGCCCTGAGTCATTCGACGGCGCCCTCATCGGCTCCGCGGCGTGGGACACGAAGCACCTCTTCCCCTGGCTCACCAAGCTGGCGACGTACAACCTCCCCGCCTCGGACCCGAAGCACATCGACGTCGCCCAGTTTGCCCTTCTCGCGCAGACAGTCCAGTCCCAGTGCGACGGCCAGGACGGGCAGGCCGACAACATCGTCTCCTCCCCGGAGACCTGCGCGCTCGACCTCTCGGCTATCCAGTGCGGCGACCCGCGGGCCAACGCGACCAACTGCCTGACCGCGCCGCAGGTCCAGACCGCCAGGAACATCTACTCCGACTACGTCACCGCCGGCGGCAGATTCGTGCATAACGGCTTCTCGCCCTCTTCGGAGGCGCAGTGGTCCACCTTCCTCTCCTTCGGCGCGCCCGAGGACTTCGACGTGCGGTACGAGCGGTACTGGCTGTACGGCGACCCGGCGTGGAACTGGACGCAGTACACCGACGCCGTCGTCGACGACAGCGAGCGCATCGACCCGGGCAAGGCGACGGCGGACGCGTACGACATCTCGGCCTTCAAGAACCGCGGGGGTAAGGTGCTGATGTACCACGGCCTCGCGGACGGGGTCGTCCCCACCAAGAGCTCCGGACTGTACTACAACCGCACCGCGGCCGCGATGGGGACTCCGAGTCTCCAGGACTTCTTCCGCCTCTTCTACGTGCCCGGCATGCAGCACTGCTGGTTCACGCCGCCCGAGGTCAACGCGCCGTGGGCGTTTGGCGGGGCGGGCCAGGCGACGCAGCTCCTGGCGCAGGCCGGGTTCGGGCAGGGCTGGTCGACGCCCGGGTTCCTGGGGAACGCGAAGTATGACGCGCTCGTGGCGCTGATGAACTGGGTTGAGAAGGGGACGGCGGTGGATAGCGTGGTCGCGACGACGTGGAGCAGTACCGGGGCTGTTGCGAGGCAGAGGCCGCTTTGTCCCTGGCCGAAGAAGGCAGTGTATAAGGGGAATGGGAATAAGAATGATGCGGGGAGTTGGAGTTGCGCTTGATGTTTGAGGGGGCCTGTGTTCGGTGCTGGCTTCGGCAGAGTCTCCGTTTCTTGTCGATATAACATCTTGAAGGTCGGAGTCAACCAGGCTTGTCCTCTCCTGCCATGCATTCGATATCCGTTATGAGACCTAGCTCTGTGGCAGCTGCACGGTGCTGCATGACAGCGATGCAGTAGGGGCCAGTGACTCGACTCTGGTGATGGGAAACGTGACAGGGGCTACCGAGTAGATCGTCGTAGAGCTGTGTCCATCCGAGTAGGTCATCTGGTACTCGTACGTGGCGGAGGATATGAAGGTATCAGTAAACGTACAGGGATACGACGACGGTGCCGCGCTGTGTTGTTCGAGTGTCGTGTATGTTCGGGTGACATAGATAGTGATCAACGTGGGGTCGTTCCACTGCTGGCTGGAGACAAGAGTATCCGTCGTGGTCGACGCTCTTGCGCAATATTGCGGAAAGCCTGTGGCCATAGTCGTTAACGTCGACGCGGGCGATGTGCTAGTACGCGGTGGAGTTGCTTTGTCCATGGAGTTAGATGCTGCGGCGGCACAGGCGGAGCCGGTGAGCACGCCGGCGCAAACAAGGAGTCCGGCACGTTGTCGCATGTTGTCATCTAGTCCCAACTGCTTTCGTATACTCCTGGTGGTAGAAATGCAGTCGAATGGTGAAGTATACTCTCGGTCGTGTCAATCCAGTTGGACGAGGGTACCAGGTGTGCAGCAGATGCCATTCCAGGTCTCGACCCCTATTTATCTCACTCTCCTATTTACCCGGACACTGTGGTTGTACCATGTAATTCGATGATACACCCGTTGACTCCGTGCCAAAAGAGGCAAATGCGATAGCAGGGTCCATCGTGGCATTGGAGGGCAGTCCAGATCAGAATTGTATTATCGATTCAATTCCAAACGATGTTCGTACTTCGTAAGCTTGGGGATAAGATCGCCACATTGATAGCCCTTGCAGACGGACGCTCATAAAGCCCAGGAATATCTCCGGCTCGGTGGTAGAATCCGCGAGATATCAACTCTTTTGACACACTGGGCCAAATCCTCACGTGCGTGGAAAGTCAAGTCCAACCACGAAATGTTTGAAGCTGTCGGAGGAGCAGGTCGTGCATCGGCCCTATAAGGAGCCGCCTTGTCGCTCATTGGGCAGCGGCGAATCCTTCTCTCCTTCGTCGCGCGTCAGCCTAAACCCGTCATGGTCAAGGCGCGGGCAGCAGGCTCCGCTGCACTGGGCGATCACGGGCTCGGCGGGCGCAGTCAATCTCGGCGGCAGGAGGCCGGAGAATCGAAGCCTTCCCCCAGTTTCATCATTTCGCAAACCCCAGGAAAGCAAATGCAATACGCCGATATCCTAGTCGTAACCTTCGCGCCTCACCCCAAGACAAAAGAAAGGGCACCGTGCACGGTGAGACGACACCCCCAAACCTCTCCACGCTAGGGAGCCTTACCGCGCTTGCTCCCTGACGTCATGTCTGGCGGGAGCGGCCACGGCTCGCCCCGCTCCGATCTGTTCCTCTTCGATCGCAGGGCATTGAGGGGCGATATCCTCCTCCACGAGGGGAAGTCACGAAGAGAGTATCACGAGTATGCGACCTTCAGGGTGCCGGACGATAAGGTCGAAGATAGTTTGCGGCCCGAGTCTGCGAGCGGGCTGGGGATTGACCCTCGACCCGGCCGTCATCAGCACGTGAGTCACAGCATAGGACCTGATCATCCGTCGAGCGACAAGCTGTTCGATCTGGCATTGAGGCAGGGCCATGGGCTGAATTCAGAGGTACCACGACTCTACCAGAGTTCCCAATTCCTTATACTGACGGCTTTAGGGTGAATTTGTCAAGCTGGAAGATGACTCGACCCTCGAGGGCCGTGTAAGGCATATGTTCGTCGACTCTTCCGAACCCAGTTCACAGCGTTGCTGACTGTACAGTATCTGCCATCGACAGGAGAAGTCAGAGGATGGCTTTCAAGACGGCCTGAGCATCACCGCAGAGGACTTTGACCTCCTCGATCTTCATCCAGCAACGCTCCAGTATGTCCGCCGAACGACGACAGAGTCGATGTTCTGGGACAGAAAGCATGAGAAATTGAGTGAGCTACAAGTCTTACCTTCCCTAGGTGTCTTCCTAACACGATGCGCAGGCTTGATTATCTCATTCTCGTCCGATCCAAGGGCCCCGTGGGACTATCTGTCAATGACCTATAGCATACCAGACAGGCTCACAACCGTGCTAATCCGGCAGTCGTACGATCCGCTCCACCATGGAATAGACGATGTGGACGAGTACGCCCAACGCATGGAAGCCTGCAGGAGCCACTGGGCTCATCCGTTGGTGACACCGGTAGTGTTGCTGCAGGTCCAGTTTGCCAGGACCGAGTCCGCCGTGGCCGAGAACAACGCCGACGTCAACAAGCTCGAGCAGGATGTGGGCGCCATGGCTGGCTTTGAAGCCTTTGAGAGTCGTGATGGGCGTCGGCGGACGAACAGCTTTCAAACCAAGGGTAACTTCCTGTCGGCGCCGCTTGCGCCGAAGAAGACGACCCAGCTCATGAAGGCCGCACATGACGTGCTGAAGAGGGCGATCCAGCTACTCGACACCATCCGCTGGATGGAGCGTGCTGTTAACATCCTTCTGGACGGGGGTGAGGGACTAGGCGAGATCATATTCGACCCAGACGACAACATGCCGCCGACACCGGAGATCATCGTCCCCATGACTAGGAGGAGACGTGCCCTTTCTAGCTCCGGGCCCTCGCGCGAGCAAATTCGCAACGATCCGATGGCGAGCCATTGGCATGAGATACGGCAGTACCTCGAGGGACTGTCGCAGTTCTGCAAGAGCCTGGGTATGGACCGACATATGCTCGAGGTCCGTTGCAAAGCACAGATCGACATTATATACGCCAAGATGGCGCAGGAAGACAACAACCTCAACGCGAGGATGGCGGTTGCCTCGACACGGGACTCTTCCTCAATGAAAGCTCTTGCCGTCATCACGGCCCTCTTCCTTCCAGGCGACTTCATGGCTTCCATGTTCGGCATGTCCATGTTCGACTGGCAAGATGTCGGTGACGACGACAATGACCCGGGAGCAGGCAGTGCAAGTGAGCCAAAACACCCTATAGTTACTAGTCGGTTTTGGGTCTACTGGGGCATCACCATCCCCTTGACTCTTTCTATCCTCTGCATATGGCGGGCCTGGTGGGTTGCGCAGGATCGACATTTCAGGAAGCACCTCTCGAGGGACCTTAGCGAAGAGCGCTTCTACACCGACGACGGCCGACCTAGAGAGCTGGAGCGGAGCTTTATCCACGACTTCTTCTACCTCAGCGTCAGGAGGGACGAGAGACCCGGAGGGAACGGCGGGACACTCTCGGCGAGCACGAGCATGTCTAGATCTAGCGAGGACGGGTGGGAGAAGGTCAAGCGTGGATCTCGGATTCCTACCATCCAGCAGAGCGAGATGTCCGAGCCTGATCCGTCGGGCAGGCGTTCTACTTTCCGCCTGAGGCAGATTGCCTTTGCAAAGCCGACGGAGAACAGGACAGGTCTCTATGTTTGACGTGATTGCGTCCCATGGGGTGACGAGCCGTGGAGCCATGGCTGGTTTTCGGGCATCTCAAGTGCACGACTGTAATGCCATGAGCTTCTGATTAGGAGTCTGTCCTCTGTCTACATTGTCTGTCGGCTGTGTTTGAGTCACTGACGATAAGGCGCGTTCCCTCGAACACCATGTTCTTGAGACCGATGAAGACGCGGTTGAACCGAGTTTGGGTCTATGTGAATCTCTCCCCCTGTGATATAGTGTCAGAACCCTTAAGCAATCTGGCATCTGGCAAATCTTCATATTAGAATGTCACCCCGTCCGCCAACGCGAATCTCAGCTGCCCCTGGCGAACGACAGAGCTTCAATCTTACCTAACATCAGGGTCGCAGCGGTAATACAGGTAGCTGCATGACAGCTCTGGGGCGCACGAAATATGTACAGTATGTTGAAGTGTGAGCCAATGCGAGCTCTATACTAGACTCTAGACTTACTGCTAGTTCTTCTCCTCGGACCCTTGCCCCTGTGGGGGAGCGTCGCATAGGGTGTGCAAGGGGGACCGAGCCGAGGATTCGCTACTAACCCACAATTGGCATCATGATCTATGCAGGGAGGCAAGGCCCTTTTGGCCGTGGACTTGTTTTTCTGATCTCTTTTTGGAGTTTTTGTTTTGGATCCAGCGTGTTGGGGATATCGTCATTTCTTGAAGTCTGAACATCACCTTACAGAGACCCAGCCACTCCGCCCACCACAGTGACAGAGAAACCAACGACTCTGTCGCCGGTCGGAGCTGATCAGCTCGCAGAGCCGAAAATAATGAAGACCACCAGCTCGTCCGTGGTGGATGAAGCAATCACAGGCTCTAGCACGGGGACGCTCCGGCGTCGTATCGCGATGTTCGCCCTCTGCCTGGCCCTCTTCTTGTCCGCCCTCGATATCACCATCATGTCCACCGCCCTGCCGACGATGGCTCGTCACCTCAATGCCACGGCCGCGGAATACGCGTGGATAGGAAGCTGCTACACCTTGTCGAACACATCTTCCGTTGCCATCTAGGCCAAGCTATCCGACATATTCGGCCGCAAGCCCATCATCATGTTGTCAAACGGGACGTTCTTGGCTGGAAGCCTCATCTCGGCCCTCTCGAACTCCGTGGGCATGTTGATTGGCGGGAGGATCATCCAGGGCCTCGGCGCCGGGGGCTGTACAGTGCTTGTGACCATTGTCATCAGCGATCTGTTTCCTCTGAGAGAAAGGGCCAAGTATTACGGCCTCATAGGCATAGTTTACGCCATCTCCAGCAGCGTGGGGCCGGTGTTGGGCGGTGTGTTCACACAGACTGTTGGCTGGAGATGGTGCTGTGAGTACCTTCCGGGACCCAACTTCACTCGAATCTAGATTTCGTGGCTTTTCTTTGCTGACATCGGTGTTGTCAACAGTCTGGATCAATCTTCCATTTACAGGAGCGTCACTCATTGTGCTAGCCTTCGCCCTAAACGTGCACAACCCACGAACCCCCATAATCGCCGGGCTAAAGTCTCTCGACTGGATTGGGTCATTCCTGATCGTCGGCGGCACGATATGCTTCCTGTACGGCCTCGAAACCGCAGCTGGCGGATTGGACTCGTGGGGCTCTCCAAAGGTCGTTTGTCTTCTTGTCTTTGGCGTAGTCATCCTGGGTCTATTTGGCATCTACGAGCACCGCTTTGCCAAGGACCCCCTGGTACCAACGCGGATCTTCTCTCGCCGGACGAATATTGCCGCATTCTCGGTGCAGTGCCTCCATGGCTTTGTCTTCATCGCCTACGACTACTTCCTGCCACTCTACTTCCAGGTCGCACTCCACTTCTCCCCCATCATCTCCGGGGTGTCCCTGTTTCCACTCATACTGCCTCTCTCGGTAGCAACCATGGCCACTGGCTGGTACGTGAGGAAGAACGGGGACTACCTACGGCCCATCTGGATTGGAAGTGTACTGATGACTCTCGGGACGGGTCTGTTGATTGACCTCGGTCCCTCCACGAACTGGGCCAAGATCGTCATCTATCAGATCATCGCTGGGGTCGGGGCTGGACCGTTGTTCCAGGCCCCCATGATCGCTTTCCAGAGCCACCTACCCCAGAAAGACGTTGGCCCGGCATCTTCGGCCTCGAGCTTTCTGCGCAGCCTCAGCTCCTCGATGTCCATCGTCATCGGAACCGTGCTGCTCCAGAAAATCCTCGGCGGCGGCCAGATCTCGGACTGGTTGGGCCAGGAAGGCTCGGCCGCAACGTATGCCTCGGCGATGAAGCTTATGTGGATATTCTACGCGGCCATGTCTGGCTTCATGGTTTTCATGGCGATCTTTATTGAGAAGATGCCCAATGAGCACAAAGATGAGGCCACCAGCTCGGAAATAGATAGCCCAAAATCGGCCGAGGAAGGTGTAGGCAAAGAGCCGTCTTCTGATACCAAGGTTTAAACATAGCTGCAAAATACGCTGGTCAAGAGAAGAGACCTCTGTGGCCTACCCTGCTGTGTTTCTGTCTAGGTCGCTCTCGCTTCACCTCCTAGCTCAGCACCAAGAGAAAAGCTGGCGTCACCGGCTCGTCAGCACGGCATATCTCGATGCTACAGCCTACCTTCATGTTCAGCTGGACGGCATCCCGCACGTGTAAGATGGGAGCCGTCCAAGTTGCCCTGGCTCTTCATGCAGGTTCACGTGGAGGCGGACCCGAGGAACGGAATGTGGAGTTTCCACCCCATTATCCATTTGCGGAGGAAAGCCATAGCCCCAAAGTCAAGCGCTCCCCGCACCCATTTTAGTGCCTGGAGTTTGGGCTACCAGTGTGATATCCTCCCCTGAACAGCGGCAAGGCGTGCTGCAGGCTTCTCAGTGCCAATGCGACCAATGCAAACCGGCGGTATTAAGGCTGTCTCTTTGGGTAGCTAGTCCACACGATTTCCTTCCAGTTGCCCAGGAGAAATATGCCCTCTCCGTGCCTTCCGCCTCCGATTTCCCGGCTCGGAAGTCAGCCAGGGCGGGGCCCCGGAACCTCCGTCCCTCGGACTGACCGGGTTGGAGATGATGAGCGCAGAGAGGTGCGTGTTGATAAAGGACCTGCCACTCTGCAAAGTAAACTCCAGCAATCAATCTACGGGTTCGTAGCATTATATCAAAGATGTCTTCACAAGATGCCATTGCAGCCCTCGAGGCTCGTGTTGTCGCGGCAGAACGTCTCGCCCAGCGTGTAAGTTGAGACTCCTTTCAATTCGCCGTCCAGTTGTCCAACCCGCGTACAGGCAAAGGACCGTGGCGATGTGGAAAACGCGTTCAGCAAGTATATGCACCTACACAACGTCTTCCAGGACGAGCAGATCAAGCCCCTTTGGGTGTCCCGCGGGACCCCGGGAATCCACGCCCAGTACACCAACGTCGGCGTCTATACCGACTACGACAGCGTCATGAAGTACCACACCGGCCGCCCCTCACCCAAGGGCAAGCTAATTCTCCATGAGACCACGACGCCTCTGATCGAGGTCGCCGAGGATGGCGAGACCGCGCAGGGCTTCTGGCTTATGGCTGGTGTCGAGTCCGGTCTGTCGGAGCCCGGCAACGTGGGTGCCATGCCCGAGGACCTGTACGAGCCTGAGGATAAGAATGTCGATGGGAAACGTGTCTGGGCCCATTGGGTGTGGTGCCAGTATGCCCTCGACTTTCTGAAGCAGGACGGCCAGTGGAAGATCTGGCACTTTCGGTGCTTGGAGGTTGCGCGTGCCCCGTACAGTGAGAACTGGATTACGTTTGCTTCGAAGAACCAGGTCGCGTTCGAGAAGGTATGCTATGCACCTGCCAATACCACTGGAACACCGAGCTGACAGTTTGAACAGGACCTCGCTTACTTTGGCGATGATGGCAAGGCCGTGTTCATGCCCACTCCGGATGAGCCAGCTGTGAAGGTAAGATCGTAGTATTCACTGGGAGAGGTCCGACCCACTAACTGGTAAACAGAAAGCAGATATCTTCGGCCCTAACCGGAGCCGCAAGTTGGACGTTGCGCTGACGAGACCATACAAGACATTCAGCGAAGTTGAGGAGTACTGAGAGGTCGGCCGTCTTTTAGGTCATGAGCACACAATTGGATCACGATTGCATATTACACAAATCGTCAGTGCTGTTTTATAGGAATGCTCATGAGAATGTTAAATCTGCAATCTGCTGCTGTTTGCAAGTGACTGCCTACTTCCTCCAACAGTTGCCCCTATAGTAGAGCCGGTACTTCCACATTTAGCAGCCTTCGCTGTTAACAACACTGCCTCTTTAACCATCTTCGTCCTTCTCTTCGCATAAGTTGTTGTCCGGAACCGCCATCGTAGCGTATCTAGTCCCAACTAGCCCTCGTCAACGCCTATCTCTCAGCGATCTCTCTTGAGGTGCATAGGGACAGTGGCAGTACCGTGTGATGGGTATCGACTCCCAGCCGTTTTCACCCAGTCATTTGAACACCCCAATAGTACGATGCTTTGGGGTACAGTCATCGGGGTGCAGTCATCGAAGTGAACGAGTAGTGATGAGCCAGAGTGTTGGCTCGGGCACTGGCTTTTTGTTTTGCCTCAGTGGTCCAGGACCTGATGTCGACTTGTTTCCTCCTAGGAATATCATCCTCAACTTTGACTTTGCGGTGAATGTCTTCATTGCTTGGGGAAGATCCCGGTTGAGTCTGGCGTCCGTTGCGCTTGGCTTAGTGGTCCAGCACAAAGAGGTTGGTCGTGGTTTTGCTCTCCAAAAAGTGAAGGCGCCTCCGGCGACAAGCTACGTCGGGAAGTGCTTGGCGTAGACAGTGCGTGATCAAGCGGAGGGGATGAATGTCGAATTTCCCGCCAAGAGCTGGAGAGCTGCTTGCAGAGATGCGCCGTCATGGTGTAGGTGGGAGACATTCTTCCTTAGGATACGTATATAAGACAGTGGAGAAATCTTATTTCTGATTAATGTCAAGATAGATTAGAAATTTCGTTGACCAGAGGTAATATGAGCAGCACGAAGAAGTGAAGCGCACGCAGACCAGATCGCCGCTGACATATACAGACGTTACTAGTGGTCGCCTCAATTGCATGCCCCTTTCGTCCTTAAAAACGACCTTCCCACCACATGAGGCTCGTGAAAAATGTCTCGACGACAGGAGGGACTCGAGGGCTGCCCCCTAGGAACGAGAGTCCTGGCATGCTCTCCTCGGCTCGGGTGGCTGGTGGATCCCGCGCTCCCTCTTCGACAGTTGATGGAGCAACAAACCCGGCCATCTGCCCATCAGAATATGTCTGCCTCGTCGTGGCAGGATGGACACCTGCTGAAGACAGGAATTTCAAGAATATGGCTACATCAGACCACCATGAGGTGGAGATTTAGGCTTTGCCGAGGACGAAATCCGCAAAGCACTGCAATCGTTCTCAAGATGACATGCTGATATGGCTCACAGCGAAGGTCATCAGAACATGGGTTTCTCCTGGTGGCAAGTAACTAAGATCCGGGCATACTGCGATTTGACCACACGATCACTTATCGCAGGGAGAAATGTCGATTTGAGTACAGCCGCAATAGTTGCGCAAGGTTGGCACCTCACAGTCGGACTGTGTTCGGGTGTTTCGAGATTTCGGCTTTCTCACTAAGAAACAATTCATAGATGATTACGGAACTTTTGACCACTGTCTGAACCAATTCCAGATCACCCAACAACACACTCAATCAGTCGACACAACACCGCGGCGCTGTTCCATCCGTCCTGTGTATCTGCGCCACTTCGGATTAAGCACATACACGGGAGCGCCCAGAATGAAGCACGCCCCGAATACCCCAGCAAGAACCCCATAAGCATATGAATATCCACCCTTGTCCACAAGCGGTGTCAAGCCATACGACCAACCGAAGGAGACGATATTCTTGGTTCCGGCGACCATCACCAATGCCGGGCCGGGATGCTTTGGTGCTGCCTCAGATGCAAAAGTCGTGCTCACAATAAAGAACCGTGACCCATGACACGGTGTAGAATGTGTAGGCCAATACCGGGCCCCATGACGACGCGTTGGGGTCTGATGCTGTAAAGCCGTACATAAGCAGCATCGCGACCCCGAGGATAGCAGGTAGCACAAGAACGATCAGCCGATGCTCCGGCATGTGGACACCGTGGTTGCGCTTCGCCATCCAGAGCACGAAGCGGTCGCCGAGGAGAGTAGAGTAGAGGGCGCCCAGCACGGCGCCTACGATGGATCCGATATTGATAAGGCCAATATCCTTCGGAGCCCATCCCTTAGACTGGAGCACGGCATCGTATGTCAGAGACAGGTCGACAATACAGCCAAGTGCAATGGATGCTGACAAGACGACGAAGAGAATAGCTGGCGAGGTCAAGCATTGAGCCATTCGCACCCAAGAGAGCAGTATCATAGAAAAGGGCTTGGCATGAGGTGTGGACCATGGCTTTAGCTTCTGCAAGTAGGTCCAGGGCGTCGAATAGGTATCTGCGAGGTCGCCCGGAATCCGGGTGCTCATCTCCGCAAGGTGAGCCTGAGCTTCGTCGTCGGGGAGAATATGAGTGACGCCCAATTCGTCAGTGATGATGACAACACCGTCGATGCTGGTTGCTGGGCGACTGAAGCGCGTCTCAAAGGCGCAAAAGAAGGTGAGGATGATACCAACGCCGACAAGGATGGCGAATATCCAATAATACCATCGCCAGCCAAGGTTAGAGCCGATGTAGCTGCTGGCAATGTTGAGACAGCCGCTGAATACATGCCGCGTTGGTGTAGAAAGGTGACTTCAGTAAGCATCAGGGGTAGCAGCGACTCTGAAGCACCTGTCGCCAGCCCCTGGACGGTTCGTGTGGCCAAGTGGCTGGAGTAGTCGTTCTGCACCGCAGCGCCGATAGTTGCCACCAGGAGAACGATACTCGAGGCAAGGAAGACGGGTCGTCGACCATAGGCAAGCGCCACAGGAAGGATAATATAGTTGCCTGGTGCTAATTAACTGTGTCCTGAAAATACAGGGTGGCGGCGAGGACCCACCCAGTCCAATACAAAGATTCGGGATAGTGAGCAGAAACGTGATGTGATTTGCACCATATCCCTGAGGCATGTACAGCTCAAAAAAGGTGCCCAGGATGGGACCCAGGCCGCCGGCAAGAGCAAGACTTAGAAGGGCTAAGACAAGGGTTCACCGGTCAGCAGACGGTCGGAGGTCAACAGGCTAGGACTCCGAGGGACGGATGTACAGAACCAGCAGCAGCAAGCAATGATAGCTGCCTTCTTCCATGCCTTGTAGTTCAGGGGATCATTGGGGTTGTTGGATGGAATTGGCAGCCGGCGAACATTGCCGGCCTCGTCGACCAGGAGTGCGTTGCCCTCGATGTGCTCATGGGCCGGCTTGGAAGGTTTCAAGGTCTCTGAATGCACATCGGACACATGCTTGTAGCTCTCTTCAAGCTCTGCAATGCAGAGCTCAGCCTTGTGGGAATCGGCCATCATGAGCCTGACTCAGAATGACAGTGGAACCCAAGGTGACCCAAAGATGAGTTGTAAATAACTTGAGAGAATGATCTTGGGTGACCGCCGCATGCAACTTCAATCTCCTCTAAAGGGAGAATGTGCACTGCTGCACATCTAAGTAAATACCCCTGATACAGTTCCTTCGGCTCCACCATGCTGGTTTCTGATTGGCGCCCAGTGCCCAGTGCCCCGGGCCCCAAACCCCGCACTCCGGCGCCGCCATGTTGGTTCATTCCCGGCGCCGCGAACCCCATACCCCCGCACTTCGGCTCGGGGCACCGTGTTGGAGTCGGGATTGAGGATGGGGAAGACCTTGGCATCGAGCACTCAAACAAGAAACCCCAGTCCCACATCCAGCTGGCTCTGTCATTTGTCCTGGGGATGCCAAGGAGTAGATACACAACCCTGATAGAGCAAGAAGTCCTGGATTCCGGAAAGCCATGTGGGCTCTGCTGTCTTGCTGTTCCTATCTACGAAAGTGAAGGATCCAGAACCAACCCTCCGCTCCGCGAGCCATGGACAAGAAGTCAGCGGCTTTGGAAGCAAATGACCACCACTCAAATGCCGATGACCAAGGATTAAACCAAAAGGACTGGCCGCATTTGGCCAGATGTGGGACAGTGGCTTTGAAGGTCTTGAACAGCGTCAACTAACCTGGATTCCTCGGATCGCCTCCGAAGCGTTGATGCCTCCCAACCCTTGACCCGCTATCTTCTCCTCTTGAACCGTGGTCTGTCTGATGATTTCCGTTGCCTCACCAAGGCGGCCCTGCACCACCTTGTGGCCATGTGGTCCCGCATCCTGGTGCGGGACCCCGTCTGGGGTGCAAACTTGAACCGAGTCGGACCCTCCTTTATGCTCGGATCTGCTCCGAACAGCGCCACTCGGTCCATCGCCTCGGTCATGGCCCACGAGGCACGAGCTCTCCATTTTGTGGGGAATGGGAACCAGGAAGTAAGGTCGAATGGGATGCAAACTTGTAAGTGACAGCAGCTTCAGCCACTTATGTGTGAGTGTGTGTGTGTGTGTTTGTGTGCGTTGGACTAAGTAAGGTGTGTGGAAAAGGCGCACAGAAGAAATTGACGGAGGAAAAGAATGCCGGCTGTAATGGTCGGGATTAAGAAAACAACTGAACCGAATGAATCCCTCCTAGATGAAGACAAGTGTGTTTATAGTCTGAAGGTGGACGGTACTGACCCCAAGTTTGGCGACTTCCGCGATGATCTCGTCCGCGACGGTTATGCCGTCGTCAAGGGCGCTGTGCCTCGCGAGAGGGCGCTGCAGTACGCCGATAAGATGTACTCGCTCCTGGAATCATTGTAAGCAGTCCTGCAGATGCCGGTGCGCCCCCGTATAGGCATTCTACTGACACTGAAGCAGCAAGCTTGGCTATGACCGCAACGATCCTTCCACTGTTCACCCTGACAAGTTGCCCGTGATCAATGAGAAGGGTATGCTGCTTCCCTATGGTGCCTGCCACGAGGACTTTGTGTGGGCGATCCGCTCGGAGCCTGGCGTTGTCGGTGCCTTCGAGAAGGTGTACGACACTGAGGATCTCATTGTCCCCTTCGACACCATCAGCTATGGCTTCGCCAACCGCACAAATCTCCCCGCCAACAACCCCTGGCCCCACCAGGACCAGGACCCTGACACGCCGGGTTTCCGCTACCTTCAGGGCCTGGTCAACCTTCTCCCCAACGGACCCAACGACGGTGGCCTCATCGTCTGCAGGGGAGGACATGCGCTCAGCGAAGAGTTCCACAACGATATGCGCGGCAAAGAGGAGAGAATTCCTGCGTGGACGAAGGAATGGTACGGCTACACTGACAAGGGAACGCAGTGGCTTAGGGACCATAACCTGGAGTGGATCAAGGTTGAGGCCGACCCCGGTGACTTGATTCTCTGTAAGTTGCTCGACGTCTAAGAACCCTCGAAAGAGCAGTTGTGGTTAGTTGGCTAACATTCCCACCAGGGGATTCCCGGACTCCTCACTACAACGTCCCGACCACGACATCGTTCTCGACGACTTTCCCGGTGCCCAACACCAAATACCTCGAGTTCTTCCTGTCGAGCCAAGGCAAGCTGAGCGACAAGGCGCCCGCGTCCGTCGAGTCTCTGACCTACAACACCGAGGACCGCAACGACAGGGTCGAGTTCACGCATACCTTTGCCGAGCCGTCACGGTTGATCGGCATCCCCAAGACGACGCTCTACGTATCGGCCGAGTCGCGCGACGACTTTGTCATCTTCGTGATCTTGCGGAATCGTGATCTTGCGGAAGAAAGACAAGAACAGCAAGGACATGATCCACCTGGACTTCCCGTTCTGGGCAGCTCCCATCAAGTCCGTGGCGGACATCGACAAAGGACCAGCACAGCGTCAACACCTGGGCGGGGCAGATGGGCATCCTGCGTGCTTCCCACCGCGAGATCGATCCCTCCAAAAGCCTCCACCCCAACATCCCCTTCCACCCCCACGAGAGACAGCAGAAGGTGCCTCCCGGGACCGTTGTGAAGCTGGAGATCGGCATCTGGGCGTTGGGCGTTGACTACGATGCCGGTGAGAGCATCAGCATAAGGGTGAGTATCTGCCAAGGCATTTCTCCTATGCGTCAAAGGATTTGTCTCTAACACATTGCCTGTCACAGATCGGTGGTCAGAACCACAGCGCGGCTGAGTTCACGGCGTGGTCAGTGCCCCGGCCCGAGCATGAATTGAACAAGGGCAAGCATACCGTCTATTTCGGAGGCGAGTATCCTAGTTCGCTTGTTCTTCCCGACGTCGGCAAGCCGTAAGATGTCGATCAGTAGATAGAGAAACTGTAAAGAATCAACGCTGGACTCCGCCTGTCTGTGTATCCTCGAAACATGTACCCATGCGTGAAAAGTCTACCGGAGCTAGAGGTTCAAGATCAACCGTATCTCGAGGTCGACGGCAGGTGCTTAGAGTATCTTGGGCAAAACATACTCGAAACTGGCAAGCTTGTTGTAAATTTGGTGTTATACACCACCCAAAAAAGAAGAAAACCTGGAAATCCGTTCGGAAACGAACTGCATTACGAGGAACGGTCAGAACGCAAACCTGCTACCTAATGGTACTATGCAAGGTCGATTCCAGTACCTACCTGGGCAAGGCCTACTTTATCTCCTTTCTCTTGGCCGATACATTACTATCTCAGTGACTTCAGATTTCACAGTCTGTCCTAAAGATTCCATAGCCTTATGAATGATGCCAAAACAAAAGTGCCGTCGTATCTTTCTATTACGCCTGGCCCGACCCTCCTACAATTACTCCAATCTCTGTGAACGCCAATTGACCTCTAGGAGTCATCGCCGTTCGTGTGCTTGGCTGCGAAGTCATCCGTCCTGATAAGATGGTCGCTCTTCCTGATGGCATTTGAATTCCCTCTCTTTCACATTACTGCCGTTACTCCAATTGCTAGCCAAGGCAGACAATAGATGCTACCGGGCGAATAGTGACATCGTCTTACATATATACACAAGTTGACCATCCTACACAGGCCACTAATCATCCAGCGACAGATCAGTCTCCGTATCCCTCCCCCTCCCCTGCCCAGCATACCCACCCCCATACCCCGAACCACCACCACCCGCCAAATTCCAACCCCCCGACCCATGCCGTCTACTTCCACCCGCCATACCCTGCGCAGACACCACGTTACCCGGCGACGGACCGGGAGGAAACTCATCCTCCGCGTACCCCCTCTCCCTCCCACCCCAGCTCCCCGCCATCCCCATCGTCCCACCACCCCCCTGCGCCACCGCCGAGCCATCCCCCAGAGCCATCCCCCTCGACGGTCCCGGGCCGCCGTAGCCCGTATCGCCCCGCGGCGAGCTGCCGTACTGGTACGACGACCCGCTCCCATACCCGGACCGGAACCCCGGCCGGGCCGGCGAGGAGGAGGACGCGGGTATGTAGTTCCCCGCGCCTGCGGAGGAAAAAGAAGAGTCCTGGTCGCGCATCGACGGCGCGGGCCCGTGGCGCGGCGACGGAATGGGTTGCTGGTACCTCCTGGCGTCGAAGTTGATGTCCCGCGCAGCACCACCACCAACACCACCGCCACCGCCTGGCGGGGAGGATGCGCGAGGTGTTACCCCGTGGGCGGAGAGGTAACTGTTGCTGCGGTGGCGGGGGGCACCCCCGGACATGGAGTCTACTGACTCGCGGTGGTAGTGGGGGTGGTGGCCACTAGGGGCGAGGCTGTCGCCGGGGGAGGAGGGCGTTTCGTCTCCGTCGGTGAGGTGGTGGTGCTGCAGTCTCGGCCGCTGAGGGGCCACTGCGACGGTGGTGGTCACTGCGACGTTCGGGTTGTAGGGGGCGGCATTACCGTCGACATCCGTGGCAGCAGCCTTTTTGTGGTGCTCGTCTTGGTACTCGCTCTGCCAGCCTCTCGTGACGTGGTCGTGGAAGCGGTCGTTCCTGTACTCGGACTCGAGGGCCAGCTCGGCGTCGGTGCCGCCGCGGATGGTGGTGCGGTAGTGGTCGAACGAGGCGGTGATGTCGTGCATCGTCTTGAAGTGCCGCACGGACAGGCTCGGCGGACCCGAGGCCGAGTCCCGGTAGTGCTCATAGTAGGCCAGGCTCCGCGCCACCTGGAAGGCGTTGCGGATCTGCCGCCCGTTCCAGCGGCCCGGTGTGCAGGAGCGGTTGCTGCCCTCGTCGAAGAGGTAGGTGGCGAAGTTGAGGAGCTCCTGCTCGTTGATCTGGAGCTCGTCGCGGTTCTCGATCTTGGACAGCTCGGCGTCGATCTCGCGCACGCGCTGGATATTGAGCTTCCAGATGTCGAGGGTCTGCGCGAGTGTCAGGTCTTGATACAGGATCTTGGAGTGGATCCGCGAGATGAAGGCTTCGTCCAGGACGCCGGCTCGGTTGGTTGTCAGGAAGAGGACGCCGTCGTAGTAATCGAGGACGCGCAGAAAGACTAGACATCACTGATTAGCAAGATGTGTTGGGCAGACATTGATGTGTTCGGGGATATGGGAATTACCTGAGACTAGAGCATTCTTGTTGGTTGCGGTGTCGGCGCGAGATCGTTGGGAGAAGAACGTGTCTACCTCATCCAGCAGCAGTATACAGTCCCAGACGCTGGCTAAGCGGAAGATATCTCGAAGCGACATCTCCAGCTTCTCAGGCGTCATGCCCAGGTCGCCCGCGGTGATCTTGAACAGTGCTTTGCCGTTGGCTTGAGAGATTGCTTCTGCTGTCGCCGTTTTCCCTACACCCGGCACTCCGTGAAGCAGGATGAAGAGGCCGGTCCCTTTGCCCTGGATCAGGTCTAGCGAAGGCCAGTCGTTGTTGATTCTTTTTTCCGCGCTCTTTTGCAGGAAGTGACCATGGATGGACCCCTGAATGGCGTCTTTGATAGCACTGGGAATTCGAAGCGCGTCGAGCGCCAGCCCCGTCTTGGGGGCCAAACGGAGCTTCGCCACCGCTAGCTGCGCGAACTTGCGCTCCGAGAAGATATACGCGAAAATCCTCCCGGTGAGAAGGGCCTTGGCCTCCTCTGTGAGATCCTTCTCGCTGGTCGGTTTCATGCGCTTCGTGTTCTGAGCCACGGCGACAAGAAATGGGTCGTTGGATACATACGCGTTGCGTTGCTTGGCTGTGACACCGCTTCTCACCGGTATCTGTTCCATGGTCTCTCCCAGGAGATTGGCGCGGTCGGGACCGGACCACCAGCGGATGCGGAATTCCTCTTGAACGGTGAGTCCCTCATCCATCTTCCGGCCTAGCTTGGCTCGATGGGGACGCCATGCTGGACACGCTTGGAAGGCTTCCGCAAAGTCGACCATGACTTCGCTGTTAATATGTTCCGGTTGCTGTAGAATTCCATTTATGTCGGCAGTAGGCTCCCCGCTCGGAGTCCTCGTCAGCGTCCAGCCGTTGTAGGAACAGTGTTTGGCCCGCATGAAGTCGAGCATGGAGTCTCCGGTTTTCATGGCGTGATCCAAACGGCCTTTCCAGTCCCGGCAAAAGCGCATTGGGTAGACGGGAAGCCCTCTGACGGGCATCTCTCCCGAAAATTGCTCGATCCGGACTGTCTTTTTGGAGGGGATAAACCCTTCTCCGTCGTGGTCAACATGCCAGCACCCGACAGTGAAGTCTCGCTCGTCGTTGATCAGCGCCACGTCTCTGATCTCGAGATCATCTGTCGCCGAAGCTAGAAGCCGCTCTGGCACTGAGTCGATAAAATATGTCTTCCAGATCCGTTTCCCGGTGCGGAAGTCCCGTCGGTCCGGTAGCTCACCGTCGGCTTCTTGGTACACCATCTCACCTGTCCTAAAAAGGTACCAAAGGTCGGAAAATCTGACCTTTGCATTCGAGTCGACATCCATGTTCTCGAAACGCCGGTAATCTGGCATTATCACGCGGTCCATGTACTCCACGTAAGCTCGTAGGCAGGCCAAAGCCTCGGGGGAACTCTGGACTTCGTCATCGTCGTCGTCATCGTCGTCATCTTCCGTCCCTGGACTAGAGGCAACAGACTCCAAGTCCTCGTCTCCGGAACGCCGTGCATATTTCTTTTCCAGCTTCCGTAGGGCTCTCTGCATGTGCGGATGATGATAGATGAGAGAGTTGAAGGGCCTATAGTACGTGCGTGGCCTGTCGGTCCACCTTTCGCCGTTGACCCTGGCGAGTATCCGCAGGAGATGTGGCGATTGGATGCGGATGCGCCGCGGCCACTTCACATCCGATTGGGCCTCTTTGATGAGCTTGTTGTTCGTGTTTGCCATCTTGACGGCCTTGGCAAGGGCCTTGTTCTTGATGATCTGCGAAGACGGCGTGAGCCCTCGGCCGTCGAACAGCCGATCTCTCAGCTTGTGCTCCTGTTGGATCTCCTGGTGCAAGAGGAGTCCGGACACGAGCACGTCCACCGCGTAACAGCCATCCTTGCCGTTTGGGTCGAAACGGTTCTTGAACTCGGCAAAGCTGCACTCCCGCACCGCGGCGATGGTGTCTTTGTGGTTCAGGTACATGAAGCGTTGCTCTCCTTCGGAGTCGATACCATCCGAGACGGTGGTTTGTGCGGTTGGGTAATGTGCAGAATCAGTCCTTCTCAGGGGCTCCAAATGAGACAGAGTTTCTTCCAGGGCGATGATGCGGCCCCGATTGTACTGAACCTCCTCCTTGAGGAACTTGAGTTGATCGCCGATGCCCATTGTTTGAGCCTTACCGCCAGTGATGCTTCCGTTATCGGTGACTTTGGACATCTCCAGTTTCAAGGGATCTGACGATGGAGATGACGGTATGAGTTTCGAGCGGTGAGAGAAAGGCAGTAATAGTTAGGACCCCCTTCCCTGCGAAAGAGAGTGATATATGAGAGGAGCCAGTCAATAAGGCAAACTGAGCACATCGAGGCTGCATCCTCGGATAGCCTATAGGTCAGCAATTCCCGAGCAAGGAAGAGTAAGCTACCCCCACGGTTTGAGCGGGGACAATGGAGATAAGTTGAGCTTAGGCACCAGTGCCCGACTTACATCTGGGCGCATATGGTTGCTTCAAGGCTGCATCTCCGCCCATGAAACAAATTTATATCATGTCCCAATCGGGACACCGAGCATGCCGGTGATTGGTTATCGGACGTTGTGTATCTGGGCAATCTATGGCGAGCCTCGTTCGAGTTACACGAACCTCCCTGCACGCTGTTACTCGTGTAAATGCGTCAGCAGCCTGCAGGTAATCGAACGAGAAGAAGAACGCCTATGCATCCTGGGCAGAGAGCCTGGCAGCCCTATCCAACGTCGTTGGCCTGTAATCGTTGGCATCTTCAAGCCACAGACATGAGCTAGCTGACCGAGGTGGGGTGGGGTTTAGTCTGGAGGGTGTGCTCCGCCACGCTGCGTCTGCACACCTCACGCTGAGAATATCAGAGCCTCGCCCTGGCTAGGTATCCGCGCCTCCGTGCTGCCTGGGTACTGATGATTGCAGCCCGATCTCCGGGCCTGATAATGGGAGCTCGGACATCTGTTCCGCAGCTAAGGCTCTTTATGAACCCCCTTGTTACGGTCACCGAGGCCGACTGCTCGAGGCATTGTGCCTAGATACAAGATGGTGGCTTGGCTATGACTTACCCTGCATGTGATTATCATAGCGTAATGGACACCCTGGACCAGGCGAAACTCGGCCTGGTGGCCAACTTCATCGACACCACAGCTCCCAGATTTCACGCTGCCTTTGGAGTTCCGTCCAAACTCAACATGTCGACACTGAAGTACGAGACTCAGGAGATTGCGGACTTGAAAGAAACGCTCGACTTCCACCGGAAAGCAGGAAAATATGTGGATTTCACCAGTGACTTGACGAGGTGCTCGTGGGACGACGTCCATCAAGAGTTAGCCAAGGCACAGGAGGCGGCAGAGAGGAGCGTCAAAGGCGGGAAGCAACCGCACCGCAGGCTCTGGCGCAACATCGGCTCTACATCGAGTGTTCTTGCACCGGGTCTGGCAGCTCTTCCGGATGAACTGTGCATGCTGCACGGCGGCCTCGCCTTGGTCTTCAGCGTAAGTCAGCTGCCGCCTTGATATCCGGCATCTGATGCTGATGGCAGAAAAGCTTGCGAGGCACAGCGAGATGAACAGACTCAGGATACTCGGCGCGTTCGAGATGGTACCCAACATCATCGAGATGGCCCGTAACAAGGCGGAAACATTTCCACTCGACGACAGAAATCCGAAGAGCGTAAAGCTCCACAAGAGTGTCCATCAGTTGCGCATGACGCTTCTCCGGGCGCTACCGGCTTTGATACAGAAGCTCGTTCCAAGCTCCTCCTTCAGTAAGGCCTCTCCACGACCGTGGAAGCATTATGTCCTAATCTGACCAATAGCAAACTGGTGCAAGGGGCCTTTCGGCGGTATGAAAATCGACAGCCTCCTCGACGAAGTGAAGTCATGCGCCGAGTCCGTCCGGGTATGCGCCGAAGGGCTGATCGAGGAGGTGATAGTGGACAACTACGCCGCAACCGTAAGTATACAATCGCAGCTGGACGAGCTCTTCCGGCTGCAGCAGGAGATGTTCCTCTCGGTCAACGCAACGACGAGCAAGACACACCTCCTGCACTTCCTCATGGAGCAGCTGAGCATGAGCGCGCCCCCTTTCGGCTTCCTCACCAGTCGCGAGGACCAAGCAGACATGTCGGAGCTGGGCACCGCGTTGCCGGGCTACACTCCCGAAGACCTGCTGAGGCTCATGGACGTCAACCACCTCCGCATCGCCAAGGACGCGGCCATGATCGGGCGGCGAGGGCCGTCCTTCGCCGCCGAGGACACGGAGCGGGCCGCGCACATGGTCATGATCCCCCAGGTCGCCGCGCTCGTGAACGGCACCCAGCCGAGCATCGTCGCCGTGGACGGCCACTTCGACCGGAGCCAGATGGGGAAGATCAGCCCGCTGTCGTACATGTGCTCCATGCTGTCGCAGGCTATCCGGAAGAAGCCCCAAGAATATCCTCCCCCCGGTGCGCCGCAGACCGAACCGAGCCCGGCGGCCCGTAAGGTGGTGTTGGAGTACTACTGCTCCTTACACACCGCCGAGGACGACGACCTCCGCGGACCACAGGGCCTCGCGCGGTGTCTCGTCACGCAGTTGATCCTGTTCCTCCTCGCGAACGGCTGGCTGGGGCAGGACGAAGCGGTTCACTTGCCGTACCTCCGCAACATGGACGAAGACCTACTGCCTCAGCGACGGTTAGACGCCGTGTGCCGCCTGTTTCTCGCATTAACGCGCCACGTTCCGCAGGGGGTGCCGGTTTACTGCTTCGTCGACGGCTGGTCGGCCTACGAGCGCGAGGACCTCTGGCGGGAAGACTATGACGTCGTGATCGAGACCTTGCGGGAGGCTTCGAACGCGCACGGTGGGGGAAATCTCAATCTTCTGCTGACTAGTCCGACTACCTCGCGCTGGCTGACGGACGTCCTGCCGCAGGAACAGAGGGTGTCTCTACGTCGTCACCGGGAAGGGACCGGCCGTCAATGGCGAGGTGCTGCGAGTGGGAGTTTGTTGAACGTGGCGAGAGCTGCGACGCTACCTCATCCTGGTGGTGGATTTGGGGGTGAGTTCTCTGTGTATGGAGATGTTCAGGCTCCGTTTGAGGACCACCCTGACAGGAGATCTTCGACTTAGGGTTGATGGAGGCTGTGCAGGTATTCCGTGTTTGCGAGAATATTCAGCCCGCTCATACGGCTCTTAGACTTAACATAGAATATTCGGATATTTACGGGTCCAAAAAGGGGATAAGAGGACATTCTAACACGTGCGCCAGTGGGCGCCGATATTATAGCATGAGTTATAGCATGAGGTCTGCATGGCCCAGCCTTTTAAGAACGACTTGTTTTCCTTTGATGTTCGATTGCGAGTACGCAACTGCAGTGTGTCATTTGATAAAGATATGGAGCTGCGTTGCTGGTAAGCACTCTGTCAATATTGTTGAAACAGCTAAGTGTAGAGGACGTTGCACAACAGTGAACAGACTATCCGCATAACAAGATAACAAACACGTAGTTCTGGAAGTCCCGGAGCGTCGGATGGTCCTTGGCTTCGAGGCGTGAGAAGTCACGCAGCAAGTTGCCAACCGAGGCTGCACACGCTGAGATCATGACGGAAAGTATGTCACCGTATTGTGGGAATGGCAGTCGCTGGGGAGCATACGGGCTTTGAGGTACCCCTGCATAGCCGTATATATCTTGGTCACGACGTAAGCTAGGATATGACCCCGTGGACTAGGAGACCTAGTATGCAGGAGCTCTTCGGCCATATAGCGGTGTTTCATGGTTTTGATAGCTAGACTGTTTCATTCGGGAAAGTCTCGTTGTCACTCAGTAGAAAAAATGGAGGGCAGTTCGGGTACATAAGTAATTGTCATCGCAAACCCTTGGTGGCCTGCTAGGAACCACAGCTGAGCACTGTCACAAAAGAGTATCAGTATGACGGAGACCATGACTGTTAGATGGCGTGGAGCAATGTTAGGGTGCTAATGAGAGCCACATCGCCGAACGCCAATGTTCTCGACTGGGAAACTGCCTGGAGAGTTGAGGGTGAATCAAAGGCAAGCCGTGGGCGCAAATCAATTGTAGGCGACGGCGGAGCTTTGAACAGGTTGGTGACTTCAGCACAGTATGAAATGGCCGTTCTGGAGTCTCTGACTCTGAGAAGCTGGAGAGCCATGAGACAAGCCATAGCACGAGATTGAGTGCGAGTTGAGGTTGAAATTGAAGTTGAAGTTGAAGTTGCCCATAGCCTGATGTTGTGATGCAACTGGCTGGTTTGCGACGACCGAGGGGGTTTGTAACTGGAATGGCAGTACTGGTGTCTGTCTGCTTGAACATCCCTAAAAAAAAATCACTCAGGGGAAAGAACCTTCACAAGCATTCTGACATGCTCTCTTGCCTTGAGTTTGCCCTAACAATACTTAAACTTTCTTTTCACTATATACAAGGGGGTCGTAAACTCGCCGATACCTTACTGTTGCCTGAGAGATCCGAAGTCATTTAACCTTTAGAGCAATGCTCCTCCTTCATCTTCCGAGAGCTCTTCGTCATGTTCCTCTTGAGGCGCGCGTGTTGGTGAACTGACTATGTCAGAGCTTGATGCCGACAGTACGTCTACTTTATTGTCAGTGTTTTTGCTCGTTCCACAGCTGTCTGAATTACTAACCTTCTTCCTGGATTCCAGACAAGTGGACACTCTCTAAGCCTCCCGTCAAAGCCCCGATAGGATCCAGATCGGCAAAAATGGTGGTGATTCCTGTGGTGGAGTCGGCATGATACTGAAGTCCTGGTCTCCTTTCCATTATCTGCTCTAAAGCGCTGTCAACCATTGTTTCCCTCATTTTGCTGACGAGGATGTTTTGCTTCCAAAAGTTTGTGTCCATCGCACGGCCGGGCAAGGCTGGAAGTCCCCAGTTCAGATAGACCTTTTGGTGAGAATCTGGCTCTTCGCACCGGGCTTCGTGATGTCGGATGTATAGCAGGCAGTTGAAGCATGCCGGCTTTCCACATCCTATGTAGCGATCATTGAAAGCCCACCGTAAGCTCTGACTGTGGAAATGTTCCAAGACCTGGATCTCTGCGTGAACACGGAGATTCAGAGCCCGTTCGTACAGCGCCATAATCCGATCTTGGAATTGAATCGCCCGGTCCAGATCGGCAAGCGCTGCTTTCGTTGCTTCGAGTGAGTAACTGGGCCTGGCTATCATAAGGCGCTTGGCAATGCTGTCGAGTTTGGTCTGCCGGTCGGGATCAGGGCGAGGGGCTGGCGCCATCTTCGGGACGGCCAAGACTTTAAATGTGTCCAGGAGGGCCTGGACATCAGGCGTACTGGCATCTTGAGCCGCCCGTACAAGGCGCTGTGGTATGTGAACGTGTGCCTGCAAACGGCCGATGTAATGTTTGGCTTCGGCGAATGGAGATTTCCGGTCTCCTTCGGCAGAGTGGTTAAGGTGATCTCGGCCAAGTTCCTCCAGCTTCCTCATCTTCGATGATTGTCTCTCGCGCCAGGCCAGCCGGCAAATGTCAATGTAGTCCGTCTCCTCAGCGAAAAGCTGTAGCCACTCTGACAAATCATTCCCTTGATGCTGTCCATATCGCCTCAGGGCTAGCTGGCACTCGCGGATTCGACCTTTAAGCATGTTCGTCTCTGCGAGAATCCGGGCCCTGGCCTCCTCCATGCATCGCTTGACGAATTCATCTGTCAATCGGCTCTGGTCGGTTCCCGAAGACGCGATATCTTTCAGTTGCACCAGGCTATTCCGAAGAAAAGGAACTATTCTTGGCGAGGCGTCCTTGTTCGCGGCTACCCAATACACAAAGTGCTCGGGCCGGTCCTCAACTCCTATTGCTGTGACGGTGTCGCCGTCTTTCTTGTACTGACAAATGAATGCAAGATCCCTCAAGAACTGGCGACGGATGAACCGACTGTCACTAGCATCAGAGATGGTAGTTGTACGACCACCGCGGACTTGACCCAGGGCACAGGTGATCAGATGAGGTTCATAAAATCTGTGGAGCATCTTTGTGTATGGATCAAGTCTCACGCGACCGTTCGAACGGCCACCATTAGGTGGGGATGTGACTTGAGAAGGGATTGTCCATACGGGCTGTCTTGATGTAAGCATTTTGACTTTGCGATCGACAAGGGTCAAGACAGAAAGCTGTCGAAATGACAAGAGCGGCAGCAAGGGAGAAACGGGGAATATGAAATGGTCGGCCGCCTTGTTTTCCAATATTAGGGCGGGGGAAAGGCCCCTAATTATACTGTGCAGCGTCGTGATCTTGGGAATATCGTGCGGATGATGTACAATAGATTCAGAGTCCAGCGCGAGGGCGCCCATGCACGTTACACGCTTTGGTGATCTCGGCAAGGCGTTTTTTCTCGCCTGAATGTGCCCATCATTCTGGGCAAATCCAACGCTGTGCTGTCAAGCTGGCCAACGGAAGTCGACCTTGCTATGAGCCACCGAACATTAGACGCCGGAGGCCCGCCTGCGTCTCCACCAACACCTTGCGCGGATGCGGGTGGCTTAGGCGTGGGCGGCATCGAGTGAATATAGCCACTCGTTGACCGTCTTTTTTTTTATTATAGCGTTGTTGATATCGTTGCAGTTGGGAATTTTACCGAATGAAGCTGGGATTCCACGAGCAGCCAGCATATGCAGGAGGCCGGAGTGTGGCAGTAAATCTCGGTGAGGCGAGGCAGGATATTGCTGAAGTGTCGAACGAAGCGACCGGAATCGGCCTGGCACCAAAGCAGGAGGCCTGAATATGACATCTCAAACATTCTATTGGACCTTTCAATGACACTTGTGGTGGCCTCCCGCATGCCTTCCAGCTTTCTAGTTGTCTTAATCGTATGTTGCTTCGAAGCAAAGTCGAGTAAGGTGAAAAGAGAAGGTTCCGGAAGAAGACGCTGAAAACCAGAGTGCGCCGACATACTGTGCGTAAAGTATTAGTATCAAGGGCTGAAGCAGGGCGCCGGGGGACTTGATAATTGGATAACGGTCTCGCCTACAAATATACGAGCGTAGAATCTTCATCGTACGCAAAGTGTCTGTTGTCCAAGGCAATATTATTTACTTCAAGAGTTCTTCTTCACACAGTCATCTGTAACCCAAGCTTGGTGGTACTAGGAAGTCTCGAACTGCATGGGCTATCTGAACATCGGTGTTAGTGGGTAACTCGGAACCATAACATCTCGCCGTCCACATGAGGTTGAATCCCGATAATGCACAGGGCACTTAGCTTAAGTTTCCACCATGTCTTCTGGAGATGAATATCCCGGAACGAGATATGGGTATCCCGCGACACCTGCAGCATCTTCAGCTATTGGAGGATTTGATCCCGATGAAGGGACAATTGACCCAAGTCTCCTCGACATCCGACATGCAGGCTACCAGGAACTCCATTAGAGTAGTTCCCACTTTGCCGACCTTACTCTTAGCGATCCCGGTGGGACAGCATTAGGTACGAGACCTACTCCAGACATTCCCAGTATCAACGGTGATCCCTATCCAGACCACTCCTACTATAGCATTCACGAGTCCCCAGACTAACTCGTCGCTGAAGAGACACATCCCACAGCAGATATCTATCAGAGCCCCAATAGTACAACACCATCTGTTCTGCCTTCTTCAACTCCTATGAATGAGCCATCATACGGCCCCACCGATGAACAGGCTTCTGCCAGTATCTCCACGAGATCTACCGGCCCCTTCCAATGTCCCAGTTGCGACAAACAATACAAGGAAAAAACAGCATTGAACAAACACTTTAGAAGACATGGCGAAAGCCATCGCTGTCCAGATCCAGGTTGCCATATGCTTCCGAATCAAGGATATTTCAAGACTCAAAAGGATCTCAACCGTCACATGAAGACACACACGGGGAGTCAAGTTTTCTTTTGTTCAGTGTGTAGCAAGGATTTTACAAGGAGTGATAATAGAGGGAAGCACGAGATAAAGTTCCACAGGTAGTGGGCGTTGAAAATAGTGTCGTAGGGCGATTTGGTTATTTTTATATTGTATTTTCAAAGTGATTGCTTCCACGTCTTTGATGGATTTGATCTAATCTGTACTTTCCCGTTGCTCTCCTCACCTTCTATATCTTTTCCTTAGTTCTCGATGGCGAATCACTTCATGCGGTCTGCTGAGTAATTCACATATATTTTTGATTCGCATACTGCGGCACTGTACCCATAGACACGCACATTAGCCTGACGAGAGCCTTTTGCTGTCATTCCTGGACAGGGATCGAGGGGCGGCTGGGTGTCAGTGCACGATCATCTGGTGGCTTATGCTTGTTTTCCATGTCGGTCTCAAGCTCTGCTACAGCAGGAACCTGTTTCTCATACCTGGAATTGTGGCGTCAACGGTCACTAGGAGCACCTCATGAACCCGGGGTTTGGCTATCCAAGTATTTCAGCCCCACGCAGTCCGTGCGACCCTGCCACTCCCCATCCGCTATTGCAACCAGGCCAGGAGCCAGCGCGCCTTAGGCCCGGCCAGCCTCCCACCCAGGCTTGCGCGAGGAGCGAGCCTTGCCATACCCTCGCAGTCGCATGTGGCGTGGCAGTATTCTAGTGGGTGTGCAGTACTCCAGACCGCGTCCAACCCTCAATATAAGCCGCTGCGGCAACTAAAACCAATGCCCGTTCTACCTCAGGCCGAAGATGCACGGAGAAACGGGGAAACGTAAAGCGGATATGGCGGGCTGTCCCATTCGCCGCTAATGTAGCAACGTATGAGATGCCACTTCTATGGCCCGGCGTCAACTGGCGACAGCACCGATGTGGAGATATCCCCTCTTGGTCTGGGCAAGGAAAGAAGCTGACATCCGCACGGTTTATAGCAATGTGTGGCAGCGCCTGTGACCGTCTTGTGCACCTGTTTGAGCTAGGGGAGCTTGTGGTGGCTCGGGGCGTTGCTGGCACTGGCTGTGTAGGCCTTGCGCAACACGCCTGGCAGCGAGGGAAAAGCGCTGCCAAATGTAACAATCCTATCGCTCGCTGATGCGATAAATTACGGAGATCTCTCCTGCGTATGGTCCAATTCATGCAAATAACTTCCCGTCTCCGCAAACATGCGATGCATCCTCCTAGATGGTCATCCGTAGTCCATTCTCTCACCATGCAAACCGGCGCGCCAGCGCAATGTCATCATTCGTAACCTTACTTTATCGATCGTACAGTCCTCCACCAAACCAAGGCCGGTCAGCGTTTGTGCACGGCGGCCATTTCGTAAGCAGTAGTCTCGCGATGCTGCAGCTCAAACCCCGAGTCCAACACGCTGGCCGTCATGGTGCCGGGCCAGTTCCTCTTCAGGGCGCTGTCGGGGCTGCTGAGCGGCGACGAGAGGTCGGTAAAGTCGCTGAAGTTGCTCTCCTTGCGCGCAGGGGAGGGTATGGCGAGGTGGCCGCGGTCCGAGGACAAGCCCGACCGGGTCAGCTGCGACGAGTGTGGCGGGGTGTCGGTGCGGTGGTAGCGGTAGAAATGGGGGACGGAGTACACTTTCATGGTGTTCCTGACCAGCACACGGAGTGACGGGATAGACGCCGCGATGATGGAGAGCGAGATCTCGGCCGTCGCCAGGATCATGAGGGAGATGGTGGCGATGGTGTCGGGGTTGCTGATGCCGTCCAAGGTGGCTGTCTTGGCGATGGAGGTCAGCCCAGCGAAGACCCCCATGCTCATCGCTATGAGCACGCCTATGCGCTCCTTTCTGTTCAGGCTCAGGCGCCGGATGATGGTCCAGGGTAGGATCGCCAGGCAGAGGTCCATGGCTCCGGACCAGCCTGGGTTAGAGTTAGCAGATAGTCCGCGGTGCAAGCACTTGCGAGGGGCACTCACTGGATGAGAAGGAGTTGTAACTGATGATAACATGCGAGCTCCAGCAGTGCCCGGGCACGGTCGAGTCCCACAACCTCTTGATAGGTGTGCACTGCACGTAGGTAAAGATGGCACTAAGACCGAGGAAAAGGTTGACCGTGACGATGCAGAACCATACGAAGCGGTGCTTCCAACCCTCAGTGAAGCGCAGGAGGGTTATGGCGAACGAGGTCTTGCTCCAGGCGGCGGCGGTGATGGAGAGCACGCCCGTAATGTTGGACACGAACAAGTACGTCGGCCAGTCGGTGATATCCCAGCTGTGCTTGCCGAAGCCGTGGTGGACACAAACTGAAAGCATGGCTGTCTGGGCAACGAGAACGGCCTGAAGGTGTTAGAATAGAGCACTGTCGTCCTCTAAATGGCGCGGTCTGGGCGCTTACCGAAGCCGCAATGAGCACGTAGTCATCCCACCACAAGCCTCTCCTTATGCTGAGTTTGCAGTACAGGCGGAGAGCAAGGAAGATCAGGGCGGCGCCGGTCAATGTCCAAGTGGCAATGTTCAGGTTCGCGCCCAGGTTATCGTGAGGCAGACTTGCTGTGGAGGAGCTGTCTCGCGGATCTAACAAGACCGTCCTTGCGTCGACAGTCGGAGCCATCGATGGATCGTTGATTGATGCCGTCCGGACTCGGCGCACATGACGAAATTCAAGAGCGATGAGTCTGGGCAAGGACGCGCATTCCTGGTCTCCGTCGTCCGGGCATGCTCCAGATATGTAGCGCCGTTGTACAAGATTTGAGCCCTACCGGTCTGGGGTGGAGAGGCGGATACGATCGTGGTCATTTTGGCGGAGTTGCGCTCTCTTGTTGATCGACCTAAATCTGAACGGGCCGCACTGCCAGCGAGACCCGGCCGGTGCACTATGCCCGTTCAAGCTAGGCCGGCCTCGCAAAGGGTTCGCGGAGGCATGGCACGGACCTGCGTCTGCCCGGCTTTCACTGCCTTTTGAATCCATGGCGCCGGGCAACTGGAACGATTGGCGGTGCTGGGCGCTCACCGGGGTGGAGGGGGACCGTCAGGGACTGTGAACTGGTGGCCTGTGTTTGGCCAGCGAGGTCGGCATGTGGGCGCACTGTGGGCACGACCCTGCGACATGCAAATGCGGGGAAGGGTCCGAGAGTGCAGCCTGGCACTCCTACACTGACCTGGTGTGGCATCACTGGAGACATGGCAGGTTAGAAGAGCAGTAAAACGAGGCGTCTCCTGTTTCAAGCACTGGGGGATTCCTCCTTCCAAGACTCAAGAATGAATTGCCACAGCGACTTCACTCACAAGCCCCTGGGCTTGAGCGGGTGCGCTGTGTCTACCTTGATCTGTGTGTGTCTGGCGATGGTTTTCTTGCTTGCCGCTCCTTCCACAGTTGCAGCGGACGATCTAGGTCCGCGCAACGCCAAGTGGAGTCAACGTTGCCTAGTCTAGCTCAAAGGCGATTAGCGAGGCGCCTGGCGCCTCCAGCATGTCTTCTCGAGCCATCGCAACCGATGCTTGCTTCGCTGGAAAATAACATTTCCAAGTTTCGCCCGTAAGTGGTTGTTGTTGATTTTCGTGATCTATTCGTATTCTTGGGTCAAGAGCGCATGCAGGTCGTCCGGTAGATCTGTGCCATGAACCCGGTGCAAGTCAGTTCTGGGCGAATCCGAAACTCGTTATGATTAGAATAGTTTGCACGAGACCGCACGCATGTGTCGGGTTTCTCGACCTAACAATAAGCTCTGTACACGTACGTCAGCCACCAAATCTCGTCTCATGCAGACCCGACATTACCTAGGATTCTCGGCCTTGACGTGCTGATCTACCGTTTTCCATGGTTGACGCACTTGCCGATACAGAAGGGGAGATGAACTTCAACCCTCGGATCCGGGATCCCCGACGATCCCGCTGTGTCTTGAGCCATGGACGATGTTCAATGTCCTTTTTTTGTCGTGTGCTATTACCGAACAGAATGGAGTTCTGGCTCTTCCAAGGATACAAGAGCGGGATATGACCGGTAATCTGCCCAAAACGCCATTGGCCGACGCGTCAATTCCCATGATAACTTCCCTCGCCTGCCACCTCAGCCGCTCTTATTTGAGGCCAGATCCTGGCTGCGATCCCTTTTCGGCGGTTCAGCCCCCAACAACAGCTCCATTCCCGGGTCTGCCTTCTCCATGGCCCTCCTGTAAGCCTCTCTCTTCCCGACTCGCTGCAGATACGCCAGAATACCGTCATACCCTGCCCAGCTCAACCCAGACCAGTACCGCCACGTCGTCAGAGGGAACACAATCATCACATCCGCGGCCGTAAACTCCTCGCCGGCAAGCCACTCGTTCGTCTTGAGCCTGTCATCCAGCATCCTCACCTGCCTCGCGAACCTGTCCTCCGCAATCTTGGTCATCGCACCGGCCCCGCCGCTTGTCCGCGCCGCCATGACGCGTATCGTCGTCGGCATGAACGAGGCGTTCCCCCAGTGCCACCAGAAGAGAAACTCCGCGTAGGCCGGGTGCGACGGCGGCAGGAACAGCCTCCCGTCGCCGTGCCGGTGGGCGATGTACTCGAGCACGGCGCCGCTCTCGGCCAGCGTCAGGTCGCCGTCTTGGATCACGGGCGCCGTGCCCTGCGGGTGCAGCGCCTTGTACTCGGCCGGCGCCATTACGGGCGCGCGGTCGTACAGCTTCAGCTCGTAGTCGATGCCGAGCTCTTCGCAGAGCCAGGGGACGCGCTCCGACTGCGACATGTGTAGGTGGTGTACTACGAGACCCATGCTGCTTGCGTTCGCGAAGAGAGTCTCACGAAAGTTTTCTTTTATGTTGAGTGTCGTCGACCGCAGGGTTGTCCTCTCGGAGAGCACTATAATGGGAATGAAGCGGAGAAGTCGACGTTGAAATAGGTTCGCAGTGCCGTGTAAGCGCGTATCGGCTAAGGACTTAGTGCAGCGAAAGCGCATCCTTCGCTCGACACCTCTTCCTCAAGATTCCTAAGCCCGCGATAGCTCCGTTATGACCGATTCAATGAGCTGCCAAATACAACCCTCGTCATCGACACCTTTGCGGAAGCTATCGGGTGCCAAATGACTCACCATGGCCTTGGATTACACCTCTGCCAATGATCTTCACCATGCACAACAGGCTATCGGCTTTGTGCATGCGGTTCATGACTGCGTCTTTCGGTCGCATGACCGGAGCTGACATCGCTCGAACGAGGGCATGTCCTACGCAACGCGCATCAAGATCCGATTGAACACGGCACAGGGATGCAAGAGCGAGGATATCGATGTGGAGATGCTGTCGCTTGAGATACGCCATACGCTGTAAGAGGGTTGTGAATCGAGGTATCGTCGGTGACTTGGCGGGGTGCAACTGATCAGTCAACGGGACGAGTGCTATATACTCTACAATGCTCATATGCCAATAAGGTACGGTATTTACAGTAGCTGCGGATGCTTCGGGACAATGCCCGGGGTGCCAGTCTCGAACACGCAGGACTGCGCGAAGCATTGGGCCCGTCCATATTCACCGCGTCCCTCACAACGTCGAGAAGGTCCACGAGCTCTCCCAACTATACGCCTCTCCGGGACCAGTAATCTCAGCGTCGACCCGTCCCCATTCCGGGCTTGTTAATGACACTCATTAGCGCATGCCCTCTCATCATCAGATCTCGCGGGGAGGAGGAACTCACTGGTTGATCCCATCGACATAATCCTGCGCCTCGATCGCCACGCACGAGCTACTCGTCACATTCTTGTGGGTGGCCGTCCCCTGCGTGCTCTTCAACGGCGCCGTCCCATCGCTCCACCAGCAGCTGTACACCTGCACGCCCGGCTGGTCCGTCCTGAGGTCGGCCCTGATCCCGCTCCACGGACTCGCCAGCGTCAGCACGGACGCGTCCTTGGGGGCGTCGTCGAAGATCCAGAAACCGTTGTACCCATTACACCCACCGCCGCAGTTGTTCTTGAACCCGGCCTCGCTGACGGCGTGCCCGAAGCTGATGTTGCCCGCGCTGGCGAAGTCGTTGACGCTGCCCGGCGCGGCGGTCAGGATCTTGCCCGTGGGCAGCGCGCCGTCGTCCAGCTCCAGGTACCGCCTGCTGTAGGGCAGGTGCAGCGTGTGGTCCCAGACGGCGTCCGAGGCCGGGTTGCGGTAGGCGTCGAGGTTGAAGTAGGTGTGCTGGGTCAGCATGAGCGGGGTCTTGGCCTCCGGGGAGATGGCCTGCATGAGGATCCGCCAGGTGCCGTTGGCGACGCTGTATGTCACGCTCGCGTACACCTGCCCGATCATGCCGAGCGAGGAGTTGGACGGGTCCGAGATGTTGAAGGTGATGGAGTCGGCCGTCAGGGCGGTGACGTTCCAGAAGCGGTAGGACCAGTTGTTGGTCCCGCTGTGCAGGGTGTTGTTGCCGTCGTTCACCTGCGTGTGGAACGTTGTGTTGTCGATCTTGTAGGTGGCGTGGCCGATGCGGTTAACGTAGCGCCCGGGGATGGAGTTGTAGACCGGGTGGCCGGGGTCGACGGCTTTGGGCTCGCTTGTCAGGATGGTGTGGGAGTTTGGAGGTACTGGAGCTACTTACGGTAGTAGGAGATGTTGTCGTAGCCCAAAACTACGTCAACGTCCATGCCCATCTTGTCTTTCACGAACAGGTTGGTGAGACTGGCCCCATAGTCGATGAACTGCCGATGCAATTAGTCTCGTTCGGATCAGGCCGGACCTTAGAATGCCTACCTGGGCCTTGATACCCGGTGCTGAGATGGTGTATTTTCCATCTGCACCAGGCGCGAAGGCAGATCTCTGGCCCAGCACTACCGCCGCTTGCACCACACCAACAAGAGCTATTGACGACCGCATTTTGACCGATTTGGAAGCCGTTAATAGTGATCTGAAACCGAAACAAGTCCGCGAGCTTACCTCAATGACTGGGACAAGGGCATTGCACCCCTTTTCTACTACCGGACCACAACACCGGGACGAGCTCGGCCGTACAGAAGGGGACCGCGTAAATTAAACTAAGCTAAATACAACTCTCCTGTCAAAGAAAGCTTACGAAGTGAGGGGGAAGGTGTGTAAGGCTGGAAAGCTTGATTGCTTGACATCAGCCTGAGTTCCGATCTGGCTGGTCAATCCCTGAGAACATAGATTCGGTGGTCCCATCTCACATATACCAGCGCGGATATCCGCTGACGATGAAGAGATTGCTCGAAGTGTGATCTAAGACGTCCGCAAAGACTACTGTATTCTTAATAGTCAATGTCACGCAGATCTGGCCCTCAAATGCGTCTTGGTCTTTGAAGTTTAGAACCCAACCGCCAACTTGTCCCCCGAACTGCCGGCCAAAGCCACTCTTTAACAAGGTCGTTGTCACAGCATCCATTATCCCTAAAGTCTGTTCAAGGCTGGGGAAGACGCGGGGAAATACCACGTAGATCTGTCTATGCAGGGACAACCCCGGAATAATCGGAGCCCAATTTAGGATCAGGTACCACCCGTCACAACGTGGCTTTAGCCGAGTCACTCAAGTCCCCGACGTTTATGGTTCCCTGGCAGATCTAGGGTAATATAGAAACATCCTGAGTCATCAAGCGTGCAGGACGACTAAAAGGACAGGATATGTAGGTAGCTAACCTGTTGAGTTTAGTCTTGCCGAGGTTACCAGCTGAGATATAAGTAAAGGTATAATGGGTTTGTATCAGAGACTTGTTTTCGACACAATGATCTGAGAAAAAGCATATAGTCCTATTCTGTTCTAACATCGTCGATGTATTCCCCCCGACGACACAAGAAAGAAGCCCGCCCAACAGGATCCATTTTTGCCATAACACGGTCGCTACGTTCACTCGGATTGTCCTAATCTTTCATTGACAAGCTCACGGAAGAAAGCATTCTCCGTTCTGAGGGTCACCGGTCGGAAAGAAACATCCAACGCTCCCATCGGGCGCGTTACAACAGTCCGTGATGAAGGTATCAATGGCGCAATGAGCGCCAGGGGTCCCGCACGGAGGGGGTCCCGATGTCGTCGTGGAGCTTGTGCTCGTGCTCGTGCTGGTGCTCGTCTGGGACGTCGTGGAGGTAGTGATGGACGTTGACGTGGATTTCTATTCTTTTGTCAGTAAAGATTGATCAGTAGCGTGGTGATGGATAACACTCCATATGTGCACGGACAGGAACGAAGCAGGAGCACGCCGAGCTGGCCTGGTTGGCGTTGTTGCATTGTGTGAAGGGCGACACTGCGGTGGCCGTCGAGGCCGTGAAGGTGTTGCAGAAGCTGGTGGCGGCGAGGGCGCGGGCCTTGAATGCGCGGAGGCAGTTGTTCGACGTGCAGTCGCGCTTGGCAAGGACTGGTTCCGCGAAGTAGACGACTGACTCAACGGTCCCATCGGCGTTGTATGTGGTGTTGACTGTGGCCAGCGCACCTCCGGCACAGGCGAGGCCGACGAAAAGGGTCTGGAGTTTCATGACGGTTGTTGGCTGTTGATCCGAGTGCTTTTGTGGAAGAGAATGGCTAACTTGTAGATCACGAGAGACGGAGAGCCATGATATAAATACTCGACGTTGACGCTATGTAGGGACTGGCCGCAGTCAGACTCCAGCCTCCCATATTGGTCTGCGTTCTGAGCTTCCTATCAAGCTGTCTCCAGGGGCGGACACCTTGCTCGCCCGGTCTATCCCAGTCTCCAGAGAAGACCATAACAACTGAAGAGAATATGTACGGTGAGACTTTTGGGATTTCAGCTACCGCGAGCTGGCTGGCCAACGTCACATTCCTCTGAAAAGAGCCGGAGGCTGCTTACTGACCAAATCGGTCGAACCGATTGACCAATGGGGCAGCGCTAGACAAGCCACAACCTTCGCGGCCGGTACGTGAATGCAGCTGAAAATGAACGTCGACGCTGCTGCGCAAGGTCACATTATCGATTCCGGGATACAGCCTCACAGACGCGGGTTACGCGTCGGAGATATCTCCGAAACCTTTGTGCTATGTGGATTTCCGAGATGTGCTGTTTACTGGAGGTTGGGCATGGCGTTGCCAGCAGTGACACTGTTTACGCGCCAGTCAGAACTGGATGACACAGGCTTTCGAAGGAAAGGATACTAAACAACCTCATTTGTGCGGGCATAGTTACCGCACATGGAGCTCGACCGTTTCATCTACTCAATGGTCTCGCTTCCCATGGCGTCTGCTGGAATGGGCCTCTCGGTTTTCACCTAGGCTGAGAACCAGTATTAAAGCCCGCAATCCAGCATCTGAACACTTGATTCAGACTGGTAAGGGTTTGTTCTCGGGGGATGAAGAAAGCCCACTCTACTCCATGCTCGTTCCGGGCCTGAGGTTAGGTAAGGATGACGAGTATGGACATCACTTCGATCCGGGTTGCTACTCTCTTGTCTAATTAAGGCTTGTCCTCAAAACTGGGCTGCCCCAAGGATCCAGGCGACGAGGCCAACCGTACTTCGGCCCTACCAGAGAATATTAGCACCGCGTTCAGCTGTCAACTGCATATCTTACGCACACTCTATCTCTATGCATGCCGGATGAGTATATGTAAGTCACGTGGCTAGAGTCGCATGCCTTGCCCATTGCGCCGGTGTGCTCTTTTTGAGACAGTCAAGTCCAGGTAAGAGGCGGGTATTAACACCTGCCTTTGAGGTGCCGTACTTAGGTAAGCAACACTTGATTCACTGACAGCTCAGGTTGGACGGCCTAGCCTTGTAGCTGGCTCAAATACAAAGTCTAGAGGACCTTGAGAGACTTCTTCCCGTGTTTCGACTTCCAGTCAGCATCGGGATGCTCAATGACACCAATCCTTTCGTAAGCCGTATTGTCCTGAGGACTCCTTCTAAGAACGAGCCAGTAGAAGCATTCCTGCGACTCCATGATCTTGGCACAGGAGAGCTCGTCGTCTGCTTCCCATATCCAGTTACCGTCCTCGTCGCAAAGCCGAACGTCGGGAACAAATGCCAGGGGCTCCGCCTTGCCAACCCGAATCATGAAAGAACCTTTTCCAAGTCCGTTCTCAGGCGGACCTTTAACGCCCTTGGAGATCGCATCCTTGACGCGCATCCACGCCTTGTAGGGCATCGCGTGCGGGTCAGGTACGAAAAACATGCTCGCCTCAACCAGCTCTGCAGAGAGCATCATGTACGACTCCTTCGCATCGACGCGACCTCGATCATCCGACCCGGACGGGACGCAGCGAAGCTCCAAGACCTGCGCAAACTCTGTGCTATTTGCCCACTCTGGCCGCCCGCCCAGGGGAATCAGGAAACGAACGGGGCCATCCACCGACGCCCAAGACCACGACGGCGCCGGGCGTGCGTCGTCCATCGTGAGCCGGGCCAGCTTCGTACAGTTACTCCTCTCGTACAGCAAGGCCGCCGGGAGCGTTTCCTCCCACTGGCCGGCGCGGTACCGCATGCCCAGCGCCGCTACCATCTCGCCCGCGACGCCGGAGAACGCCGGCAGCCGATCGGCGGGGAAGGTCAGCGAGCGCCGCGTGTACTCCCCAACCATCTCCTCCCAGCGCGACAGCAGCTTCTTCCTGCGCTTCTCCGCCTTGATCTTGCTCGTCTGGGCGGCCGCTCCCACGTGCAGGGCGGCGTAGTGGGAGACCTTGGGCGGCAGCTCGCCGGCCGTGTCGCGGTTCGCGTAGCTCCCCATGTGCCGCGAGCGCCACTTCATCCCGCCGCACTCGCAATCCAGGTCCTGCATGCACTCCCAGAAGACCTCCTGGGGCCCGAAGTGCAGCACCCGCGGCGAGAGCAGCCGTTCCTGGTAGGCCCACGCGCGGGTCATCAGCGGGAGGGCGCTCTGTTGCCGTTCGGGCTCCGCCCACTGGCCGAGGTCGGGATGCGTTGTTGCGAAGCGAAGAGAGAGCCGGAGATCCTGGCGGAGCTTGGCCGCCTCGGGGAATAGGTCGTCTAGTGTCTCGTCCTCGGGGTCATCGGCCTGGATCCATACAGCCTGCTTGTTGCGGAAGATGCCGCTGCTCGGCGAGGACGATGCCGTGGCGTACACGGTCAGCCAGGAATTGCGGTAGATGCTCGCCATGCGGCTGGCTTCCTGCTGCCAGTCCTCAGCGCTGTCCTGGATAATGCACAGCGAGTCAATCCACAGGTAGCGAATCCCAAACCGTCGCGCAATGTGAACCGCGTCTTGAAAGGTCCTCGGTAGGCTGGCCAGCGGAATGCCGGCCTTGTGTTTCTCGACTGTAGCCGTGGTCGTGGTCAGCGGCTGCTCCCCTCCCCAGCTGTGGGACAGCGAGATGTATCGCGCACTCTGGCCGCTCGACTCTAGCAGTTGTACATCTGGCTCGCCACCTCCTGCTTCGTTTTCAGGCGCCTCGCCCAGGTCGAGAATCCGGGTTGGGAGTGCAGAGGGCCCGTCCGTGCCGCAGAGTTTGTGGTTCGCAAGACATTCTCGGATCCAATGTTGCGCTTTTTCGAAACTCTCCTCCGAGGCGGTGTTGCCCAGTGGCTCATACGGCTGCGGTTCGTCTACCGTGAACCACTTGCACTGTAGCTTCACGGGTTCATTTCGGGACGTATGTCGGAGAGAGCCGTTCGCATCCGCATACACCATCATGTAGCGCTGGCTGTGGAAGCGGAAGCATGCATCGTGTCCGAACCTGGCCTCGATGTCCGGTATCAAATAAAGCAGCCCTTCCAGCATGTTGGCGCAGTAGGGGCAGCCATCCTCTGAGTGGTCTTTGACTTCCGGGAGGGACGACCAACGCCCAGTGGATTGTGCTCGGCACAAGCCGCAGTCTGGGTCTCCTAACGCCATCGTCCGTAAGGACAGGAAATTTGGTCCAGAGATCTCCCATTAGTGCTTGCCTTCCGGTATAAATACGGCGGCCCACGCCCAGAATTCGGACTTGTAGATGCGCCGAGCCAGTGAACCTACTGCACAGCTTACCGCAGGGATTCGGAACAGCGCTATCGATCAGCAACGACCCCTGTCGCACGCAGGTGATGACACACTGGTGGAAGAGGGCAGACTGGGTTGGATTTCCGAATTATGAGGATTTCGGCACATGTTGAGAGACAGATATGAAGACACTTGCAAGTCACCCTAGTATGGTGCCGGTCCCTAGGACCCTAGCTTCTTCCCGTTGAGTGAGATGGATGCCCCAGATTGGGGATGATCATGCATCTTCGCCAAACCCACAACGCACTTCGCAAAAGCACCCATATGATCTTGTGTAACGCACCTCACTTCCCCATAAAGATGCTTACCACCATCACAGCGACAAAGGGCATGATCAAGGTTGATGCCATTCTGCTGCTGCAGTGTTTGGTTCGGTCGATACGGCTCGCACCGCTCTCAGGTACCCTAACCCTGGTGCACTTGCAGGTTTCTACCAAGCGGCTGAACAAGCAACAAGCATACAGCAGCATACCTAAGGTACCTATCGCTGGGATCCGGAAAATACAGCTTAGCACACTCGGCGTCATAAATGGAACGGAAGGAATAGAAGCATGTTGCTGTTCGCCATACGACTCTCCATGCTTTTGAACGAACCTCCTTTCTAGAGTCGGTTGCCCGTATAGTTGACGTACCTCACCGCACGAGAGGTTACTGACCATTAACTGTCCGTCTTTGCGCGTGTGTCGTCTGTTGCAGTGCACCAAAACCGGGTCGGCTTTATTTCCCATTTTACACGGGAGAGGCAAAGCTGCCATCGAACACGGCCCCTCATACCTGATATTGAGGAGCGTCAGTAGGATAAACAGAATAAATTGATCGGGACGCACATCAAGCAACGGCAGTTGGACGGGGCGGCTACCGCTGCATTGGAGACTGCATCCCATCAAACCCACCATCACACCTCGAAGGGCGGCTCAATATCGAAGATAGGCCAGAGAAGGCCTCGAGCTTGGCAAGGAGATAGATATACCGGAGCGCAAGATTGGAGCCCGAATAAGAATGGCGGCGCATCCGCAGAAAGGCTTGTCACCAGTGATTGCGGACTTTGTAACACCAGGTTGGCCGTTGATCCAGTTGCTTTCCGTTCCGATCCTTCGCATCACCGCCAGAACCGACATCGCAGATTCAAGATGCATTGGAGTACGCTTGTCTCAGTGGCCCTCTGGGGGCGCACCGAGGCACTGCTTCGGTTTGGTTGCTCACAGCTCGTCGTCGAGCGTCTCGACCCTCTGGTCAATCCGGGGCTGAACCCGTCGCCGCATCTGCATCAGATCATCGGGGGAGTGAGTCGATCGAAGAATGCATATCTAGGAATGACGGCTGAACTCCTGTAAACAGAACTCCTTCAACGTGACCATGGCCTACGACAAGGACATGGCAAACGACTCGACATGCACGACTTGCCAGTTCTCCGAAGATTTCTCCAACTACTGGACAGCAGTCCTGTTCTTCAAGGCCCGAAACGGATCCTTCCACCGCGTGCCGCAGAGGGGCAATGCCGGGTTCGAGGATTCCAACGGCGGCATGACTGTGTACTAGTGCGTCTGCTTGAGAACTTGCTTTTGCGTCCAGAGCTGACCAACCAACAGCATGCAAGACGGCCTGTCGGACTATCAGCAGAAGTCCAAGGTCACCGCCTTCAAGCCAGGGTTCCGCATGCTCATCGGTGACTCGATGGCCCGCAGCAAGGACGAGGTCAGGAAGTTCAGGCAGCTGACCTACACATGCTTGGAGAACATGGGGACGCGGTTCCCGGAGACGATGAACTTCCCGACCAAGCCTTGCCCTGCCGGCATCATGGCCAATCTGCGCTTTCCGACGTGAGTGAAGCGGCTCAGCCACCCAAGCGGCACATCGGGACTTATGCACTAACAAGACACCACACCCAGGTGCTGGGACGGCAAGAACCTGGACACACCCAACCACCGGGACCACATGGCCTACCCGGCGAGCGGGACGTTCGAGTCGCAGGGCCCCTGCCCGGCCACGCACCCGGTCAAGGTGCCGCAGCTCATGTACGAGACCATCTGGGACACGCGGCGGTTCAACGACCCGGCCGACTGGCCCGAGGACGGCAAGGCCTTCTACTGGAGCATGGGAGACAGCACCGGGTACGGCACGCACGGCGACTACGTCTTCGGCTGGAAGGACGACGCGCTGCAGCGCGCCATGGACTCGCCCTGCTACGTCAACTGCCCGACGCTCAAGACGCAGAGCATGACGGCCATGAACTCGTGCAGCGTGAAGGACGTTGTTGAGGAGCAGATTGACGGCTGTGAGTGCATGTTGCTTCCGAGCTCGTTGGTGCGGGATGCTAACCCTTGCTTAGGGCTTGATTCGATCCCTGGCAACCCTGCGCTGATTTGAGGAGGGGATGGACAGCGGAATGTCAAGATGTCGTGGCCAAAGTCAAGTTGCAAACTGTTGGCATTTTGCCAATTATGTTCGCCCCGGAAAGTAGACAGTTGAGTGTATTTCCTGAAGCTTGTGATCTCCAGAGCTGGTAATAAACAAGATTAGCACTTCGATCATGCTTTATCAATGTAGCTTCACGTGACCTTGATACAGCAAAGTTCAACCTGTTGCCAACCCAACTTCCATCCATTGACAAAAACCACCCCCTTTGAGTCATGCGCAATTCTCCAGGGGTCAAAGGGACAAATAAGCGAAGGCTATCCGCAACAACAAGCTGCGTGGCGCAGTGGAAGCGCGGTAAGTCTCTAAAACTCGATCACATCATGGCGACTCGTCACTAACCCTCCCCAGCCGGGCTCATAACCCGGAGGTCCTCCGATCGAAACGGAGCGCAGCTACTCTTTTCCTTCTTGGCTTTGTGTTCCTTTTTTCTCTTCTATCCTCTTTCTTGTCTAATTTTCTGACAAGCCCATCCATGTGTCCCTCGCAATGTCGCAGATTCCTTATGTCAAGCATCGTGTGCAGGGCCTTGGTCCAATGCGATGACTGTCCCTTGAGCAAGCATCGACGGTGATCCTCCCTGTCAACCAGGTCTGCTGCTCGCCTTTTCAAGCTGCGCCAGACCAAGGAGAATCTCGCTCAGCTCTCCGATGGTAGTGCCGTACACCTCCTCCCCACCGTATCTCTCCAATTCAGCGATAGCCAGCCGCGCATACTTTTTCGTATTTGTTGCGTCTCGAAGAGCATAGTACAGCCGCGTCAGAACCTCGTAGTGTTCACCGAGATGCGCTACAAGCTCCTCCTTCAGCACCAGGTCAATCATCTCCTTGCTCATGGCTACAGCACGGTCGAACTGCTTGGACTGCACCAGCTCAACGATCTGCTGCCTGATATCGCCGATCCTCCCACGGCGGCGATCAGACGGGATTAGTTCTGCAGAAGGCGCGGTGCACAGCGCGCAAGTACATCGAAATCCCCAATTATGAAGCAGCGAGTGCTGCCGCTGTCCGTACATAGTCCCAAACTCCGCATAACTGATCGTGATCTCCTCGCCCGGTTCGATGTCGCGGATCGAGACAGCCGACATGGTCAGCAACTTCTGCGAGAACCGGGTGTGCGCGTTCGGCTTGCAGGCGTGGTTGATCCTCGAGATCCCGGGGAACAGCCCCATCCACGGCCTGTCGTCCAGCGTGATCGAGAAGGCGTTCGTCCGCATCACGTCCTCCATCACCGCCCTGTCGGCCGCGCTGCTCCGCGCCAGCGACAGCACCCTCTGCGGGTCCGGCAGCTGCTCGACGGCCTTGTCGAGCAGCATGTGGCTCTGGAACCCGGGCATCTTCTCGGGGAACTCGACCGCCGCTATGATGCTGGCGTAGTCCACCATGAAGACCGATCCCCGCTCGATCCTTTGACGCGCGACAACGCCTTTACCCTTGCCTGGCATGTCCACGATGCGGTACGAGGGAGATATCGTCGCATTGGCGTCGCTGGTCACCGCGAGGGGGGCGCTGAACGACTTCTCCAGCACATCAAGAGAGCTCGCGGCAACTTCGGGGGTGCTGATGAAACTGACGCCCAGGTCGCTGCTTCCGTGGAACTTGGAGTTGGTAAAGACGCAGTAGCTCGAGCTTGCGCAGTAGGGGCGATGCGTCCAGGGGCTCCAGCTGTTCGGCTCCGGGCCGGCCTCGTCGTCTAGAGGAAGGGGGCAGTGACGCTCGCGCAGGAACTGGCTTGGATAGGCAGGACCGCATTGCTCAGTATCGTGGCCCCCGTGAGCCAGAGCATATCCCGCGAGGATTGCGAGCTTAAGGACTGCATGGAGAGCCATGTTGACGACTCGAGGACCGGCCCTGGGCCAGGAGGAGCTGTAAGAGAGGCATGTCGCAGGCTCTAAATATGACACCGACGTTCGCCTCTTGTAGGTCAAGCCAAATAGTGCTCGGAAGCTTACCGCTATCCCTCCAAGATGTTAATGCGGTTCAGTTTCACTCTGATGGTTGCCCAGCCGTCTATATGGCCGGCGGTATGCGCCGAGAGCCATCGAAGCCCAATTAGCCGCCCTGCTCTTAGCATCTACCCACAATAACAGACCGCAAAGCTTGGACGGAAGCCTTGTGATCTGCGCCTTGAAAGCCCGAACGGCTTCCAGTTCATCCTGACCTTACCCATCCGCCTCACTGTGCCGCGTGCCTGGCTTGGAGCAGCTTGTCGTAAAGCAGTCATGTCCGGTTGACACACAAGTGTAGCGCAACCGGCAATGATCGCCGAAGTAATTAACTGGATGTCCTACTGTCTCCCATGTTCGCCTCCAGGGTCTTCAGGACGGGCAAGGATCCAATTGTACGCAGCCAGGGCAGCCGAAGAGAAGTCCCAAAGCCGAGGATCTGCCACTTGGGTGCTTGGCCTTGAAGCACAGCCACAGGAAGAGATTTTGGCAAAGGACAGATTGCACCGCCACCAGGACTCGGACAACAACACGTGACTCGAGGGAGGAGAGATCTTCACGATTGTCACCTTTTGTGGTCTGTTGGAGACCCAGCGAGAGTCTCCCTTTCGAATGATTTCCCCCTTTCCTAGTCTAGACGACACTTGATACGCATAAAGAAACCAACTAGCAGACCGTGCAGATCGTCATGCCATCCAGTTTTCTCCACCAGCGCAGAGTATTTTTGGCCGTCTCGGCTCCGACATGTCATCGGAGTAGAATATGGGGCAATGGGGCCGGACTCCGTATAAGGGCCGCGATCCCGACGGAAATGTTGGACAGAAGACTGGGCTTTTTGCGCCCAGTGATTGATATATTTCTGTTCAGCCCTCAGCTAGATGCACGGAGCTTAACCTGTCCGTTGGATCGGGAAGTCGGGGTTCCAGTCGGGTGAGGATGCTCGTGGTGAATACACGTATCGCTCGGCCATATCTTTCCATGGTTTGGTCGCTGTGGTGGCTGTGCATCGAGCTCAAAAATGCTCGCTCTCGGATCACAATACGATTGGATCTCCTGACCTTCCCAAAGCTACACTACATACAGCTGGAATCCTTCTGTCCTTTTCGCTCGGAGATTGAGTGCAGACTTAGATAGCTGGCCTTTTCTGGAGATTCATACAGGTGAGGCAGTGCTGGAACGGCGCCAATGTACGCCGCACCAACATTTCGGTTCAGCAAACGACAAGAGACGATTGACATGCCCGTTTCACGCTCCTCGTCGCCAATTGGGAACATACTTGAATGCTCACCCACGGTAATATTTATCGCGCTACTGCATTGACTTCGTATGCACCCGTCATCTGAAACTAGAAGTGAAAGTTTGCAGATAAGAATCGTTCTTTTATCACAGTAAAAGGCTTGCGTCGTCCAGATTCCTGAGGCCCAAAAAACGGCAGTTGGCTGGCACCGGCTTCGTCATCCTCAGGCCGCAGAGATCCAATGCCAGGGGACCTTAATGCGACAAGTGGGCAGCGCCGGTGTCAGGGCTGAGCCGAAGTATCCGCCACGTACTTGGATAGTGGACCGGGGCGGCGCAATGCCTGGGCCGTATCGCCGAGAGAGGCTAAATCCGGAATAATAAGTTTTGATTGGCCACCGGATCGAGCCAAGGCAACGTTCTTCCCTGGGGTTCTTCGCATGGGACGCGTAATCATCCCCTCCCTTGAGCGACCCTGTTCCCCTGTCCGGCCACCGTGAGCCACAGACTGCCAGTCCGGCTCCCGCCAATTGCCCGCTGAACTTCATCTTGGTCTCAGCCGCCGAAACCACTTCGTGGTCTTTCCACTGTCTCTTGTTTCCAAACTTCCCCTTCTGAACGAACGTCCGGACAGTCGTTTCGCTCTCAAGCATTTCTCCAACGAACAGTTCGAGTGGCGAGTGCAGCAACGACAGCTACCTGACAATTGCCCAAGGTACACATTCCCCCGGACGCCTCAACATCGTTGCTCTCCACAACCCAGCGATCGCCAAGTCGAGCGAAGCAGAACTGAGGACGCAGCGTTGGAATACCAAGTTTTCCAAGACGTATCATCTGAAGGACTGCCCGATCCTCAGCGGTTAACGCTTGTCGTTGGCCAACAGACAGTCGGTTTGCTGCTATCATCGGGGATTCCTCACCATGAATTCCAACAACCCTTTCAACCTCTACACCAGTCTTGATATGGCCCAATATCAACTGCTCTCACCATCCGGGTCTCCCGCCGAGGCTGCCAAAAACACCATCCTCAACCGACCGATCAAGACCGAGTCGCTGACCGCATCGTTGCTCCCGGCCCAGAGCATGAGCGGTCCTAGCTTTGATTACGAGTCTTATCAGCAAGCCACGGGCCTCGTCCCGGGCTCCATCGCAAACACACACGCCATCAACCAATCGCTGTACGGCAACGGATTCCTGTCCAACATCGACACCGCATCCGACTTCAACTTCAACTCGCCACTGCCCCAAGCCTCGCCCTTCGCATCTCCGCTGACAGACGCCATGGACACGGCCAATGCGACCCCAGTCCGGCAAACAGTCGACCCCAGTCGTCTGCAGTCCGAGGCCAACTCCCAGTCGTCGTCCACCAACATGCGCGTCTACAACGGCTTCCACACAAACCAGGCCGCCGCTGCTGCCGAGGCGGCCAAGCTGAAGATCAAGGCCGAGGCCCAGCAGATCCAACAACAACAGATAATACAGCAGCAGCAGCAGCAGCAACAGCAGAGGCATGCTGCGCAATCGGCGAAGCCGCAGCGGCCAAAGGTGCAGCCACCAACCGACCCTCTGCTGGAGCAGAAGATCACCCACGTCCTGAACCAGTTCCGCCAGCAGGAGTCTTCCAACTCAGACTTCCAGAGTCCCGAGTCACCAGAGGACGCGAACCGAAGCCAGAGCAAGGACCTCGATGACATGGATGAGGATGAGCGGTTACTGAACAGCGAGGAGGGCAAGAAGCTCACCCCCAAGGAGCGCAGGCAGCTACGCAACAAGGTGTCTGCACGTCACTTCCGCAAGCGGAGAAAGGGTAAGTCTGATCCGTAATTCATCCATTTCCATCTATTTGCCGTTGGAACACGCTAACAAATCACAGAGATGATCGGCGACCTTGAAGAGACCAACCAGAACCTCGAGCGCGAAGTCAGCATCCTGAAGCAGGAGAAGGAGAAGCTCATCTCGGACTACCAGAACCTCCGCAAGTTCGTCGAGCACATGATCTCGACACCCAACTTCGCCGGCTACATGCAGGAGCAGGTGCTCGGCCTCGCTACCCAGCAAAACTCGGTTGCTAGCCCACAGGTCGCCCAGCCGCGCCAGCGCCAGCGGTCGCAGCAGACTCCGCAGTTCAGCATGCCCATGATCCCCGAGCAGAGCCACCAGACGCTGCAGCTCGCCGACGTCCTGACGGAGGACGCCCTCTTCAACGACGAGTCCATGAACGACTTTGCCGGCATGCCCGTGCTCAGCACGCAGAACTCCAACGAGTTCGACATGTTTGGCGACAACACCCAGATCTTCGCCGTCATGGACACGCCGCAACCGTCGATCGACATCTCCGCCCTCTCGGGCAAGACGTCCAACTTCGTCGGCCAGCAGCAGGAGTTCGACTCGCAAGACGAGAAGGTCGAGATGCCACCCCTCGAGAAGGGTCCCGCCCCTGTCGCCCAGCCGGTGGTCGTTGAGAAGCTCGCGGCATCCCCCCTCGCGGATGACGACTTCGAGAACGACCCTGCCTTTGCCTTGTACCACCAGGCCACCGACGCCACAAATGCTGGCGCCAATGACAAGCCCGTCGAGTTCGACACCGCCGGTCTGTCGCACGTGGACATCTTTGGCGGCATCGAGCCGGAGAAGGTGTTTGAGCGGTACGAACTCGTCGACGCCTCGGAGGAGGAGGTCGGTGCTGTCTTGGCCATGGAGCGGGTGCAGCGCATCAGCTCTACAATCGAGGTTGTGACGGCGCGGTTGGAGCTTATGACGATCAACTTGTGATGACATAGCGTTTTGTATTTAGATTTGGATATCCGTGTAGTCGTGTCCCGACTCTGGCGTTCGTGGTGCTTTTCGGGGTATTGTCCCGCATGTATCCCCCCAAGGGGATTTTCTCTTTGTTTAGCAAGGCCTACGTGCCTTGCAGGTTAAGGGCGGCTTTGCTCCCTTTTCGCCGCTTGTTGGATAGCTGCGCACTTGCCATTTCGGGGATCACGAACTATCTCGACTTCCTAGCGATGTGTTCTGCCAGGTCAGTCTGGAAGAAGGAGCTGGTTTGTATTGCTCATCGATAGACTCTCAAATCAATACCAAATCCAAAACATTGGCCTCAAGTTCCAGTCTTCTCGGGCTGTCTCATTGCTGATGACTGTTGCTTCGCGACTGAAATCCGCACTTTGCGCGCCACCAAGTCTGAACTTCACGTGCTGTACAACTGACGATCATATTGACGGGCTGCTGTAGACAAAATGGACATGACAAGGTCGAGATAGACGTGGAGCTTGATTGCTGCAATCTAGCAACAAAACCCCCTATCCTGAAATGAAAGGTGAGTGAAGCGCCCGAATGCACGCCAACCCACCGTGTGTACACAGGTTGCCCCAACAACCGTAATCTCGAGAACGTCAACAAATCATGCAGCACGTCACCCCCAGCCAGTCACCGCATCCCGAACAGCCAGACCATCAACAAAAGTGACTGTTTGCTTTCTTATTGTTACACAAAGTATACCCCAATCACATTCGACACGCGGTTGCCGCAGTTATCACTGCAGCCCAGCCTCTAATAAACTCAACGTCAACAAACCCACCCGTTTCGCTCTCCGAACATGCCACGCAAATCACCAGACCCAGACATCGACTTTAAGATATTCGTCGATCCGTCCTGCCTGAGCGCCCCAATGGACGAAGAAACACCAGATAGTACTCCCGCGGTCCGAGACATCCCGCTGCCGACCGTCGAAGCCGCCGAGGCAAAGGAATGCGACGAGATTAGCAGCTGGAAGGATATCCACTTGGGGTCGAGTCGGGGGCCGAGTCGACCGCAGTCTGCCATGGAGGGGACGACGGTAGAGGAGGAGATTGATGATTTGCTTGATGAGATACAGGATGGAAGGCACGAGGAGGATGAGCAACGCCAGCATGAAGATGGGGCCGACGATGTCGGTGCGGTTCCTGAAGGTGAACCAACGGAGGATGCTTCCATTGGTGTTGATAATGGAGAGGGAGTAGATTCACATGCGGAGGATGCCAGCGTTGATATAAGCCATACGGAACAGCATCTTGAGGAAGACCTCGACGATATCCACGGGGACGAAGCACAAGAGCAGGAAGACCATGACAGTATCCACGAGGACGAAGCACAAGAGCAGGAGGACCACGACAGTATTCACCAGGACGGAACACACGAAGAGGTAGACCTCGATGAGCTGTCTGTTCACGCGGAGGGTTCCCACCATGAGGACCAGTGGCCCGCCACCACTGAGGTCGGCGAGGATGCTGCGCATGAATCCGGAGCAGACAAAAGCGATGTCCACGACGACCAGATGTCCAATCACGAAGAAACGTCGTTCCAAGACGAGCCGTCAGTTCACGAAGAGTCCGGCATATACGAAGATGACTCGTCCATCGTCCACGAACCCAGCACGAAACAAGAGCTCAGCATTGCAGACAACGACGACGGTCAGCAGGAAGACCACAGTCTGCTAGAGGATTCAGACGAAGCTGCCTCCCGTCGATCCTCAGCACTCTCCGACGCAGACCGGCGCGGCTCATTACGCACCGAAGCCCTCATCCAAGCCGCCGCCCGTGCCGTAGTCGCCCAGATCGAGGAGCGAGCCATTGCCGCCGTCCACTCTCACCGGGCCTCTCTCTCATCCAGCCACGCGGACGAGGGCGACACCTCCATCCTCAGCAGCACATCTCACATCGAGCCCTCCCACAACCCTGTCGACACCACCTCCCCACCCTCACCCACCAGCAGCCGCCACTCCTCCACCTCCTCCCACTCCCAAATCCACCACCACTCCTCCGAAGAGAATGACAGCTCCTCCCACCACGACAGCGACCCCGACGTCTTCAGCGACCGCGGCGGCAGCGCCAACAACAGCGCGCGCAGCTCCCTCTCCTTCGACGGCCACCCTGCCGAACAACAAGACGACGACAAGACCCTCGCAACCCCCGTCCGCAAGCTGCCCCCGAGCCGCTCCGCATCCCCCCGCCTCTCAGCCGTCTCGACCCTCTCGCAGTACGAACAAGCCGAGTGCGTTGTCGCCACCAGCACAAACCGCAGCACCCGCGACACCCCTCGCATGCCCTTCCGCACCCCCTCCGACGTGAGGGCGATCCAGATGTCGAGCCCCACGCCGTCGGTTCTCAACGGCGGCGCCTCGCCCCGCTCGGCCAAGAGGAACGGGCTGAGCACGGGTGCCGCCTCGGCGCAGTACTACAGCCCCAAGTCCCGCCCGACCCCGCCGCCGCGGTTCAAGGCGGCGCGCGCGCCGCTGGTGCTGCTGCACGTCACGCTGCTGCCGCTGCGGTGGGGATGGGGGGAGGTGCTGGACGGGATGGACGGTGCAAAGGGCGAAGGGGCGGGGTTCGAACCGTCGGACGAGCTAAAGGGGTTGTGGACTGCGTGGCGGCAGCTGCGCGACCGGGTGGGCGACACGGTGCTCGAGAGGGGTGTCTTGCTGCCCCACCCGCAGAACGACTACGAGGTGCTCGAGGAGAGGCTGCTGGAGGCGCTGGAGCTGCCGCTGCGGCGGAGGGCGAGGATATTGGAGTGTGGGCACTACCTCGGTCCGGCTAATGAGATGGGTGATGATGAGGACGAGGAAGAGAGTGAGGACGACTACAACGCCCATACTGGACGGTTTCGACGTGGTGAGAGGAGACATTGGTGCGGTACTTGCAAGGGGGAGATCAAGTACGAGGATCTAGGACCGGGGAGGGTGTTTCGCGTCAAAGTTTATGCCAGCAATGGGCTGATGAAGGCTGGTGCGTGGGCGGCGTGCTGGAAGGAAATGGAGAGGGTTGATGTGGAGGTCGAGCCTATTGTCGAGGCGGCGTTGCATCGGGAGTTGGAGAGGTTGGCTGCCTTTCAGGTTGAAATGGAGGACAGGCGTCAGAGGCTGTTGGAGGAGGAAGAGAGGGCGCGCCAAGAGCGGGAGATTCGTGTTGAGGAGGAGATGCACCTGCCTACTCCCCAGATCCACGGGGTTTACGACGAGCCGAGCATTCTGTCTTCTCCCCAACATAGAATGCACGCCTCGCCGCCGTCTCCAGGTCAAACCAGCTCGCCTATCATGGCCCGCTCCCCGTCCCCCCTGCTCCAAGACCCAGTCGAAACAACCTCAGCCCGCCGCCGCAGAGAAGAAGCCCGTCTCCGGGAGATCTACGGCACCAGCCCCCCTCCTCCCGCGCCGCACTTCGACCACCTGGACGACGAACCCGTCCCGTCATCGACACGCGCCGAGCCGCCCACCTCGACTTTTCCCTCGGCCGGCGTGCCCCTCGGAGACACCCATCCCGAGGATACGTCTCCCTCCGCGGCTCCGTCCTACGTCGCTCCCCCGTCTCCCCGCTCGCCTTCGGAAGAGGCCGCCGAGCGCCGCACGCAGCGCCGCTCGGGAGCGTATCAGAGCGCCTCGCTGCCGGAGCTGGTATTTCAGGCCGTCAAGGTACTGATGCGCGACCGGAAGAACGTGGCTATTGTCATCTTGGGCATTTTCGTGGTGCTGCTCGCCATGAGTCCCGGTGGGCAAGGTGAAGTCGGTGTTGACGGGTATCGCGTTGGGGTGCCAGTGCAGCCGGTGCTAGGGCGTGAGGCGGCGATGGCGCAGGAGGGGTATGCGGTGGATAATGTAGCTACTAAGGTCTCTGATGAGGTGCCGGTGGTTACTGTTAGCGCTACCCTGGAAAGCACCGTTTTGGAGAGGCCTTCTGTTGAAGCGACGGTTGTCGGCGCCGAGCCAGAGGCGGAGACTGTCGCTGTGGCTGACGAGCAACCTAACGTCGGTGTCCCGTCCGCCAGCAACATCAGCTCCTCGATCAGCGCGGCGTCTGTTATCCCGTCTCCACCAGAGGAGATAGTGACGGAGAAGAAGGTTGTCCGCGTCATCGAGACCGTCACTGAGACTGTGAAGGTCAGCGTCACGGCTACGGAGTCAGTTATCGCTGCCCAAGCGACAGAGTCGGCTGTCGAGGAGGTGGCAGCTCACGTGGCTGAGGGTGGCGCTGCTGGTACTAAGGGCGACAGAGCTGCATCTGTCCCCAGACTGGAACTGGCAGTGTGCCGGGTAGAGAAGGCAGACGTGTGCCTTGTTGCGGAGGGTCTCCAGCCGTCTACTTGAGGCGTGCTTGTTTGATGGGCTACCATTTGGAGCGCTGATTTGGAAGTTCTGTTTCGAGGAGATGACTGGAAATCGAGTGGTCGCAGATGCCCGGAGACGGAGACGGCCTGTCCATGTTTTGTTCTTACGCGACTACCCCCTCGTTTGTAATGCCCTCATGACTGATTATGTAGATCAGATACCAATTTGAGAAGTTAGCAGAAAGTGTGAGCCCGAAGTCGTAACTATATAAATACACGAAAACATGCATGGGTATCATCCGCAAAGTCAGCCACTCAAAAATAATCATGCCGTCATAAATACTTCGCACATCCAGCGCCTCTCTTTTCTTGTCCTAGACAACTTCGCCACTGCCTGCATGCCGATATAACCCTAGCGTATCCGTGATCCAGTGGCACCGTCGTTCGGGACCTGTTCAAGTTCAATGCTCGTAGATGTCTTCATCACCTTCCGCTTGACCCTGTCCACCATATCAACCACCAGCTTCCTCTTTCGACCGGCGGTATTATTGTCAGGCATCCGGCTAAGATCCACAGTGTTAGGCAGCGACGACGCCGCTTCACTGGGAGACCCAACGGAGTGCACCGACGACCCGTCCCCAGCATTCGACACCTGTGTCTCGGTGTCGCCGAAACTCCCCGAGAGCTGGCTGCGCCCGGAAGAAGAATCGATGCTCGTCCCGAGCCCGCTGTCGGGCGGCTCCAGCGTCCTTTGTTCCTGGTTGGTCTGGTGTCCCAGCCGGAACGGCACCCTCCAGCTGTGGCTGAACATGATGGCGCCCTCGCTGTGACGTTCAAGATCCTTCGGGCTCCCGAAGGAACGACCCCACAGTTTCGGGGTACAGGAGCTGGGTAGGAGGACCTGGACTCTGCTGCCGGGTTTCGTTCCCTTGGTGGCGCTGGCACACTGACAGGGATCGAACAGCGGACCGGGCGTGTGCCAGTATATGTCGTCTGCGAGGCACCAGGGGATGCTCTCGGTGCTGCCCCTGGTTGTCAAGATCCGCTCGACGAGGGTCACACAGGTGGCCAGGTAGTCCTTTCCGGTGGGGAGGCTTACGCCGTATCCGCACCCGCCGCACGAGGGGCTGCTTAGGTTGTCCTGGGACGGCGCAATGAGCTCGCCGAACCCCTTCCCGAACAGCGTGATGGCCTGGATAGAGCGCAGAAGATCTGTCCACCCGCGTCCTGACTCGCAGACGTTGAGCTTGATCATGTGCGGCCTAATCGGAGCGTTGCTCGTGGCCACATCCATGAAGTCGAAGCCTTCCAAGATATTCCTCGGCGTTCCGCGGAGGCGGAATCCGACGCCGTTCTCTGATTGGACGTTGTTGAGATGGTCGATCATCTTCTCCAAAATGGCGAAGACTTCTAGCACCCTGTCTCGGAGACAGTAAAAGGTTACTTTCCGCTTCGAGACAACCTCTTTCACCGTCTCGATTCCCCGAGCTCCACTCCTCTGCTGCTCGGTCTCTTCGTCCCAGGTATCCTCGCTCTCGGTGTAGAGTCTGAGCGAACAGTTCACTGGGTTGAAGAGCACCGCCGCAGCGGCATCGGGACCATGCATAGTTGTGGCACACTCCTTCAACTGCCCCTGATTGTACAGGAAGTAGGGTTTGAACACGTCTTTCTTGTCATGCTCCAACGACGCCCGCACCAGATGGAGTAGCGCACTCAGACCATCAACAAGCCACGCCCGCCGGTCATCCAGGTCGTACAGCACAACGTACTGTTTCGCGATGAACTTGAGGCGAGAGGCGTAGCCTCCCAGGCCGCCTGCGATAATACCCCGGTCCTTCTTACCAATGACGAAGCTTGCACTCACACCGACAGGATCGCCCCCGGAGATGACGACCTTCTCCCAAGCATGGCGTTCCCGCGGCTTGCCGAGGCCGGACCACTTGATGTCGTAGTTGGCCTGCGGTGACCCGGCATTGTTCCGAGCGTGGGATACCCAGCCCAAGATATGGCGAGCTTGTCTCAGGCCAGTCGGCCGGATGTGCTCGAGTGCTTCAATGCGGCAGTCGGTGTAGGAGATCCGGGTGCCGTCCTCATTGAGCAGCAGGTGCCAGAGTACCATGTCGGCGACTTGTTTGGTGGGGACTAGCATTCCTGAGTATCCCTTGATAAAGGTCTTATCGTCGAACTCGGCCACGCCGTGAGCATCTGCCAGCGCAACCAACATGTCGAGCGGGATCTCCAAGCCTGTGCCGGTCTCGAGCTCAGGTCGACGCGGGATAGGATATCCCCACACAACGACCGGATTTCTGAACATCTTGTGCCAGCATTCGCCGTTCCGCAGCTCCGGTTTGACAGAGGCCGTCCCTATGCAGGATGTCGTGATGTGGCAAGAAAATGGCAGCGATGCGTCGGCGCCGCGTTGGAACTTTTGAACGGTTGGGCGGAACACGGTTATCCTTGATTCATCTGGGGATGATCGAAGAGCAGTTATGAGCCAGCCGAGCTGCTCCCCGATCTCGACCATGGAGTACGCCGTGCCAGATGCCTCAATTGTGAGAATCTTGTCAGCACACCTTGCTGCGATGCGTGTCTTGTCAGGAAGGATATCTAGACACAGACATTGTTAGCTAAGTATAGACGTTGCACACCTCCGCCTTAGTTTATATTGGCACCTACAGGTATGTCGCTCTACACACCCTCCAGCACGAGCGTCGCTCCTCCGAAGCGTATCCCCAATAATACGCAACATGTGCTTTCCCGTGGACTGCCATGTTTGGCAGAGGTACTGTTCGCATGTTGTAGCTTGCGCGTCTTCGGCGGATCCCGTCAGCGTGATAACCTTGCCGAGGAGGTCCTCAAGCCCTGTGTCGTAGCCCTGTTCTTCGACAAACGAGACGGGGTCCCAAGGTGCCGTGAAGGTGACCATGACAGAAGGGACGGCGTATCTCCTACTGACATGGCGAGGCGTCGGCAGGCCCTGGAGGATCCGCCTTCTGATATGCATCATCCCATCGACAGTCGAGTTCGCCAACTGCAACTCGCGCTGCAAACTGCCGACCAGCCAGTCAAAGGCAGAGCTTTCCGTGATGAGCGAGTGGTACCGAGATAGGTCAATGATGTCAACCTCATCCTCCAGAGGTTCAATGTCTGGCAGCTCTTCCACTTCGAGTTCGTCCACCTCGTGCTCCGGCTGGTCGTCGGATGCTTTCTGAGCCCAGAGACTGAGCTTGTCTTCCAGAGACATCCCTGCTGCATCGATACCACTATCCTCAATCTCTGTAGAGCCCTGCGCCTCGTCTTCCCTCAGTCGGTTCTGGAGTGATATAGTGATGGCTCTAACAACTCACGCGTTAGCCGAGCTTTGAAAGGGCGGATTTCAACACAGTACCTTCGATGCTTGTGCACAAAATACATAATCTCCAAATCCCCTCTGGTCGATGAACTCTGGCCCAATTTTAGAGCAAAAGCTTGTAGCAGCTCCGGCAGGCAGTCTTCGAGTTTTCCTCCGCTGCAGTCATGAACGTGGTGCTTGATCTTGCCAAAGAGATGATCGGCAAACTCGGAGATGTAACGCTGTGTTCTGGAAACGGAAGCCTGACTCCTATCGTCGGAATAGATAGTCCCAATGTCGCTGGCCTCATCCCCAGCCACTGCCTCTTCCTGAGCCATTGACTCCGTATCCAGGTGGTCGTGGCCTGGCCCTACTTTGGCACGAGAAAGTGACGCATATCCGGAGTCTGTCTGGCCGGTAACAGTCCTGGAATCCTTGTGAGAAGGATTCCATGACTCAGCGTATCCATGGCTGCTGCTGGCACCGTTCCACAATCGAGTGGACATGCGCGCCTCCGTCCTGTCTAGCTCCTCGGTCGTGTAGTAGTCATTCCAGATTCGGGTAAGCCGGCTATCACCATTGTAGGTCTTGGGAAGAGACGTCGAGTGCTCCAACTTCTTGTGATTTGCCATGATCGCCCAGAACAACTGCGGGTCGCCATCAGGTCTGTACCCGCACTCGGCGCAGAGAGCGTCCGCTTGGATCAGTTTGGTACGTTCCCCTTCCTTCTGATGACGTTGTTTTTCTAGGGCTAGTGCGTCGGCCTCAGCTGTATCGTGTGATGAAATGCTGGATGATCGGTTGGCGATGTTGTTTGGTAGAGTAGTTGTCACCTCCGGGACACTCTCTCGGCCGGACTCGAACGTTGATCTGGCCAAGCTGTCAATAGTGGCAGCTGCAACCACGCCGATTTTTTCGTTGTCTTCTGTCTGCATAGTGCGAGCCTCCACCGCAGCTTGACCTTCAGCAATGGCCAAGGCAGTAGATTTAGCCCCGGCCAAGCCGGTACCGATATGATCGAGTTTCTCTTCAAGAGACGGTGGCACACCGCTCTTCATGTCCCATTGGTCATGCTCGTCTCTGGCATCCCTCGCTGGAGGGCCGGGGACAGAAGAGCCAGGTATTGAGCCTTGCTCGTTGGTTAAGTGGTTCGACATCACTGGGGCTGTATTATCGTGCTGCTTCAGTAGGTCTGGCCCAAGGCTGGTATCTGAGTTGCCGCCATATTGAGTCGGAAAGAGTGCAGAATGCATCGCATCAGACCATGGGTTGGAGAAGATTGGTGCCTGGTTCAGCATCCCCAGCCCAACGTACCCAGTCGGATCACGCTGAGATGGAATATGGCTGTTCTCCTGTTGCCGATAAGGCTGCGGCAGCCCGGGAGCTTCCCTCAAGTCTCCTTGACTCGGGGCACCTTCGCCCTGTTGGGGTTCGTTGGTACCAAATACATGGGCGGTGAAGCCCTCTGTCGTGCCTGTATATGGCGGTTGGTCTGCAACTGGAAGACGGAAAGGCGGAACGGTTGTAGGTTTGCTGAAAGGATCCTTGGACTTGAATTCCCCACACTGTGACGGGTCTGGCTTCCCAGTGTCATGCCCGAAGCAATAAGGACAATCTGAATCAGCCGCCTGCTTGTGGTGCCACTGTTGCCTGCAGGTAGAACAGTAAAGGACTTCGATGCTAATAGACCGAGACTGTCGGAGCATGTTGTCATGTGCTTCGATGACGTCGTTGAGCCCATAACTTGGAGACGGCTCTCTGGCCGTAGGATCAGATCCGGATTGCGATGCTTCAGTCATCACACTAGAAGTGGGAATAATGAACGGGTTTGGTATAGTCGTCTGGATATCCGCGGTCGGCTCAGGTGGCGGGAGGTACACTGTTGACTCCTGCTTCTGAGCCTCGGATGCTGATTGCGCCATCTTCGCACTCTCGGTTCTCGACTGTTTGGTGTCCCAACCAGGCCAGCTGCCGTCTGGCGTTGCGGCCCGCCTCTCGAGATCTTCCAGACGCATCTTCAGCTTTTTGCCTGCAATGAGGTTAGAGAGCTACCAATATCAAGCTTAGCTACGGCGACCCGCGAGACATACGGTAGTTGCGTTGAGCCACCCTGTTCTGTATCCTCCGCTGCTCAGCAAGATCCGAGACCTTCGTCGAACCGGCTGGTGGCGAGTTTTGTTGAGACATACGGTAGTTGCGTTGAGCGACCCTGTTCTGTATCCTCCGCTGCTCAGCAAGATCCGAGACCTTCGTCCAATCGGCTAGTGGCGAGTCTTGCCGAAACGGTGACTGTTCTCGCGGTGGAGACGGCGCGGGAGTAGCGCTCAGGTGCCGATCGTTCGCGGCCTGCAGTCCTTGCGCAAAGAGCTCGTTTCTCAATATGGCGGAATATAGACGAGACGGAGTAGAGGTCGTTTCGAAGAGCGGGTTAGACGTCTCGCCGCTGGAGACGTCCTTCACGGGAGTAACATTGCTCGTCCTTTGACCAGGTCTGGGAGCTGATGGTTCAGTAGCCAGAGGGGTGAAGGTGTCATGGAGGATATGCCATTTCTCTCTTTTGCCTCTGGAGACCTTCTCACACGGGTTTGTCAAGTGTTTGTCCAATGCATCGCGAGTATTGAATACTGCAAAACAACGACGACACACCCCGCGTTTGGCATGGCAGAGCTCCGACGACTGGATGTCGAACGAGTGCATACACTGCTGTGACACATGAAGATGGTGAGGCGGTCTGCTGAGATGTCTCCTAGAAAATTGTCAGTGATTGTGGCTCGTATATGTGCGTGGAGTCTTGTTATATTTACACGAGGGTGGAGATGTCCCTGTGCATTCTGTCGCAGGACTTGTATGGAGGTTTGGCCTGTCCGTTATAGACGTCCGGATATGCAGCAGCGAAAATGTCGGGCAATTGATTGTCCGCGAAAAGAGAGCTATCCACGGAGCGATCTCCGACGTCATCCTTTTTGTGCCTCCTCACGGCTTCAGCGGGCTCCGTCGGCGAAGACCTTGTTCCGACCTCAACTGGGGACTGGAAGTTCAGGTGCTGACTGGAGTTATTGTTGTTGCCTTGGTATTCGACACCCTGGACAGCGGTATCCCACCGAGTCCAGTCAAATCCGCCATTGCCAAGGTTCAGCCCGCCGTCAGGTTGGGTGTCGGTGTGCCCGCCTTGCAACCCCGGTACCCGCGTATCTTGGAGATGAAGATCTTCCTGCATCGCTGGCTCACTGGGCGGAGTGAGGGCTATCTTGAAGTTTGGGTCGAACAACTCGTCGCTATCGATTAGAGTCCCGTCAAAGTCTTGCGGGAACGGAACAGAACCGCTAGGCGCCTCAAGAGTGTGTGGTACCGGGAGCCTTCCGAATGGAGAGCGACGAACCGCCAACGGCGGATCGCAAGGATTACCAACACCGGCCTTTTGCCCACCCTTCAGCGCTTCAGTGTCTCGAGCATGGTCCTCTTCGTAGTGTTGAAGGAGGTCATGTAGCATGGGCCAGGCCTTGCCGCAGCAGGTGAAGTCACGCAAGAAGCTCTTTTCTAATTCGGGGCGGTCCGATGAAGACTGTGCTGTGAGTGGCTTCTGCGTATCTGGCGCGTTCTGGGCCGGGTCGCTCAAGGACACTCGTGCCGCGGTCTCTGTGGCTGCGTCCTGAACCTTGTCCTTGGGCCTTGTTGAGGGCCGCGCAAAGGCGTCGTACAAGATGCCATGCTTGTCGAGGTTACTTAAACTCGGTGTTTCGCAAGGGTATAGCAAGTGCGAAGCAAATTTCCCCCTCGTCCTGAAGGTCTTCCAGCACCGGGTGCACACGCCTGCTTTCTGCACAGGCGGCACTCTGGACCAGACATCGAACGAGGACAGGGTGTGTCCCGCGACCTCCAGGCCATGCACCGACTCACAGAGATGGTCGCTATGGAGATCAGAATACAAATACACAAACACATGGAGAGTTGGCAGTGCCCTTACATCAGGGATGGTATATCTTTGTGCAACATGCGGCAGGTCGCATGCGGGTGCTTGGACTCCGAGGGCACTTCCGGAATAGCCAGCCGGAAAGGGCACACCATGCGGCTGGGATCAAACCCGTATCCAGTGGCGGATCCATGCGACTCTGGCTTGGCTGGAAGAGATTGGTGCTCTTCGCCAAGTACCGCGGATGACTTGAGCCTTAGCTTATCGAGCTCGTCGCTGAGCTTCAGTGTCTGCTTTTCCGGCGCTTTGAAAAGCCAGTAGAAGCCGGACTTTGAGACCTGATGCTCGTCAAAACTTTGGCCCGGGAATCGTCGGCCGAGGTAGTGCTGCAGAGCGTCCCGGTTCAGGTCATGCATGTGGACCTTCCACTCATGTAGTTGAGGCTGGTCATGGGCACCTACCTCGGGACCGGCATCCTTTCCCGGATCTGGCTCCGACTTATTTCGCTTGCTTGTCGTCAAGAAGCCGGGTCCTGCTGGACTGCCAAACTTGCGAGGCCTAGATGGATCCGTCAGGCCCTGGCTGCCGATTGCACGGTCGTGATGATCCGAGTGGCTTTTGAGGTGCTGCCAGACCTCCGATTCCTCGGCCGACCAGTAAGGACATGATCCAATAGTACACATGTATCCCATGTGTGTCAAATCCAGATGGAGTCGAAAAGACTCTATATTCCTATAGTGCGTATTACACAGCGTGCACTTCAAGGGGTAATTCGGACTGTTGAGGTGCCTTTCCAGGGCCTCCTCCGTCGCGTAATTCAGCCCGCATGATGAGCAGCCGAAAGGGAGGTCAGGCGGGATCATATCGCAACAGGACGTCTGTCGCACGTCTGCTTTAGCGGTGCTTGCTCAGTCGTACTAAATGAGTTGCTTCAGCGGTGTTCAACTACGAAGCGATAAAGCAGGAAAAGACGAGATTTTATTCTCAACTATGCACGAGGTGGACGGCTCGGGCGGGCATTGTGGCGGCGCGCTTCAACAACCCTGGCAGGCCTTCGCGCGGGTATCACAGCCCCGACGTGCATGTGCCCTATGAGAAGGCTCCCTGCCCCAGCCCTCCCGGCACAGCCCCCATCCTTGTAGCAACCTGGATTCGCCGTGCCATCCTCGCAGACAACGAGAGCCGCTAGTCGATCACGGCCATTAGCGCAGTTCCGACATCATATCGAATCTGTTTTTATCGGCAGACAAACACGCAAGACGTACAAGTTACGGGTCCCAGCGGCACATCCCGCAGATCCACCACGACAATGACTAAGCGTTCCATTGTCGTTGACCTCACCTCTGCCTTCTTGAACGAATCATCACCATCAGCCACGGCAGGAATATCAGCTGCTTCCGTTGCCTTACATCCAGACTCTATACTAGTCTAGATGTTGTCGGCATTCGCACATTTGCCATGAACAACAACTCAGTGTCCGAAAATGCGTCTCTTTCTGGTCCGCCACGGCGAGTCTGTCGATAATGTAGCAGGTCTCTTGTATGTTCTTCCCCACTCCCCAACCTTGGCCTCGTCCTCTTGAACAGGTTTGCCCGGACTCCAAACTGACCTTCTCTCCTCCTCGCAAAAGTGCCGGCTCCCGCGATTCACCGCTGACCACCCACGGCGTCCTCCAGTCTCGCCGTCTCGGTGCCCACCTGTCGACAGTCACGCGCTCGATACCGATACGCCACGTCTTCTCGTCCGACCTGCAACGCGCCGCAATGACAGCTCAAGCGATCGTCGACGCCCGTCGCCCGGTTGAGTCGTCTTCGGTACAATCCGGGAGTGACCTCTCCGTCGTGCAGCTAGCCGACCTGCGGGAGCGCGACTTCAGGTCTCTGGAGGGAACAAAAGTCGGGTCTCGGCCGGCGCCTGGGGCAGGCGGATATCGCTTTCGGGACCCGGAGACGCAAGCCGAAATGGCTGTCCGAGCGGACAGGTTTATCACCTCGCATCTGAATCCGATCCTTGAGGTTGTGGATTTGTGCCCGGATATTCATCATGGAAGCGTCGTGATAGTGGCTCACGGCGTGATCCTCAATGCCCTCCTCAAGCGTCTGCTGATCAGGTTCTCTACTCCTGCTGAAGCCGAAGCTCTGTTCGCTGGGCGATCGAATACCGAATGGGTGGCGTCTTGGAGGAATACAGCTTACCTGGAGGCGGCCGTTTCTGCAACAACAGTTGGCACTGTGTCTGGAGATGGTACCGGCAGGCAAGAGTCGACTGTGCGGCCCGGAACGCTAATGTCCCAATCAGGTCCAGCAGTGCGTCTCACCATCATTGGAGTCAATCGCGTTGATCATCTCCAGGGGTTGAAGAAGACCCGGGGTGGAATCGGCAGCGCCAGGTTCGACACAAAGCAGAGGACGGTCGACTCTTTCTTCAAGGCGAGCCCGAAGAAAGGGCAACCCCACGCTAGTGACGGTGGTTGAATGTTATCATAAGCCTCAACACCGGCTCAGGCACATGGTATTCTGCTTGAACCTACGGCAGTTTTTGATTGGGTAGTCAGAACCAGAGGTATGTCACACGTGGTCTACAGTCTTCTTCTCCCAATGATCATACTACTAAGTTCCTAGACCTGTTCTGGAATACTGTGTGGAAGGAGGAAGGAAGTAGTTCAACCTCTGTCTGAAAAACATGCCGACTTCCCTTGTTGCCTGACAATTTTGTACTAGGGCGTCGCATACTGACTGGAGACATAGAGCTGCTAAGGAACGTCTGCAACAAACCCCGTTCAGGACCGCGCCATCTCTACGCCCTCTCACGAAATTTACTATACCTGCTTGTTGCACAAATCTAGCGGAACCACTTCCACGACTACTCATATCCTCCCCCAACAGTCTTACAGACTGGTATCTGAAACATCATTCGATGTCACTTGACTATCACTATCACGAGCGATCTTGTTGGCCACACAAAGCCCTGATCCATTGATCCCTCTTCAGAACCTCATCCGAGCTCAGATAAGCGTAGGAATCCCAGAAAGCGTTAGTTTTGTCGAGGAGTCGAGCCACTACTGCCTTATATAGCAACCAGCGACCAGATTCCCGGCCGAAGAGGAGCCTCTCAACCTTTAAGCACCCAAGCCCGGCAAAGTGGTATAGAGCTTCGCCAGCGTTCGCATCCAGGGAATTTGCCATGACGCCCTTGTCTAAGAGAAGTCTGACAACATGATGATGCTCAAAGATGACAGCTTTGAATATCGGCCTGTCTGTAGGAGGAATCCCAACTGGATTGGCGTCCGCCCCGAGGCTCAGAAGTAACCCCACTGCTCCCACATGACCATCTTGGGCCGCACGACAGAGAGCTGTTCGAAGCGACCGGTCTCTCACCTCGGTACAAGGCTCGTTATCAAGCAAGAGCTGTACAACTGGTAGATGCCCCTTCCTTGCTGCGACCTGCAGCGGAGTTTGTTCTCCTAGATGGTCTGTGGCCCCGGTACAGGCCCCATTATCAAGTAAGAGCTGTACAATTGGTAAATGCCCCTTCGCTGCTGCAATATCCAATGGAGTTTGTCCTTGGAGGTCGATAGCCGTAACTCGCCCATCCTGCAGTATCAGCTGTTGTAGCAGCGCCTCGTCGCCCTGACCCGCAGCTTGAAGCATATCCACATCCAGTCTGGCCTGCCTTTCGTCTTCGTTCTCAGCTCGGCGGAATTGGTTCACCAAATCGCATGGAGGTTCGCTATTCCATCCATGAACAAGTCGAAGGTGTCTCCGGACATGGTCCTTCCGGGGCGTCGCAGCGAACCGTGAAGTGCACCCGGTGATCGGGCAAGGATACTTCTGGAAATGAGTCCGCTGATGGGTTTTGCTGTGGCGCTTCAAATCCGAGTTCAGAGCAAATCCTTTGGGGCATATACCGCACTTGTGAGGTAAGGCATGGGTCTTTCGGTGCCGGCTAGGAGGGAGGCATGTCAGAAAACAAAACTCCGATGTCAGACCGCGCTGCCGTCTTCGCGGAGGTAAGGTATGTGCATGGGCAAAAGCTCACTTGTAGGCGCGCTTGGTGTCGAATGTCCTGCGACAATCCAAGCACGAAAAAATATCGCTTTTCTGCAATTCCATGACTACTGTTTCGGGTATTTGAGCTATTTAGAGAAATTACTTGATAAACGAAGCAAATTGAAATATCTTATATCTGGCAAGGTTATAGTCTGAAATGCGGATGCGAGATGTCCTGCGGGAGAGGCATGGTGATCTTAACTGCCAGGACATCGAACAGAGCCCATGCGCACCAAAGCTGATAGCCAGCAGCAAGCAAGGCACTGTTCAGAAGGGGCGCAAGGGCCGCAAGGAGCGGTGTGTGTCTGGATGCCCAACTCCTCCAGCCCCGGGCTTCCGCTACAGCCCAAGCTTCCATTACCGGTATTTACCTCTGTATGGTTGATCACCGGCAAATGCTCCCTTGCCTTGTTCTCTTCATCCTTCCCTACCCCTTTTCTTCTTCCTTCTCGTCCTTCTTGCAACGCTCTTTCCTCGTCGAGTCACCATTGCACTCATCTTCATTTGCGTCGAGCATAAGCCGTCTACATCGCTTAAAGCCAAGCACACCCTTTAACACAACGAATATACCGAGAGCAGCGCATTCAAGATGACCCATCTTTGGGCTTCCTGCCAGTGCGGCAAATGCATCTGTTCCGGCCGCTTCACCAGCTGCCTCTGCTGCACATGTCGCGCTACCGCAGACTCCAACACGGTTCATGAGAGACTGTGGTGAGGTTATTATTATTTTTTTTAGTAAGCTAACGGTATGCCCCATTGTCTCCTGCTTCAGGAAAAATGAGTTCCACACCGCTGGCCTTGAGCCCCTTCAGGCTGGTCCATCGGGAACCCACGAATCCCCTTCCACCACTCATGATGCCCCGGCTCCAGTCCACAATGAGCCCCGCCAAGACACCCCCGGCACAGCTGTGACCTCCGCATCGGCTCGCCCTGCTTGTCGGGTCTGCAGCAAGTCATTTGGGCGCCTATCTGAGCTTACCCGCCACATGCGCAAGCACATCCCCGACGCAACCCGGCACTCGTGCCCCTTCGAAGGCTGCCCCCGCAAGGGAAGCAAAGGATTCACCAGGGCCGACAAGCTGAGGGCGCATCAACAGGCCCGCGGACACTACTAGGTCGTGGAACTTGATACAGCGGTTGGTGGGTCGTCAACGGTTGGAAGACTCGCGTGCGTGCAGGTGTGTGTCTCAGCCTTGTTCATGTATCAAATTAGCCCAGGCACAATATACTCCTCGTTCACATCCTGTCCTCGGTCGTCCTCGCCACGAAGTTGGACTTCACTCCCTGTTAGACACTTCACCTCTGATCGTCGAGATAAAGTACATCTGCTTTGTGGATCTTGGAGCATTCGTGTGGGTCTTTAAATGATACTCGGCTCGCGCCGTTCCGCGAGGTAGACTAGACTCCACGCAACAATGGAGACGTAGTATCGCCAAGATAAAATCACCGTCCCAGATCTCTGACCTCTTGCTATGACCCTACACAATGCCCCGATGGCTTCGAAGACGGCGCTCAAGGGCGCCAAACGGCCGCCTGAGATACACCTCACCATCCTCCCATTGTGCCTCCCGCCACATCCTATGCCACCCCAGCCAACCAGCTAGTCCTTCATGTTACTCGGATGCCAAGGACACTCCTCCAAATGGACGCTGTTGTCCCTCTCGACGATCTTCCGGTGGTCGGCGAGGCAGTCCCAGCAGAACTGGTGGGAGCACTTAATACCTGTGAACCAGAAAGGAAAGTCTCAGCGATCGGTACAGGGTAGCTTCGACTCCGGTAATCAGGAGCCTCCCCGACAGGAGATGCTGTGGTTGCGGCCCCACACGGCGTCGCAGCCCCAGCAGAACTCGTGCCGACACTTGATACCTGGACGACTCGATCAACATCTGCCCCGACAAGACGGCAACGACTTGACAAAAGGTAGCTGACCTCACTTGAGCGACCACCCACCTGAGGGGAAGTTAAACAAAAAATAAGAGGGAAAAGGACATCTTACAAGTCATGTGTGCACTAGAATCAGTGTTAGCTAAGACCCCCAAAGACAGCGAGCAGACTGTACTCACCACCCTCTATTCTTCTCAATAGCCCACCCACACCCGGGACAAGGCTTCGTCGTCCGCGCAACCGTAGCGGCAGTCTTCTCGTCCTCCCGCCTCCGCCTCAGTACCTCGGCCCTCATCGCCTCATTGGCCCGTCTCTGCTCCTCCCTCACCTTCGTCTCCCGCTCCCGCGCTTCCCTCGCTATCCTCTCCAGTCTCGCCACCTCCTCGGCCCTGAGCTCCTCCGCCAGGCTCTGCGCGTACACCCGGTCCGCGTCCTCCTGCTCCCGCCTCGCGCGCTCCGCCTCCTCGGCCGCCTCGTTCTCAAGCTCGAAGCGGCTCCGAAAGTTGGCCGGGTCGGCCCGCAGCGCGTCGTACTCCTCGCAAGACAGGTTCTCGTGCCAGGCCACGCCGCCGTGCGCGAAGCAGCTCCGCCGGCCGCAGAGCAGGCACGCGACGATGGGCGACGCGAGCCCGCCCTCGTGCACCTGGCCGTAGCCGCAGCCCGCGGCGCACCAGACGAAGTTGTCCGCCTCGGACACGGCGCGCCGGAAGGAGAGGGTCTGGTACCGCTCGCGCGTCTCGGCGTCGGCGTACCGCTGCACGTCGTCGTACTGCAGCGTCTCGCGGCACTCCGGGCAGCGGATCTCGTTCCACAGCCGGGTGTCGAGGTCCGACCTGATGCTGACGGCTACGCAGTCGAGGCAGGTGGTCGGCGGGTGGGCGCACGTCTTCGTTATGGCGGCGCCCGGGAACTCGGCTACGGGCTTGCTGTCCGTGCAGACTATGCATTCGATCTCGCCGCTCAGGATCTCTGGGGGTGTGCGTTGATTGGTGACTACCACTCGGGCTGCTTGGTTGGTGAGTTGGTATCGTTGACCGAAGCTGGGGTAGGTCAGTGAATGCGGGAACGAATGGAAAGGGATGTGACAGCCTTACCCGTGTTCATCACCTGGGAAATCTGGAAGTTCACCACCTCCCAGGTCTTGCTGACTACGAAGAAAGTTCGTGGTCATAGCATTCTGACGAGCCTCGATGAGGTTCGCGTAGGGGTTATTTGAGTGCACTGCTGCTGTTGTTGATGATAATATAGGCGTTCCCCCTGGCTGTGGTTGTAAAGGGCTGGTCTGACCATGACTGGCACCGTTTCTCTCTTTCGAGCGCGGTTGCTCAGGCTCGTCGAACCCGGAGAACAGGGTCTGCGAGGGCGGTCCATAGCCCCTGCTGCCACTCGTCGTGGTGGTAGACTCTCGTGTTTGTCCGTCACTGGCTGCTCTCTGACTCGACTGAGGCCCTGGTGCGAAGATGTAGCCAAAGTCGTGCAGGATGGCGGGGTTGGTCGCCCGATATTGGAAGATGGGTCGTGCCTGACCCTGGCCTCGCGATCCTGCCTGTATAGATGGCAACGTGGTTCTGGGGCCCTCCGGGACAGCTGGGTGAGCTGCATCAAGTTGCTGCGTCTCTTCCTCCAAGCCGCCCAAAATCGAGGCGCTAACTGGGCGATAGTAGCCTGGTGCGACTGCAGTGGATGCCATAGTGCTTGTTGACTCCGGCGCCGGCGGACGTATTTGCCGCTCGGTGACAGTGCGGCTTGTACGTGGTGATGGTGTCACCCCGGTGGTCCCCCCATGTGATTGTTCCTGGACATGGTCAGTATGGCGTGAGTGGATTCGAATTCCGCGGTAAGAGGCAACGGTGCAGGCATTCACCCCATCGGCGACCGTATACGTATTTGTGTTTGTGCCAGCGGAGTCACGGAAGCCATTCGAGTCCTCGGTGTAAAGTGAAGGAACATCCTTCCCATCGAGACCTCGCCGAAACACACTACTTGCCCTGCGCCTCAAACGACGCAGCATGTTTTGTTCGCTTGAACTGCATGGAGATGACAAGGCTATAGCCGGATTGCATGCTCCAAATTTGCAAGATGTGCGGGTGAAGTGTAACGACAAGGGGGAAATGGTTCGAAATCGCGAGTATCATCACACTTACAGCTGTAGATTAGGACGATCCAGAATTCGGTTAAGGCACCATCAACAACTGGACCCAGAGAAACTCAACAAGTTGCCAGACAGGAGTCGGGAAATACGAGGAAAACAGAACACAGGGCTTAGCATGCCGAAAGCCGGCGTATGGAGGGCGCCGCCAACTTGGTCGCGACAACCTACCTGGAAGGCAGACAGGTAGGGGACATTTGAAACGGGTGACGGACAGCAGCATTTCGTTGGCCAGAGGGGTCGGGTGCGGGTTGTATTGGGCCGTCGACCTTAACGCCCACGCTTGCCATGGCACGGTGGGGGCTGCAGCGAGCTGAGGCAGACTTCGCGTCATGGTGTGCGTCTAGCATTCGATTTTGCGGAAACACTCAGGTATCGTTGTCAGCTGTCTGTAAGATTCATGAGCATGTTCTATCGTGAGTTTTAGGCCACACGAAACTCTGCAGAGTTTGGTCTCTTTCCTTTCTACGCGTCCTCATAATAGGAATACTGAGCTACCCTATACCTGGAAATTGCAAGCGGTAGGGAGGCCAATCGGCGCTAGACTCTCTGGGACGTAGCGGCTTTCGCCATGATCGATTGAGGTAGGCATGCCTTAGCGGTGCCCTGGTTAGCTCAGTTTCACGTTCTGCCTTCCGTTATGTGCACACCAGGGTGGCCTGTCCAAAGAAGCAGGCTCTTGCCCAAGACTTCCAGGTTGACACAGGTACTGTACATGTACATACATGCACATGCGCCTCGCAGGCACCGCAGCTGTGCACTTCCTGCAGATCGCCTTCGAGTCCTGGTGTCGAGGAGCTACCTTTTACGTCGCACAAAGCAAGTGCAAGCTGGGACCCAGTCCCTTCACCCAGATGGGAACTGCATTGCTCCATCTGTTTTGATTATTTAGTATGCTGTGTCTTTGCTCATGAACGGTGAAATTCCACCCTTAAACCCTCCCTCTCCCCTCCCAGCTTGCAAAAACATGGCTGCTGTCGTGGAAGAAGATCAGCCCTGTGAGATGATCCTGGACACAGAGACTGAGAGCATCTCTTCGCGAGACGCCCCCCAGGAGAGCACGGAGACAAGGCCACCCAAGGTCCCGGACAAGGTCGCATTGAGTGCCACCTCGAGACCCGGCGACGTCCAGCTCCCCAGAAGCAAGAGACATCACCATGGGCACGAAGCACACAGCAGTAGCCGACGCAACACTGGCGACGCAGCAGACAATGCCATTCAGGGCACTGACAGGGCGAGGAAGCCCAGGGGAGAAAGGTTAGGCAACGACAAGTTTTCTCTTAGGCCCGAGACACCTCACCACTATGCCTTCCCCCACAACTTCCAGCTCGCAAGGCTAAACACCGTGCCACCGTCCACTAACCCGCATCGCCGCCCGCCAAGACTGCCACACTCTCGCGACGACGCGGATGTCAAGGTCGGTGCTACCAGCTCTACCCGAGCCGACATGGACATAGAAGTGGAACTGTGGCGGGAGAACGCCGAATTACGACAGGCCCTCGATTTGGAGAGGAACCGCGCCGCGCAGGCCGAGCGAGCGGCCGATGAGCTGCGCACTTCTAGCCGAACCAAAGAGCTGCAACTTCAGTCCACCGTGCTCGCGGTCGCCAACGACACTGACGCTCTCGGTCAGGAACTTGCCAAGTTGTGCCAGGAGAACCAGAGTCTCAAGGCTGAGCTGGATGATGCTCGGTCTCACATTTTCAGTCTACAACCTTACAGGCGGGAGCTGACGCCCAAGGAAGTAGAGCAGGTGAGTTCTTCCGCTATCATTAGGCCATGACAACCTGGTTACTGCTGAGAGAGGGCTGACTTAGATACCGGCAGGACTATGACGACCTGGTCACAAACGTCATCGAGTGGGTACAAAAGTTGGCTGACCCCATCATCGACGATGAGGCCAACTTGCAGCACGCCATCGCACGAGCGAAAAAGGCCCCAGAAGACGTCGCAAAGCTGCGCACATGTATCGGCAACCACCCTGACCTGATCCATGGATGCTTGTATCCGGAGACGGACGTCGATATCATGATCTCCATCGTCCTTCGACACCTCAACGACAATATCTTCCAGAAAGGGGTTCCAGGAAACGTCAGGCAGCTGGGTGAGGCTGTAGGCCAAATCGAGGCCTCAATGCAGTCACATGTCGAGCCGAAGAGAGGTGAAGTCTCTTGCTAGCATTGTAATCCGATGCTCGCCGCTGATACTGACTCTGCACCGCTGATAGACCAGTTCGCGATCCGCACGTGGCGAGGCGAAGCTTTCAACGCAATTCTGTGCTCCCCTGGTTACGCCACAGAGCGTAGGGCGTGGGTGAAGGAGCTAACATTGAATATGGTCTCTGGATTCAAGTTGTTCTACAAACACAAGGACTTCGCAGCATTCTGCTACGGCTGCCAGGACAATGTGATCAAGCCAGCACTGCGTCTTCACGAGAAGCTGCTGACATCGACGCACCACTTCTATCTCGACACCAACCCGCACATTATCTGGAACCAGGAGCGAGAGCTGCAGACGAGCCCGGACTTCTTCGAGAACCTGGACAAGCTGCAGTGCGACAACATCCTGCGGAACCGGAAGCACCTGACCCTGGAGAGACTGGAGCCGAGGCCGACAGTGGAGGAGCTCAGGGCAAACCTCACGAACGTGCTGACTGTCTGCCCCGGCTTGTACATGAGGCAGATCGGGCAGGGAGACGCAGTCAAGCCGCCCGCTGTGGTGAGGAAGCAGCAGGTGCTTGTGGCATACGGGGAGCCGGAGAAGAAGGAGAGATTCATGGAGAGGGGCGAACGGACGCTGATGAGCTACATCTACTTCGGACAGAGTAAGGAGCGGGAGCGGACGACGGAAAGCCCATGGGCCGGGTGGCGAATGCACATTGCTGGCGGTTAGGTGGTCCAGCGCTGTGAGGTGCGATGCTGGTGTCAAAGTCCTGTTTGTGTGCGCAGTGGGCGAGTTTAGACCTGCCTTCTTCGTGTTGCAACTGGATATCGTTTGCCTTGCAGACTGCGATCTCTTCTTTTTGGCGCTGTCTGCACTGGAAGTTGTCTCGATTTAAAGTTAGGTTCACGTCTGCAGGCTGTGCATTGAGATCAAAAGGATTATCTCCCTCTCTGTACATTACTGAATGTCGAAACGTAGTACATACAACGAGCAGCAGCTGAGAAGAGAGCTTTTATGACCCTGCGCGGTGTTGCCTGCTTCTTCCTCGATGTACCGGTACTTCTGTGTAATGCGAGTCCCCCTTTTCCACGTTGGTCAGCATCGGGTCGTCCGTCTTTTGTCCTTCGTATCGGAGGGCTGAAATTGACAGACATGCCAGGCTCTCTGGTGACTAGGCAGACTCTGCAGCAGGCTGCGGCTTCATGCTGCAAAGGTCCTCCCAGGGCGTCCCTCTTCAAGCACGTCGGGGTCGTCATGCACACCTTCAGGTTCAGGCAAACTACAAGCTCCGCACAGCCTGCCTGAGCAAGCACCCGAACATCGAGCATCGGGGCCGGCCGAGAAGCTTTTACGTGCTCTTTGCCATTTCTCAAAGCTCCCTGGTAGTGAAGTGTCCTGTCTGAGATGTCGCTAAGGTAAGGCGGGCAGTCGGTCTCGGGCAGTCGCGCTCAACTGTGTTTTCACTTTCAGGTCCATTGACTTGGCCTGCTGCTACCTTACCTGTACCTTCGTAGCCTCTCTGTTTCACTCGCTGCCATTTTAGGTACGTCTTGTTCACCGAAAAAGGACAAACGTTCAACCAGAACCTCCAACAGCAATGGAGTTCGAGAAGATCTCCATCGCGGCTCGCAAGATCATCGTCGCCATCGACTTTGGGACCACGTATTCTGGAATTGCCTGGGCAGAGACCCAGCGCCCCGACCGCAGAGTCGCCATCACCTCGTGGCCCCTCTCTCGAACTATCCGTGAGGGAGAGTCCTCGGACAAGGTCCCTACCAAGCTGCGGTACAATGGCAACCAGATCGAGTGGGGATTCTCCATTCCCGTCACAGCTCCCCAGGACCAAGTAATTGAGTGGTTCAAGCTGTAAGTGATACCTACGATTTACCCAGTCTGGACCATGCTCACATTTCACGTGCTACATAGTGACTTAGATCCCTCTCTGCGGGACATGGGCGATGCCGTATCGCAGAATGCAGCCAAGAGTGGCCGCGACGTCGACAAGCTCGTCACAGACTACATCTCGGCACTCGGTGACCACTTGATGTACACTCTCCGCGAGAAACTCGGCGACGGTGTGGTGGCGTCTACGCCCCTTGAATTCATCGTCACCGTGCCCGCCATCTGGAGTGACCTCGCCAAAGATAAGACCAAGCAAGCCTGCCAGCGCGCCCCGGGTCTCTCCGCCACCAAGAGCCCTATTCACCTCATCTCAGGTAACATTTTCCTCCAAAGCTGTTAAAGTTGGGGCTACCGGCTAACACACAACCCCCAGAACCCGAAGCAGCCGCCATCTACGCCCTGCACGGCCTCGACCCCCACGGCCTCAAGATCGGTGACAGCTTCGTCATCTGCGACGCCGGCGGCGGCACCGTCGACCTGATCTCGTACACCATCACGAACCTGCGGCCCATCCTCGAGGTGCAGGAGGCCGCCCCCGGCACCGGCGCCCTCTGCGGCTCGACCTACCTCAACCTGCGCTTTGCCAAGTTCCTGCGGGCCAAACTCGGCCGGGAGGACGGCTTCGACGACGAGGTCATGGCCGAGGCCATGGACCGCTTCGAGCAGTCGGTCAAGCGCCAGTTCACCATGCACGCCGCGCCCGACGAGACGTACACCATCCCCGTCGCGGGCATGGCCAACAACCGCGAGCTGGGCATCAGCCGCGGCCGGTACGCGCTCAAGGCATCGGACCTGCAGGTCATCTTCGAGCCCGTCGTGCAGGAGGTCATCAACCTGGTCAAGGGCCAGATCGCGGCGAGCAACGTCCCCATCCGCGCGGTCCTGCTGGTTGGCGGGTTCGGGGCGTCGAGCTATCTCAAGGAGCGGCTGCGGAGCTCGACCGATCGGAATATCCAGATCATGCAGCCACCCAATGCGTGGCTGGCCGTCGTGCAGGGCGCCGTCATGAAGGGCCTCGCGCAGAGCGCGCCCGAGAAACTGACAACGGTCAAGGTCCAGAACCGGAAGGCGCGAAAGCATTATGGCACCGAGTGGCGGTCGCGATACGACGAGAAGCTTCACAAAGACCTTGAGAGCAAGAAGCACTGGTGTGGCCTAGACGGCTGCTGGAAGGTGTACACGATGGAGTGGTTTATCAAGAGGGTACGACTAATCAAAATATCTTCTGAACAAGCTTGCTGACTGACTGTCCAACCAGGGCGACTCCGTCTCGGAGAACCAAGCGTTCGCCACCTCGTTCGTGTGGACCGGCCCCGTCAGCCAGGGCCGCATCAGGAAGATCAAGATGGACATCTACGCCGACCGAACTCTGCGGCGGGCGCCGGTCGCGCGGGACAGCAACGTGGCGCTGCTCTGCCACGTCGAGGCGGACGTCAGCCACATCCCCGAGCACGAGCTGCACCGGCGGAGGGGCAATGACGACCAGATGTACTACGAGCTCAACTGCAAGATCGAGGCCGTCTACCTGTCGGCGTCGACGCAGTATACCCTGCTGTACAACAACCAGCGGTACAATTCGGTCACGGCAGAGTATGTCTAGGTACGTCGTAGAGGGACGACAGATCGCCTGTCTGCTTGGCGGTATGGTTAAGATGCACTTGCATTGATTGTGCAGAGGGTGGGAGGTAGATAGATAGGTAGCTGGGAAGCAAGAAGTGGTGATTTGGCTCTTAAGGACATTGATATATACATCTGCACCAAATTATCTGCCCTCCCAATGAGTCGCTTGCTTCAGTACCAGGGTTGAGGCGTCTGCCATGGTGGCAGAGTTACTTACGCTTGTAAAAATTAAAAATAAAAAACACTTCATGTCTTCACATCACCGTCACATTCACACACCCATACCCATCTAACATCCAGTTAACCTCGCCATGGTCCACCCACCACCCCGGCTAGGTACAAAGGTAAAATTATCGGGCCACCTAGTATCCTTAGGGATAAACCGCCCGGTGGTCAAGTTGAGGTCAACTGGCTTGACCTCCCAGACACGCACCCGCCGTGCACATGCCCGTGCAGAGGATCCAAGTTCGACCCCAGGTCGGACGGACGGTCCGATGCCGAGTATGAACAAAACGTGAGGCCCGCAACAAAAATACGCAACCAGTCTGACTGGTTGGGGGCGCTGAAGCTATTAGGCGGTATATAAAAGTCAGTAATAGGCAGATGCTTTTGTCAGTCAGACACGGCTACGTGTTTTTTTCCCGCGTTGACTTTTTGTTGCGGTTTCTTCTCTTGATATTATTATCATTAGTCTAGGCCATATCTTCATCGCCAATGATTCCGTGGGACCTGGTTCTCTTACGGTGCTGCCTCTGCTGTTGTTTTCAACACCGTGAGAGCGCCTCATGACCGCAGCCCACCACTCGGAGCAGTGACTTTCATCCATTCAGACGGGAGCAAACCTCGACGGTTGTCCTGCATGGTCGGGTGGCACCATAACCAAGCGGTCAACCAAAACCGCATGGTCAATCAACTCATGCAGAAACCTGTCCGAAGGCCACTCGCCAACCCTTCACGCCCAGCAGGTTGACCACGATGTTGATAACCGCATCTTGGTCACCGCAGGGACTGCACCATCCCTTGCATCCATCAAGTGAGGCTGTTATCGCCGTCCGTGAACGCCAATAACTCTCTCATCAGCCCTCGAACCGATCACTGCCCTGTGTCCGCTCGCAGAGTAGATCTTCGTGTAACATCATCCTCCAACATCCCCCTTCATCTGACCCCATCCCTCGTATCCTTCTCCTGAAGCACCTTCCTCGGCCAATCCGGACAGATATCAATCTTCTCCCTCGGAAACCAGATCTCCAAGAACACGAAGATAAGATAGTCAATAATCACGCACAAGCAAAACAACTTGCCCGCCCAGATGCCGCACCCGTAATACCTCTTCAGCCTGTCAATAAGCGCAAAGCTCTGCACGCCCGACCTGCCCCGGATGGCCGACCAGCTGTTGCCGCCGCCGCCGTTCCCGCCGCCGCCGGCCCCGGGGTAGTCGGGCGGCGCGGCCTCGTACCCGTAGAACTCGCCCTCGCCCATCTCGCCGCAGATGCCGTTGTACACCCTCTCGGTGCGCTGCGCGACGTTGGTCCAGCTGTACATGCTCTTGACCTGCTCGTGGAAGAGCTCGGTGCGTACCTTCCCCGCGCGCAGGGCGGCGATGGCGCGCCCCGTCGCGGCGACGAGGTCGTCCTCCTCGGGCCGCGCGAAGACGGTCATGTGCGAGGGGAGCACCTCGGGGATGCCGCCCACCTGGGTGCAGACGACGTAGAGGCCGCAGGACGCGGCCTCGACGATCACCGTGCCGAAGGCTTCCGTCAGGGACGGGTGGAGGTAGATGTGGCCCCGGACCATGACGTCGCGGACCTCCTCGTGGCGCACGGGGCCGAGCATCTCGACGCGGTCCTGGAGGACGTTCTGCTCGATCATCTGCTCGAGGTCGATGGCCTTCGGGCCCGAGCCGGCGATGATGAAGCGCGTGTTGGGGTGGTTCTCGAGGATGCGCGGGATGGCGGCCGTGAGGAGGTCGGTGCCCTTGTTGTAGAAGAGGCGGGAGATGACGACTATGGTTATGGTGTCGTGGGGGCCGAGATGTTGCCGTTGAGGGGGAGGGTTGGGGTGGATGAAGGAGGAGGCTTGGTTAGAGGGTTTGTGGGCGGTGTTGAAGGTTGTGTTTTTCTTCGAGGGCGGGGCGTAGGCCAAGGGGCGGAAGTTCTCGGCTACCACGGCGTTGGGTATCACCGAGACCATCAGAGGGTCTAGGGAGGCGCGCAGGACGGTGTTCTCCTTGCAGGTGTGGCTGACGCAGATGACATGGTCGACGTCGCTGAGGGTGAACTTGAGCAGCTTGTTGGTCAGAATGCTGGCAGCGTCGGCGAAACCAAACAGTGAGTGGTCGGTGAAGACGGTGCGCAGGCCCATGGTGCGGCCGTGGAGGATGGCCTCGTGGCACAAGCTGCTCAGACTCGCGTGGCCGTGGACGATCTCGATGCGCTCGCGGAGCACAATGTTGCGGAACATGGGGAAGAAGGAGAAGACGGTCGGAAAGGTGGATGACCGGTAGATGACCAGAAATGGAACGTGGTAGACCTTGATGCCGTTGGTAAGGTAGCGCACGCCGGTGCGGCCATCGTAGGCGTGGGTGATGATTATCACCTTGTGGCCGCGGTCCATCAGCTTCGACGAGAGCTGGTAGATGTGCGACTCGACTCCGCCCGGCTGCGGGAAGAAGAAGTCGCTGACCATGGCAATGTTGTATGTGCGACGCATCTTGTCCGGCATCTCGTCGTCATCGTGGACGTAACCGTCGCTTCTGCACTCTATGCGATTCTCTCGAGGACTCGTAACTCCTGATCGTCGCATCTGGCTCCGTCGCGTCGTTGCGAGGCACCTGATAAAGAGGCCGATAACGATAAGGGAGCGATAAGAGAATAAAATGGCGGTACAACGCGGCAATTGGACCCTTTGACATGGAAACTTTCTGGCTATGCTTCAACTCAACCTTCGACCCCACCCCAGCTCGCAGCACCAATCTCCACGATGTACGCCCGCTACATTCCTCCCCCGAAGACCAAGGAGGTGGTCAAGGTTGAAGAGCAACCTGCAGTGGCGACCGGTACTTTTTCAACCACCGCCACAGCGCCATACGCCCGGTATATCCCAGCACCGAAGAACAAGAGCGCGCCGACAACAGCGGTCCCTGGCCCTACCCCGAAGAAGATTGTGTTCACTCCGGACGATGAAACCCCAGCAGTTGCTTCAAAGAAGACGGCCGTCCAGGCAGATGCCTCCGAAGAAAGCACCAAGAAGCGCAAGCGGAGCGACGTAGACAACCAGGATGCATTGGCCAAGAAGAAGGGGAAAAAGTCCAAGAAATCGAAACCCGACGACACGGAAGGTCCCAACGTAGACGAGTCGATAAAGGACAGGCAATTCGAGGAGTCAAAGTCGGAAGTAACGGAGAAAGATGGCGAGGCCGAGCCGACCCCCAAGAAGGAGAAAAAGGACAAAAGGAAGAAGAGGAAATCCGTGGCAGAGGACGGGGAGCCGGCAGAGCCAGACGTCGCCGGACCTAAAGACGAACCAATGCCAGACCGAGACGCTCAAGACGTGGAGGACGACTCAATAAAGCCAAAGAAGGACAAACGGAAGAAGTCCAAGAAAGAACCAGGAGATGTCGATGATAAGGAAGACGACAAAGCCCAGAAACGCCATAAGGCCGTGTTGGAGAGAAAAGAAAAGGCTCTGAAACAGAAGAAGCCGCGGGCAGAGGATCAGGAGCAGGCCAAGAAAGACGGTGACGAAGTTGTTCCAGAACCGGAAGAGGTCCACGGCCTGGAACCGCTTCCGCAGCCTGAGCCGGTGGCGTTGGACGGCGCGAGGCCCAGTTACGACACCCTACCGCCTTGGCTGGCACATCCTGTCCGGGTTCAGCCCAACACCACGGCCCCCTTCACCGATCTGGGGATCGAGTCCGAGGCAGTGCACATTTTAGCCAACAAAGGATACAAGGAGGCATTTGCCGTACAGACAGCCGCAATACCCTTGTTATTACCATCATTAGACAGACAAGGGGATCTTGTAGTTTCGGCAGCTACTGGCTCAGGCAAAACGCTGGCTTACGTGCTACCGATGATTCGCGACATAAGTCAGGGGGTTGTCACCAGACTGAGAGGCATCATAGTCGTGCCAACGAGGGAACTTGTGCGCCAGGCCCAGGAAGCTTGCGAGGTCTGTGCCGGCGCTTTCGCGCACGGAGGTAGGAAGCGTGTCAAGGTCGGCATATCCATGGGTAGCATGGCCTTCAAGCAAGAGCAGGCTGCCCTGATGGAGGAAGCGCAGAGATACGATCGGCATGGCTACAGCGATTATATCCGAAAACGAAATCAGATTGTCAATCTCGACGATCTGGATGACGAAGACGAGACGAAGCCGGTACTGGAATCGAACACCAAGCCGCTCCCGAACCATGTCATCGAGAACGTCTCCAAGGTCGACGTCCTGGTATGCACCCCTGGCAGACTGGTCGAGCATATCAAGCAAACGCCCGGCTTCACACTCGACTACGTCAGGTGGTTGGTTGTGGACGAGGCAGATAAGCTGTTGGCGCAGAGCTTTCAACAGTGGCTCGACATTGTCATGGACAAGCTGAGCAGTGATCTTCCTGGTGCGCGCGTCTTCTCCAATTCTAATAAGAGCGGAGTACGGAAGGTCATTCTCAGCGCCACGATGACGCGCGACCTCAGTCTCCTCAACGGGCTCAAGCTGCAGAGGCCAAAGCTCGTCGTGCTGGAAGGCACGAGTGACCAGAACACGGAGAGCGGCGCCGGTCCAGAGGGAGAGCATGTCTTGCCCGATCTCCTGAAGGAAGCCGTCATCAAGATCCGCGACCCGAACCTGAAGCCCTTGTATCTGGTCGACCTCTTAAACAGCAAGCGCATGGTGCCCTTGAACAAGAAAACCGACACCGATGGCGTCGAAGAAGAGAGGCCCGAAGGTGACGTTTCAGAGGCGTCATCGGCCTCCGACTCCGATTCCGACTCCGATTCCGACTCCTCCACCTCCTCCACCCACGAATCCTCCCCCTCGGGCTTCAGCACGACCGCCCTGATATTCACCAAATCCAACGAGTCCGCCCTCCGCCTCTCCCGCCTCCTCGCCATCCTATCCCCCTCCCTCGCGCCCTTAATCGGCACTCTAACCTCCACCACGCCCACAGCCGTCCGCCGGCGCACTCTCGCCGCCTTCACCCACCACAAGCTCCGCATCCTCGTCGCCTCGGACCTCGTAGCGCGCGGCATCGACCTGCCCGAGCTCGAGCACGTGGTCAACTACGACGTCCCCGGCAGCGCGGCGGCGTACGTGCACCGCGTCGGCCGGACGGCGAGGGCCGGGCGTAGGGGGTGGGCGTGGACGCTAGTTGCTAATACGGAGGCGGCCTGGTTCTTTAGGGAGGTAGGCGGGGAGGGTAAGGGCGCCGAACGGGGACGGGTTAGGAGGAGTGGGAGGGTGGAGAGGGTTAGAGTCGGGGATGAGGGTGGGGACGGGTTCGGGGAGCAGAGGGTGCAGCTTTATGAGAAGGCGCTGGAGCAGCTTGGGAGGGAGGCCGGGGAGGGGAGGAGGAGGAGGTGAGGTGCTGTTTGATTGGCGGTGTGTGTATAGGTTAATGGACTTTGTCAGGTGTGGCATTAGCTTAAAAGGAGCTCCATCAGTGCTGAGGTCTGTATTTATGACTCGCTTCTAACCTGGCCGATATACCAATCCAAGCAAACATAGCTATGCTATCCCTTAATCTGTTCTGGTAGACGACAACTGTAGCCCCTTGTTGAAGGAAACCCAGGAACTGGTGATCTAACGCGTACCTAAAGGCTCCAACCAGGAAGCAACATATTTAAGAGCAGATAGACGTTGCTAGGACAACCTCGCAGAAAGGAAGGGACGCTAGACAGATCGCAGCCACAAAAACCGAAGGAGCACGAGGAAGAAAGCGCCTTGTATCAGGTTCATGCACAGCACGAGAAGGAGCACAAGGCCAGTCAAAACGAACGTCATATCTAGGCAAGGCCTCGGACGACTGGCGTAGTTTGAGGCGGCACTTGAGGTCGCGATTGCAGGCGCTGAGGGTGTAGTGTATACGACAGATGTGGAGGTCAAAGCAACTTCGGGTACAGGAGACGTGGAAAGTGAGGAGGGATCACGTGTAGCCGAGGTCGACGATGCGGTGGCTGAACCATCCGCAGCCGAGAAAGCTCGACACTTGCCGTCGAACTCCTCCCCGACGCCCAAGTTCGGACCCGTCTGGTTCCGGTAGGCTAGACGGATGAGGGTGGACTGCTGGGCCGAGTACTTCGGCCAGCCGTAGGACGACAAGCCGTTATAGGGGTCCTTGGCGAAGGCTGCCCAGGCACCACGCATGTAGGCTCCTATTGCTTCTTCCTCGGGGGTGTCCGGGAGGCCTGACGTCGGTGTGTTGTTGAAGAGCACGGGCACCTACAGAAAGTCGTTAGTCGCACGGCTTGCCCCCTAAAATCAGGGGGAACACATAGTGCTTACCTCGCTAGTGTGCCATGCACCAGTCTCGGGCTTGGTCGAAAGGACGAGATTCGGAAATAACCCGAAGTACCGGTATCTCCAGGTCGGATTTCCGTGCCGCGCCGACTCGGCGGCTCGCATGGCGGCAGGGCAGGTAAAGGCGGCGTCATTAACCGCTGACCACACCGCGCCGGAAACCAGGGGTGCCATCATGCGGAACAGCCCGCTCTCGTTGTGCGTATTGACGATGAGTACCGGTGCGGCGATGGGCGTGCGATCTACGTAGTTGGAGAAGACGAGCTGCTCGTCGATGACGGGGCCAAATGGCAAGCCGGTAGAGCTGTTGGCGACTGTGTTGGGCGGAACGGATGCCGCGATTTCCTCTCCCATCTTGGAGAGCATGCACTCGTACACCTTCTTGTGGTCGTCCTGAGCACCGCCGCAGCCAGTAGCAGCTGTGGCGTTGAACCAGTTGGTGTTGGCTGTCAGGTTTGTCGGGAGGCCAAATCCGGTGGCAGTGCCACTCATGGGGATGAAGGCTTGCACGATAGGGTCGGCCGTCCAGGCATAGGAGTAGAGGTCCACTGCTGCGGCTCCCGCTGACTGCCCGAAGAGTGTGATCCGGTTTGGATCGCCGCCGAACTGGGCGATATTGTTTCTTACCCATTCGATAGCAAGGCGTTGGTCCAGAAGGCCGAGGTTAGGACGGCTCAATGGGTTCCCTGGGAAACCGAAGATGGAGAGGCGGTAGCTGGTGGTTATATATGAGAAAGGAGTGTCGCAGGGTGCTGCAAGTGACAACGTACTTGAAGGACACCACGACCACGTCTTCCTTTCCGGAGAGATATTGGCCGTTGTACCAAGGGACAGATGAGCCTCCTTTTAAATAACAACAACTGTCAGTTTGACACAAATCTTTTCCTTCAGAAAAAGGGTCTCACCCGTGATGTAGCCCCCGCCATGGACCCATACCATGACGGCTTTGCTAGGCTGGCCCGTCTGTGGTTGCGTCCACACATTGAGCGTGAGACAGTCTTCGCTTTGATTCACGCCCGACTCGCCTATAATGCGCAAGAGCTCAACTGCCACTGGAGTGACACTTATATTGGCATATATGTCTGGGTCAACAGTTGCGTTTTCGGCAAAGCTCGAACCCAAGCATGACGGACCCTGACGTTGCTGTCAGTAGAACTATTTTCTATGCTAGCACAGGGTCACTTACAACAGCCGTTCGATTGATGGTAGTGGTGCCATTGTACTTGACCGGAGGCTGGAATCGCAAGCTGTCGACTGGAGGTTGGGCGTACGGGATACCGAGGTACTGTGAGACATCGGTGAGGTTCGAGGCAGCCTGGCCTTGGACCGGACCACTGCTAGTGTCGACAGTCTGTCCAACGGACCATTGCCTTCTTGACAGCTGATGGAAGGGGCTCGGAATGATATTGCTAGTCGCTGAAGCAACCGAGATATAACCCGCCGGGAGAGCACAGTACAGCACAGGAGATACAGCATAGTTGAGAACATCTCAGCGTCCACGAGAAATATGTGATTGCTAGTTAGCGATCAACTCCGCCATGGCACATGTACAGACTCCCATGGCTTTGGTCTGAGGGCCCGACGTTGACTTGTCCCGGTTACCCACGACATGTTCCATAAGATGTGCCAGCTGTGGCAATGACGCCGATGCATGCAACCCGTTGTCATAGTTGAACCTTATCTCATGGACGGGTCCTGACCCTGGGTCCTCGGCCTGTAGGAAACGGGACGAAGCCATCGCCACCTTGGCAAACAACTTTTGTGATCATCGATCAAGGGTCAAAGGTCATAAGGGCTTGGCTCGCAAGCCGCCACTCAAAGGTTGATCGGCCGGGTCAGCCTTTTCACCAGCCTTAAACGCATTGCAACCATTTTCGGCCGCAGTTACGGCAATTGGTGACATGGTCCGGGTCGGGGAGAGGAGACACCCTCTCGACGGCTCACATTTGGAAACCAAGCGAGGATTTTGACAGAAGCCAGCATAGAGTGTTCCCGAACGACGGAGATCGGGAGCATCCGTAGACTCGACGGAAGCAGGGGGGCTCAACATTACTCCAACATCCATCGACTCGGGCGTCCCCAGTCACATTGATAGTCAGACATTGGGCCTTGGATAAACATGAAATGCCTGAGAGGATAACACCACCACCAGGAAACACACGCCTCAAGCTTCAATGCCTGGGTGTTCTGCTTGTGGTCGAGTTGAGGTCAATGGTGTCGGGTACCTAAGGTGTACTCCAGAAAGACCCACCCATATAGCCGGAATGGATCAACCATCAGGCCGTGAGTGTGTCACGATTGGTTGGAATGAATTGGAGAAAGCTCCTTACAGCGGTTACATCACATTGGGGTAGCTGTGGCCTTTTTTACAAGTTGTCCTTTTGGTGAGAACAGATATCCAGAGCCACAAGTGGCTTGGTACTGATTATGCCACCTAATCGTTCACTCCAGCATTGTCTTTCGAAGCTATAATTGAGGAATTCCCTTTTGCACACTCCTTGCTTGCTCGTCTATCGTGTCTTTTGCTGAAGCATAGGCCCTCTCCATTCGCCAGATAACCTTCAGACGAAAGTCGAGGTACCACTGTGCTGTAGCACCACTTTGCATAGACGTACCTCCACCACGAGCCAGCCACCCAAAGCACCACTATCGATTCCGAGCCTTTCTCCAGACAAACCAACACACCATGGCGAGAGGCGCCACGTCGCCCTTGCGCCTCCTCCTTTGCGCCGTCTTCCTCTTCTCCGCCCATGTATTTGCCGTCTCCGCCGTCTTGGGCATCGACCTCGGCACCGAGTACATAAAAGCTGCCCTCGTCAAGCCCGGCATCCCCCTAGAGATCGTACTCACGAAGGACTCGAGACGAAAAGAAACATCAGCCGTCGCATTCAAGCCCTCGTCCAATGGCCCTAAAGCCGGCCACTACCCGGAGAGGCTATACGGCTCCGATGCCGTGGCCCTGGCAGCACGGTACCCAGGCGACGTCTACCCCAACCTCAAAACGCTTCTTGGTCTGCCTACAGATCACGCGGCCGTGAAGGAGTACGCTGCCCGCCACCCGGGCCTACAAATAGTGGCGCATAAGCTCAGGGGAACAGCCGCATTCAAGAGCGCAGGCGCATTCACCCCCGAGGAGGAGGCATGGATGGTTGAGGAGCTTCTGGCTATGGAATTGCAGAGCATTCGCGCGAACGCCGAGGCTCTAGCTGGGCCTTCCAACACCGTCCGGTCCGTCGTCATCACGGCCCCGCCCTTCTACACGGTCGAGGAGAAGCGTGCCTTGGAGCTGGCTGCCGATCTCGCAGGTCTCCGCGTCCTGTCTCTGATCAGCGATGGAATGGCTGTTGGGCTCAACTATGCGACGACGCGGCAGTTCCCCAACGTCGTCGAGGGAGGAAAGCCCGAGTACCACCTCGTATTCGACATGGGTGCCGGTTCCACCAAGGCTACTGTGATGAGGTTCCAGAGCCGCACTGTCAAGGATGTTGGCAAGTTCAATAAGACTGTCCAAGAGGTACAGGTACTGGGAAGCGGCTGGGACAGGACTCTTGGCGGCGATTCTCTCAACTACCTGATCGTCGACGACATGGTGTCCAAGTTTGTCGAGTCTCCCAAGGGCAAGAAGGCGTCCGTCAATGCCGAGAGTGTGAAAGCTCACGGAAGGGCGATCGCCAAGCTCAATAAAGAGGCGGAGCGCTTGAGACACGTCTTGAGCGCAAACCAGGAGGCACATGCCAGCTTTGAGGGCCTGTACGAGGACGTTGACTTCAAGTACAAGCTCACGCGCGCCCAGTTCGAGACACTGGCCGAGGCTCACACGCAGAGAGTCGCCACAGCGATCAATGACGCTCTTGGCGCGGCGAGTCTCAAGGTGTCGGATCTGGACTCGATCATCCTCCACGGAGGTGCCTCTCGCACTCCCTTTGTTCAGAAGGCGCTGGAGCAGATTGTCGGTGACGCCGATAAGATCCGTACCAATGTCAACTCTGATGAGGCTGCCGTATTCGGCGCCGGCTTCAGGGCAGCAGAGATCAGCCCCAGCTTCCGCGTCAAGGAGATTAGGATCTCCGACATTGCGTCCTACCCGGCCGGCATGAGGTGGAGTGATGACAAGCAGAAGGCTCGTCACCAGAGGCTCTGGACGGCGACCTCGGTCCTCGGTGCGGCTCCCAAGGAGGTCACTTTCTCTAACCGCGAGGATTTCGCTGTTACGTTCTATCAGACCGTCCCGGGAACCGATGGCCCTGAGAGCACAGTTGAGGCGGAGACTAAGGTGTTTACTACCAAGAACCTAACGGCCACTGTCGGCGAAATCATCGAGAAGCACGGCTGCAATAAGTCGGACATCCAGTTCAAGGTTGCTGTGCGTCTTGCTGCCGAGAACGGAGAGGTCGAGGTCACCAAAGCAGCGCTGGAATGTGAGGCATTCGAGGCAGAGAAGGAAGGATTTGTCGACGGTGTTAAGAACTTGTTCGGCTTCGGCAAAAAGGATCAGAAACCCCTGGAGGGCGAAGGTTCTTCGACTGAAGATGCCGAGTCATCGTCCACCGAAAGTCCTTCGTCAGAGACATCATCTGCCTCTACCACAACCTCCACTACTTCGTCTTCAGCATCTGCCTCAGCCTCCGAATCAGCAGACAGCAAGAGCAAGTCCAAGACTAAAAAGCTTATTGTTCAGCCGGTCGAATATTCCCTCGAGAAGGCCGGCGTTCCAAGCTTGCCCAAGGCAGACATCACGGCCCTCAAAGACCGGATCAAGGCTTTCGAAGCATCGGACCGTTCCCGTCGTCAGCGTGAAGAGATCCTCAACCAGCTCGAAGGCTTTACCTATAAGGTCCGTGACTACCTTGACAACGAAGAGTTCGTCGCGGCTGCCACCGCGCAGGAGAAGGAGACCCTCGAGAAGAAGGGCCTGGAGACTAGCGAGTGGCTCTATGAAGAGGGCCCTGACGCCAGTCGCGAAGAACTGAGCGCCCGCCTGAAGGCCCTCCGAGACATTGTCAACCCCATTCAGAAACGCATTGAGGAGGCTTCCAAGCGTCCCGAGCTCATCGCCAGCCTGAAGGATCAGCTCAACTCGACCAAGACGTTTGTTGAGAACATCAAGCAGCAGATCGAGGAGTACGAGGCCTTCCAGGCATCCGCCAGCATTGCGTCTTCAGCCTCGACTGCTTCTACAAATACGGAGACCACTACAGCTACCCCTGCCCCCTCAGTAGACGACTTTGCCGACCTTGAGGATGAAGACTCGACAATGACTTCCACAACCAAGTCCCTCGACGTGGACGACGCCCTCAAGGAGGCCGGCCCAGTCCCACCCCTGTACACTCGCGAAGATCTTAAGGAGACGGAAGAACTCCATGTCTCCGTCCTCGCTTGGCTCGAGGCCAAGATCGTCGAGCAGGAGAAGCTCGGCCCCACCGACGACCCCGTCCTGCTCTCCAAGGAACTGACGGACAAGAAGGAGAAGCTGGACAAGGCGGGCATGGACCTGGCCATGAAGGGGGTGCGCAACTTCGAGGGCAAGAACAAGAAGGCCAAGACGAAGAAGGCGAAGGCCAGCAAGACGGCCAAGGCCAAGAAGCCGGCGCAGACCATCAAGATCGGCGAGGACGGCAAGATGCCGAGCGAGGAGGAGATCGAGGAGCTTTTGAAGCAGTACAGGCAGGCTGATGACGACGATAAGGCGTCGGATAAGGGGAGGGGGGACACAGGCAAGGGGAAGAAGAAGGCGGAGGATGAGGTACCCAAGCATGAGGAGTTGTAGATTGTGGTACGGGTTATGTAGGGGTGCATTTTGGGACTGGAGTTTGGGTGTACCGTGATGGAGGTCCATAGAGGCCGATTTAGAGCATTTTGATGGTGTTCTCATCAGCTGGTATTCCGGACGCGCGTCCGGCGTGTTTGCCATTTGTCTGTCGGTGCCTCCCTCACTGCCAATACCGGTTTCCGTTTCCGAGTTTGTCTCCCCGTGAACACCGCCAAGGCCAGGGATAGTCGATCATACTACGCTCACGGCCTATTGCATGCTACCCTCCGGAATTCGGTCAGGGCGAGACCTTGTATCTCCCCCATACATACTGTATGGCCCCTTTTGCCTGCTGACGGCGCCCAAAGTAGCGAGACGTCCCTTTGTGCCACACCTCAATCTGCCGGAAGTATCACAGCATTACAGTACCACGGCCAAGCCACGTTGGTAACGGTTTGCGTGTACCAAACAGCGGGACCACAGGCGAGAGACAGGACAGGGATGGCCGGTTCGAGCCGCACAACGACGTGACTCGGACAAGGCTCCGACGATTCCGGAGCACTGTTGTACCGTTGGTAACGTGAATCAAGGCGTGCTCGTCTCTGCAACTGACTAACCATGATTTATGCTGGATGTATCCGGGCAATTTGGAAGTTGAGTAACATGAACCAAGATCGAGTGGAGTACACGGCCAGCTGCAAGAGGCCAGCACCTGCGTGAGTGTCCGTTGTGATATCTTACCCGGGCAGGCATGACCCTTGACATCTGACCGAGTTGCCGGACTGCTAGTTTATATCTTTTGTGAGCCTTCTTGTGTAAGATCCTGCGTATACAGGCGACGGCAAGCTGGGGACCGGGAAGTACCCGGTGCGACGGAGCCGGGATGATAGGTTGACCACCTAGCTCCGTGACCGCAGCAAACTCGCTGGGAACGACAGCTCCAGTATCCAGATCGCGAGTGGTAGCGCGCATGATGCTGTGTTGAGACATGCTTCTTCTGTTGCTTCGGCCCCTATTCCAAGGGAACCTGCAGATGGCGTAACCTCTATGTACCTTATCTCACCGGCGGTAGAGTCGCTCCTTCCTCCGGAGTGAATACCTTGAGTGACCATTCCTCAACTGAAGATTATACAATCATCTTACCACAAGCGATCCAGTCCAACTTTTCAGAATCATCTCATTCTCTCTTCATTTTCACACCCACTTCCACCTCGTGATTCATTACATCCCACGTTTGCCGTCTCTTCCACAACCCCCTCTATCAACCCTCCACCGCGTAGCATCCCGTAAACCTCAACGCACTCTCCTTTGACAGACATTTCCGAAGTGATATTCGGGTAGGCAACTTTGAGCCACCTAAGTTGAATCCATTCATTAATTCTCAATCCTTCACTTCCTTCGTCGTCGTTCCTTCCCGTAAGGTACATTCTCACCACCTTACCCTCCCTCGTTCATACGCCCAACTCGCCTCGACGCCGCCACCACTACTGCGGCAAGATATTCACAGCAACGACCTCCAGTTCTGCCATTGAGCATTTTGGCATAATGATAGCCAACTTCGCAACGCAGGCCTTCTGGCTCTGCATGTTGCTGATCATATCTCTCGTTCACGCCCATCCGACTTCACCCGGACCATTCGATCTCTCCAGCATCAAGCATGACAATGCCGGTTCGTTCGCCATCGGTGCCAATCGTAACCCAAACGTCCAACGCAGCGGCCCTCGCGCCAAACTTCGCGCTCTGGCCAAATACGGCCTGCCCATCTCGGACGCTCTGGCCGATCTTGCCTCGAGCAAGGGCGCGAGTAAGTAGCACGCCAACTCCACTCAGAATCCAGAGATCAAGACACTAACGCTTTCGTTCAGTCGGCGACGTTGCCGCGTACAACCAGAGCGAAGATCGGGAGTGGCTCAGCCCTGTGTCCATCGGTACGCCAGGCCAGGACGTCCTTCTTGACTTTGACACTGGTTCATCCGACCTGTGAGTGAAGGCACACAGCCGAGACCTGGTTCAAGATATATCCTAGGAGAAGAGAACGAGTCTGACAATCTCGCAGCTGGGTGTTCTCTTCCGAGACCAAGACACGTGGAGCGATCAACGGTTCCCGCCAGATCTGGTCCCCAACCCTGTCTTCCACAGCGAGCCAGCTCAATGGCTCGAGGTGGCAGATCATGTACGGTGAGTAGCGCTCTTGACTCCGACAGACTGCTATGGTTCTTCAGACAGACAGCAAGACGAGGAATGAGAAAAGAAAGCTGACTTGTGCCTCTCCACCAGGTGACGGCAGCTATGCGAGCGGTTCGGTCTGGAAGGACACCGTCCTCCTCGGCAACATCTCGATCCCCGGCGTCATCGTCGAGTCCGCCGTGACCGTGTCCCGCTCCATGGTGACAGACCAAGTCCTCTCGGGCTTGCTCGGTCTCGCCTATGCGCAGCCGAGCCAAGTCTACCCGTCGGCGCCCACCTTGCTCGACCTCCTCACGCCGCTACTCGACAGCCCCGTCTTCACCGTCGACCTGCACTGGCACACCAACGGCCTGTACGAGTTCGGCCGCATCGACGAGTCCAAGCACGACGGCGACATTCTCTACACCCCGCTCGTCAACAATTCCAAGTACTGGGAGTTCGCCTTCACGGGCTTCAACATCGGCTCCAGCGTCGAGTGGCTCGAGTCGCGGTGGCCCGCCATCGTCGACACGGGCACCACCTTGATGCTCCTGCAGGACGACCTCGTGCAGCTGTACTACGCCAACGCGTCCGACGCGGGCGCCGTGTACAATGCCACGGTCGACGGCTACGTCTACCCCTGCAACGCGACGCTTCCCGACCTGCACGTCGGCTTCGACAACGGCTTTTACGCCAGCATCCCGGGAAAATACCTCAACTACACCGACATGGGCGAGCTCGGCAGCCCCGGCATCTGCTACGGCGGCCTGCAGTCCGTCGGCGCGCTCGAGTTTAGCATCCTCGGCGACGTCTTCCTCAAGGCCGTGTATGCCGTCTTTGACATTGGAAACGGCCAGATCGGGCTTGCTGATAAGGCGCTCAACTGATCGCGCAGGAGAAGAAAGTCGTCATGGAAGGTTTCTTTTCGGATGGGGAACTCGGACAGTCCGCCTCAACAGCGTCATTGCCTAGCTGCATCACTAATTGATCGGTAAGGTAGCGAGAGGCTGAGGGGAGGGATGTTTGATTGCTGCTCCGACGTGCCGATTAGGGCCCGCACATAGTGGCAATGATTTCGAGTCCGTCATGTCTTTTTTGTCGCTTTGCATTCGGTGTCGATGAAGGGGGAAGAAAAGGGATATCTGGTGCTCCCCTATTGCGGCGGCTGATTGCACGGCTCAATGCGTCAGTCTCTGAGACAAGATGCACAAACAAGATAGAATCGGGAGAAGAAGAAGGAAATGAATACACGCAGCTCGCGGACACTCACCCTCGTTGCCCTTTGTTAATGTGTCATGCATGCCGCTTAACCAGGTTTCATCCCCGTCCCGTCAGCCGCATCCCCTTACCACAACTTTCATTTGGCGGTTTGTCCGGGTATGCATTAATATCAGTTACTCTCTACAAGCTAGTATGTACACTGGAGGAAAAGTGCCCATTAACATGGGTCATGCGGCTCAAGCACTTGACCCTCCCGTCCGTCACCCGTCTATAGACTCTGTCTCTCTCCGACATGCCCACGTGCTTTCCAGGAATAGAGACGTGATTCCACCACCCCGTATACTGAAAACGGACCGATAGTTTGGCCATTAGACTCGTAGAGTAAGTTAGAGAGGGAGAAAAGACAGAGTCTGGTATCCTAACGCCGGCCGCGCGCAATAGCGGACTTTGTGACCTAGCTGAGGGAATGATGGGGATAAAATGATGAAGCGTGTTGGCGGATGCAAGAAACGATGGTCTAAAAAAAGGAATTGCCGGGGTATGTTGGGTATGATTGGTAAACGCATGCTGGTGCTGAAGCAGTGGAAAAGTGACGTGTTATCGCGATCGTGGCCTTCGTATCGGCGAGTAGCGCTGCGAGCGCTTTGCGGCAAGCGGGTGATACGTGTAGACTGCTAGAGGAGGGCAAGTCGCCTGCTCGAAGATGGTAAAGGAAGCCTCTGCCCGGTTCGATCACTTCCTCTAGGCATCCTCACCGTCGCTAGAGGTAGGAGTCGGCGGCAGGGCGCCCGGCACGGCCTGCTGGCTCTGCCTCGCCGTCCCGGGCCTGCTGCCGGCTACGCCGCCGTACTTGGCCGCCGCCGCCCTGCCGTGGGTGTCCTTCTCCGGCAGCGGGGGCGGGACGTCGTCGCTCTGGCTGTTGCTGTTGCTGCTGCTGCTCTGTTCCGGGAACACGCCGGCGATGGGCGACCGGCGCTGCCGGTTGCTGCTGCTGCTGCTGCTCTCGTGGCTGATGCGCTGGCTGTTCTGGATGGCGGCGGACTGCACCTGGTGCTGGGCGTGGGCCTGGGCGAGGCGCTGGTTCAGGCTGTTGTTGGGGCTGGTGCGCTGCTGCTGGAGGCGCTGCTCCATCTCGCGGATGCGGGCTTCGAGGGCTTCGAGCTCTGAGGTCTGGGAGTTGAGCTGCTGTTTCCTAGGGACGGGGGGTTTTGTTAGTTTTGCGGTTTGGACGGATATTGACGGGGGTAGAAGGATGGGGGGAAGGGGAGCTCACCGCCTGTCGACTTGCTCGTCTAGGTCGGCTACGCTGTTGTCGATGCGGAAGATGTCCATTAGCTCTTGCGAGAAGGAGCGTGCGATTGTGCTGCGCGGGAGAAGAGGTCAAGTCAGCACATGCCATTGCACCTCCATGGTACATAACCCGAAGCGAGCTTGGGGAGGGACGCACGATTGCGGTCGGCGCCCGTTTGGCTTCCAGTCGCGGTCAAGCTCTTCGTCCGTCCTGCTGGCCATTTTTGTTCGCGAGGTGTGAATATTCAAACAATAGACTGGCCGATTGGTTCTGTATACTACTGCTTTCGCGGGGTTCGAGGCGGGAAATGTGGTGGTGGAGGTTTGGGAAGATCAAAGGCGGTGTCTGTTGGTGTTGCTCGATTGTATAAAGGGGACGGTAACGGACAAGGGGTCGCCGTATTCTGGGGGGCCAACAGGGGCACCCTCGAATTCGTCAGGCGGCTGTCAGTGCTACCTCCTGATTAAAGTGCGTGGTCCCCAGGAGCTAACTTCTTGGCGTTTAGTGGACTGCTGGTGCAGATTACGGGGATCTCGTGCAGTCTACACCTCACAGCGGAGTTGGAGATCGTCACTCGTCAACGATCACCAGCGGCGAGCCTGTGATCGCGGCCCGAGTGGCCTGGAGGACGTGCTCTGTTACACGAGATTTGTGAGGCCAGACATCTGAAACCAGCCGTGAGATTCTCCGAAATAAGGCGAGATATGGTTGTTCATGCTTGCACATAAGGGAGACTTTTTTTGAGTTGGGGTTCCCCTTTAAAGGGCCCCTGGAACTGTCCCCGATGGTGGGGTCAAGATTCAATGTGGAGAGGGAAATCATCAGCGCAGTGCTTGTCAAGGATGATCCAAATTTCACCTGGCAAATCTTTCAGCACCGTATTGAGATATCGTTGGATAATGTAATGACCACCTCAAGTGCATGCGGAGACTTATGCCTATACAGGATGTCAACTAAGAATACGGCTGTTAATCTCATGGTCAACGGATATCTCACAGTGCGATGGACAGTCAGACACTGGTTACCTTTCACCCTACGCAGTGTACTATAGAGAGGTTGAGGAACGCTGGTCATGATGCCCTTGTCTTTGGCTCAGATCGTGTCCGATACCTCTCTTCAGGAACGTACCTTAGTGATCTAGGAGAAAGTTCATTTTAAAGCCATATACGAAGTACAGATCATAGCATTCGAAGCAGCTAAGGTGCCAGCTGGCGGTGGACTTGGCTTGGCGTGCACACAGCTGGTAGGTGCTCAGGCCAACCTAGAACCTTTCTCGCCTGCAACGCTGATCTCCGTCAGCTCAACACCAAACGAAACCACGACAGCGGTTGCATTCACGTGATTCCGGGACATCGCGACGAAGGAAAAATTTCATCGAAACCACATGCGACATCATCAAATCTTCTCAATAGCCACCTATTCCCTCTCAGGGCGGCTGTAGAGACTTCAGAACTGTTACTTGGACCCGGGTCAGGTGGCCGGTAAGTGCTATTCGTGCCCTGTCGCGTTGCTCATGATGTATCGCGTCGTCGCCCAACGCCATCTCCGAAGAGGCAGCACCAGCTAATACTTGGCTTTGGGTTCATCCAGATCGTGGCGCCCATCCATCTCCTCCAGCGCGGCAGTCCCCTCGATCGTTGGCGAGGCGGATACCGGGGCATGAATACTACAACAGCCCGCTATACACCACTCGAGTCATTATTGTTATTCCAGTCGCTCCTCTCGCGCGGCATCGAAGCCTCGGCCTTCCTCCAGATCTCAGATCTCCTTCAGAACAACAAGCTCGTCAAGGGATCCGCGCACTATGATGCCAGCCGACTGAGCCCCGAGGCTCTGCAAGAGCTCTTCCTGCACCTGCTGCGGGAGGAGCTGAAAGCGGAATCAGAGACCTCGGAGAAGCCCGACGGCCCCGGCCAGTCGCCCAGCTCAAGGAAGCGCAAGCTCGCGTCACCTCCGTTACCGACACTCCAGGAGGCCCGCCAGCATCTGGAAAAGCTCCCTCTCCTTGTCGACAGGCTCTACGCGCGTTATCGAGACCATGCTGTCCGTGAGATTCGGGAAGACGAGGAGCGCTTCGATGCTCTGCAGGGGCAGATACGCGACATCGAAGCCAGCCAGGTGGCGGCCAGGGATGTGAATAATGATAATGCTCTTAATACGTCGCCCGTTCCTGCTTCTCAGAACGGACATGCAGCAATGCCAGTGAGCGGCATATCGGGCGAGCTCGAGCTCCCGAACGGCACCCCGCCTGCGCCGCAGCAGCATCTACTGCAATCACGGCCTCAGCCCCCATCGCAACAACAGGTTCATGGTCAAATCCAAGCGCAACCGCAACCTCCACCTCGAGCACAGCCTTTGGCCGAGTCTCAACCGCAACCACAAATCCAGCGGCAGCCGCCTCCTGTTGTCCAGCCTCAACCACAACCTCTACCCCACCTGCAGCCTTTGCCGTCGCAAGTACCCGGTTCTCAGTCTGGTCCCCGAGCCGAAGACAGGCGAAACGGAACTGTTACCCCTCACCCCCTGCCATCACCCCAGGAACGGCCAGGTAGTGCTACGCCGCCAGTGGTCACGTCTCAGCATCCAGTTCCTTTGCAGAACCAACCAAGTCGATTGGCAGCCCCGACGGCGACTCCTCCTGTACGGCAGCAAGAACAGCCGAGGCCGCCTACTGGACCTCCCCAAGTGCTCCAGCCGCCTCAGGGGGTTCGCTTTCCGAACCCACTTCAAGCGCCTTCTTCGCAGCAGGTACCAGGAGAAGGCGTACAGCGACCGGAAGGCATTGGGCGCGGTAAGACGTCTCCTGTGCCGTCGCTGAACCAACCTACCGTTCCTGGCCAGCTGAAGTGGGAGCCCTTGTATCAACCAAGCCAAGTCCCGCCACAATTCCGCCAGCCACAAGGGCAGGGCCAGTTCCCGCCACAGAGACAGACAGCCGGTCCTCAGGCACCGCAAGGTCCGCAACAGCCACCTCCTCCGCAGTGGAATACCCAGGTTCCGTCGCCGTACGGGTCTCCCCGTCCACAGCAGGCACATCCCGGGCTTCCAGCGACCCAGCCCTTGCAACAGCCTCTACAGCAACCAGTACAGCAGCAGTCTACCCAGCAACAGGCACAGCCTCTACCACAGCAGCAGCCGGTACAGCAGCATCACCAGCAACAAATGTACAAGGCACCAGTGCCGCAGCAGGCACAGCAACAGACCCCTCAACCCCACTTCCAGCCACAGATACAACAGCAGGCACAAAAACATGGCCCTGACACGCAGGTGCACCAACAGGCACAGCAGCAACAGGTAGAGCAGCCGATGCATCAAGCCGTACAGCAGCCTGCGCCGCCCCAGACGGCCGGACAGTTTCCTCCCGCTTTGCAACCAGCTCCCGCTAGGGTTCCTTCGGGCCACGGTCACGCTCCCCCTCCCGGCCACTCACCTGCGCTTGGTCAGGCTCCGCCTCAGCAACGGCCATCTCTGCCATCAGGACCGTTGCCCCCAGGTGGCCATGCTGCACAAGCTCCTCTGCCGGTTTTCCAACACCCTCACCATAACCGTGCTCTGGCGGCGGCGTCACCAACAGCTCCTACTGGCTCAACGCAGGGCCATGTCCCCCCGCAACCACGCAAACGGACAGGGCAATCGGTCGGGGCGCAGCAACCGATCCTGCAACGACCGCCCCCGATTCTGCAAGCGGGCGGCTCACCACTGGCTGGACCATCAGGGCTTCCGTCACATCCGCCTCTTGGTGGACAAGGTGCGCCTTTGCGCTCGGCCGTCCCGGAGCACGTCCTCCAGCAGCAGCCGAGTCGACAATATACGGGAGCCGCCGGCACGCCTACCCCGGTATCGCGGGTCAGTCCTGTTAGCGCAACGCCGCATACTCCTCTGCCACCTTTCAGGCGCTCCTATATCCTTGGAAGTGGTACAAGCTGGAAGCTCAGCAGAACGCCGTCTACGCCGCGGGCAGAAGAAGGAGAGGTGCCAAGTCCAGCCTATGAACCTTTGAGTCCTGTCTTGGCTCCCACCGTATTGCCTGCTGCGCCGCCTACTGTACCTGCTATCCCCTCCGGGTTGCCTCCTGTATCACCAAGTCAAGCCCAAACCTCGCTGGATGAGACGGCCGATTCTGTGTCTTCAAAGGGCCAACATGGGTCCGTGAGCCCCGTCGCCAAGCGACGAGGCCGGCCACCGCGTAGTGCCCAGAAGGCGTCTGGCCCTCCGGTGCCTAGTGCTCCGTCGGTCACTCTTGCACCTCCGCCTCAGGCCGCGCCTCCCGTCACAAGCGCACTCCAGCCTACGCAGGAGCCTGATTCGACTCGCATTAAGAATGAAGAGACGACTCCACAGCCTCCTACGGAAGCCGGGGACACAACGGCTGATGAAAGTGTCGCTGGCGGCCGCCGGCACATGTCACGCGCCGTGAAGCGGAAACGGCGGGATACCGCCTCTCCAACCCCAGTCGGGAGCCGGGAGCCTCCCGGCCCGCCCACGCACGTGATGTGGACGAGGTCGTTCAACAAAGTCAGCCACTCAGCCATGGAGCAGATTGTCGGCCACCGCGACGCCAACCTCTTTGCGCACCAGATCCGAGAGCGCGACGCCCCTGGTTACAGAAACCGGATCCTCATGCCGCAGGATCTGAGGTCCATCCGCAACGCCATCAACCACGGCAACAGGGCTGCGGCGGCGGCGGCGGCGGCCCTGCCGGGCGGCGACCCGGGCACTAGCAATGTCCTGCTCCCGATCAGCGAAGAGCTCGTGCCGCCCAAGGGCATCATCAATAGCTCCCAGCTGGACCGCGAGCTGGCCCATATGCTGGCCAATGCCATCATGTACAACCCGGATCCGAACCGCGGTCCAGGGCCTGCCTTCATGCGATCCGAAGCCGATGTGAACGCGGAGGACGAGGAGAATGGCGCCCCCGTGCTTGGCTATAAGGTGGACGAGAACGGAATCGTCAACAACGCCCGCGCCATGTTCGTCGAGGTGGAGAAGTTACTGAGCGACATGCGCGCCGCGGAGATCCAGAAGGGCGCTCCTGCGGCAGCGGCTGCGCTTACGGGAACGAGCACCCGTCAGACTAGTGTCGCTGGCGGCCAGAGCGAGACTCCGGCCAAGGGAGGTGATCAGGTCTCGTCTACTGCGGCCGACGAGCGCGAAGAGACAGAGCCGGAGAATGTGGGTAGTGTATCCAAACGTCGGCGCATCACTCGTGGTTAGGAGCAAGGGTCTGGAACGCCATGATACGAGTAGAAGTGCGATGATCCTGGTGTGTGTGGATTCCACTGGGCGTTTGACGTTGAAGAGACGGTTGTGAAGCTGCAAAGCAGGCGAACGGTGTTGAGTACTTTGGCTTGGACGTACTACTTGAACTTGTTACTTCATACGAAGTAACGTTGCCGCTTTACCAACTTGCCACTCTCATTTCAAGACGCGCAGCAATTGACCTGTAGGAAGTTTAGGTTTCCAGGTGCAGGCTAGAAGTTGAGACGACAGGCCGGGTTATCCCTTGGGGCGTCAGTGACACCACGGTTTTGATACCGGGGCATCGATTAGCTTTGAGGCTGCGGCTTGAGGGTCCTCCTTGGATGTGCCTGCCACAAAATCTCTCTCTCAGGAGGCCGTGCTGTTGTTTCCTCACACTTCAATGGATCGAATCTAAAACTGCGTCTTAACCCCCTCCATCCTTCAACAACTACCCAAAGACCAACAGTCGACCATCATACAGCCAGCAAACGACCATTAAACGGCCATCACACAAAGCCAGAATAACATACCTTGGAGCAAGATGGTATCGCCAAAAAAGTCCCGGCACAAACGCCCAAGTATCGCGCACATGTCCGGCGACATCCCCTCGGCAACGAAGCGTAGTCATGAAACGAGTTCGCCTCATCTCAACATTGCACAGTCCATTCGCAAGAAGATGCAAACCGCTCTGCTACCAGGTGGCACCGTTCGTGCCAGGTCTTTGCGAGCTGAGGCCTCCTTCAGCATCCGCATGGGCGACGCTTACGACTACAGCATCCTTGGCGATGATCTCGATCCGGACGACCTCCACGAAGAAATGGTGCGCTACGGCTCTGAGATAGCTGAAGCCCTTCAGTCTGCTCCTCAGTCGTCCGAGACACTCGTTGACGACTTCCTCCTCGACACCCTATCAAAAATGATCTTTGGCAGTAACTATATCGAGCAAGCTGGAAGCGGACCTGATATTACACTCAAGCTATGCCGGCAAGTCTTCCGGGGAGACGACCTGCCAGACACAATCGAGGAGAGGGACCCCGACTATGCGAGGCTGAAGGCAGAGCTCTTGTCCCAAGGTATCGCTCCCTCTGTCCAAGTCGTCCTCAGGACACGCAGGGAAATCATCCAGCATGCCAAAGCAGCAAGCTATATCATGACTCATGTCTATCTTTACGAGAAAGATCTGACCGAGGATCTCATCCTTGAGACACACCGTCGGCTGACCCACGGCATCGACACGGATCAGGGCTACAGCTGGACCCAATACAGCGGCGTGTACCGCCAAGTTCCGGTCGTTGCTGGCTTTATATCATTCCCGGACGAGGCCGAAGTCCCCTCCCTGATGCGTCGCATGATCCACAACCTCAACGAGGACCTCCGCGCTGCTGTTAAGGCCGGCAGCATTGATCCGGTCGCACTCGCTGCGAAGTACTGCCACACCTTCGTCAACATCCATCCCTTTGTTGACGGTAACGGCCGGACATGCCGTCTCATTCTCAACGCCCTTCTGCTAAAGTACGGGTCGTTCGTGGCGTGTATAGGTCAGGAGGATGAGACTCGTAAAAAATATCTGGAGATTGCTGCAAACGCTTCCATGAACGAGTTGTCAAGCCGGGGTGAGTTTGATAACGAGGAGAGAGGAGCACCCAAGCACTACAAAGACCTAGCCTCGTTCATCTTGAAGCATACAACAGATGGTCTGAAGAAGCTGGTCCAGATTCTGAGGGGCACACAAGAGCGAAGCACAATGCACGATGAATCAGGTTTAGAGGACTAAGTTGGAGGTCGTCAGGATGCTTGTGTATTGATGGCCGCAGATCTCATCACAGCCCCCGTCGCGGCTATTCGATGCTGATGCTATAACAAACTCTATCTCGTTACCCGTCGCTATGGCTGTGAGACGGAGGATAGTGAGAACGGACGTTGCCGTGATCCATACCGCCTGGCACCGGATATTGAGCTTCCACACTTCATCCTGCAGCTGCATCGCCAGCGAGCACTTTTACTACAGCATAATGTCCACGAAGGGCCGACGGGTTAGGGTCCACACAGCAGCATCCTGCCGGCAACAGACGCCCGCAAAACACCCGCCCGACCATAGATCTTTCCCGCTACAACCAGCGCCTCGCTAAGGACAGACAGTCTGCGCTGCCTACTCTGCCCGAAATGGATTCAACATCCTTCCACGCCAATAGGGTAAACGTCTTCTCCAGCGCCCCGGACCCGTACAACACCGGCTCCCTCCCTCATCAGCGACTTCCCAAAACTACCCTTCAAGCATTGCACCTGCATCAGAGAACCACCGTCCATCGACAAGGGCACAAAAACCACCGGCCCTCCCGGCAACCCCCTTCCTACTTACCACCGGACAGCGCCAACCCCGCGATACACAGCTCGGTCCTTCCCGCACCCCAAGACCAGAAGGTCCCGTCCACACCCGTCCCCACGCTTCCCAAAGCGGCACGGCCGTCCCACATTACTCAGATTGTTTCGCCGTCCAACTTCTGCTGTCGGGGTCCTGCCCCACGACGTGCCGTTGCGGGTGTGACTCCGACCCCCGCCCTGGAACGGTACCGGCATGGGCTCGAGCCCGGACGGGGGGGTGGTGTAGCCTGTGTCCGGTCCAGATTCGACGTGTGTGCTGAAGCGCGAGGGATCGAGGCAGGTCAGGAGACACGTTGGACGAGGAGGATGGACAGAAGGGAAGGATCATGACGGCGGAGTTGATCCAGGTGCAATGATCCAGCAGTGCGGCGGGGACGCGGGGAGATGAACATGGAAGAGTCGACGGAGGAATACCTGTACACGTAGCGAGAGCACTGGAAGTTTGGCCGTTCGTTGGCGAATATGGCCGTGTTCAAGTCGAGCTCGGGGAATATTCCCGTTTCACAGCGAACATTGACGTGTCAGATGCTCTCCAATCCAGAGCAGACGTTATAACGAAGAGCAAGTACACAGTCACAGTACGTCGAGTGTGCAGAATGAAAATTGGTATCTGATAACAGGGTATTGACCAGGCGGCTTTTTCTCTATTAACCATGACCTCAGGCCGTAGAAGGAGCGCAAGAAAAGACCATCGCAAGTCCCAAAAGAACAGGGTCACCCAGCACATAGGGTATCTTCCGCCCGTCACTGCCGTGGAATATAGGTTCGTGCACATTAAAGTCCGAGACAACATTAGGCGGACATATCAACAAGGTGTAAAAGGGGATGGAATGCGCTTCAAAGTGCGGATGCGGATCGCAAAAACCTTCCCCATTTCAGATTCCCTTAAACTCCGTCCCCTCGTGCATCATTAAAGATCCGGATCCTACTCGAAGTCGTCCCCTTCCCGGTGTCTGCATGCAGTCATAAAGCCTCGCTGAATAGGCCGGGGGAAATCATCAAAAAATCACGTCGAAAAACATCGGGAGATGTCGGCATGATGGTGCTTAGAGAAGCATAGCGGCGAGACCGGCAGCGGCAAGGAAGCCAACGGGAGCTGCAGTTGCCATGGCAGCCTGGCGAAGGTCGTTAGCCGAGATGATACACGCGTGAGAGAGGACTCATTGACTTACGTTGGGGCTGCTGGTAGACGAGCTGCGAGCAGAAGACGCGGACGAGGCCTGGCTCGAGAGAGCGCTCGACAGAGCCGTGCCAGTCAGAGCGGAACTAATCGTAGTAGATCCCGTCGTGGTGGTGAAGGTCGACGAGCCGCTGGTAACGGTCGAAACCAGATCCGACGTTGAGACCGCAGTGGAAGGCAGGGTCGTAGCGCCCCCAATCCCGCTAAGACCAGACTCCGTAGTCGTACCAGTCACAGTGAAGGTCGAGCCGCTGGAGGTGAGGGTGGCTGTGAAAGTCGAGGTGGCAACAGCCGAGGAGGAACCGGCACCGAAGATGGTGGTCGATCCAGTGGTCGAAGTGACGGCCGAGCCGCCGGTGGTGATGACTGTGACGAGACCAGAGGTGGTGACGGCCGAGGAAGAGACCGAAGCCGAACCCTAGAACGCTCAGTCAGTATGCGGTGTTTTTACGATTTTCGTCAGACAAGATCAACTTACGGCTCCACCAGCTCCAGCGCCGCCTCCCATGCCACTGGTCGAGCTTCCGACAAGGCTAGTGCTAGTAACAGTAGTCGAGGCAGCAGTCGTGGTCTGGCAGTCAATGGTCAGTTCTCGGACAGCAGTCAAAGCGGTCAGTGTCAGAATTACTCACAGTGACAGTCACACCAGCGCCCTCACAGTACTGAGCGCCCCAGGCCACGGCAGCGGCAGCGGCATTGTTGTCTGGAGCGCAATGCTGGTACGCACAGTCATGAATGCCGAACTGGAACTCGGGCTTGGCGCAGAGGCACTTGGCATCGCCGGCGCCACAGCCAAGGGCGGGCCCCTGGCCGAGCATGTTGGTGGCACATGTTTTCTAGCCGAGCATTAGGATCTTGTGCTCTCCCTTGCGAGCTGGGTCTTTGAATAAAGAGATGGCAAATACTTACGGCGCACTGCGGGAAGTCGCCGGGGAAGTCGCTCTGAGCGACAGCGATGGTGACGCCGGTAATGGCGAGGAAAAGAGTCGACTTCATTGTTAACTTGTGTTGGTCAAGGAATCAAAACCAAGGATGATGTCGTCGTCTAATGGATATCGCGGGTTGAGATGCGGAGCGCAGATGCAGGTTGTGGTGAGGATGGAGGAAGGAGATGAAAGAGATGGGGAGAAATGGGGTTTGAAGAGTGGGAGATTAGGGAATTTTGTTGACGAGGGACGATTTTTGTGCGACGAAAGGCAAGATGGAGAGGCTTTTGCAAAGTTGGGATGAAAATGATGGACGCGTGAGAGGACGGGTGGTGGCTTTAAGGAAGTAGTGGCTCTAAGCATGGACGAGGTATAACCTGGCCCGAAAAGGAAATTACCTCCAGTTCAAGCTGCAAAGGTACCTGCGCCTTGATGCAACCTGTGGATCACACCAGGGGTCTAGCCAGGGCAGCGGGAAGGCACATTCACTGAAAGCAACCTCCAGTGAGTCCTGTGCCAAGATTAACAGTGTCGTCACCACACTGCAGTGACTTGGGTTCTTCTACGGACGAGATCCCCAGTTTCAGGCAAAAAAGACCCTCTTTCTAGACTTTAGACTCGGCACCGCCCTTCCTGCCTTAGTTTATCTGGTGGTCCCATATTTTGAGCTATAGCTAAGGTACTACCTACCTCAGGTTCTATCTCGATTTAGTTTGGAAGCCATTGGGGATTGACTCGAGCGAAGGACGTGGTAGTCGGAGGGATTTTCGCCTGCAATTGTGCTCAACAACCCAGCCACCCCTGGCTTGTGATTCCTACAGCAGCAGTTGCGAGGGACAACGGGACGCACGGCATTAGGCTTGCATGTTGAAGCCCCCAGGGTATTCTAAGTGGTCGACCTGATGATGTGCCTAACGTAGCGTGGCCAGCGGAGGCCACTGGCCGTGGAACTGGTCGGGCGACCCAGCAACCAAGGACGCGAAAAGACGCACAGATCCAACGAACTGCAACAGCGCAAAAGGCGAGAAGAGTTGTACGTCTAAGGTACATTCAGATCATCCGAAAGCTTGGCTCGCAACCCTGTGGGCTGCGGTAGTTACCCTTGCAGGCTCCCGTTAGATCAGAGGATCATTACTATCAACTCAAGATGACCATCGTTTCAGTGTCTCATGAGAAGAACCGTTTACAAGCAGTGTGTGCTCCTGGCGGAGAGTGGTTCTAATCTTTCCCGCAAACCAATGAATTCGCGGCGACACGCTCTCTATTCGTGCGACAGGGGGCGAGCCCGGGAGAAGCTAACTTGTTTGTCTTCACTGTCGCTGTACTGTAGGACTCCCCTGTGCGATTTGTCATTTTCTTGCAGGCCTCCAAAGGGGAACTTCAGCGAAGAAAGGCAACATCCGTGGAACGAGCTTGATCCCTCTTCTGTTGCACCAGCGCGGACCAAAGCCACGACGCACCGTGCAGGCAATCTGCTGGCAGGCGGTGGTCAAAAGCAGGAAATCCGGCGGAAAAGATGCGATGAGGTCAAGACAAAAGTGAAGTGGCAGGGTTGTTGCCATGATCTGTGGCTTTACTGTGATAACTACCCTGCTGGCAGCTCCCCATTGGTCAATGCATCCTCGCATCACAGATTGGCTCGCGCTAGTCAGACTAGCGTCAAGGGCTGTTGCGCTGGACAGGGGTCGTCTCCATGGCTCCATGTCGCGTACAGAGCCTACTAGATAGGAGGGTCCCCGCAACCATTGGCAAAACGGCAGCTCGAATTTGGGAGTGATGATGTCGCTCGGTCATCACAGCGAACTCCCGCTCCTCACCTCTTTTTGCTTCAATGCTCCGGATGTTGTCAAAACGCCACATTTGCAATCTCGCGTCCGTGTTGGTTGTGGCTGCACCCAACCGCCGACCACAGTTTGACTCGCAACTACCGACCGGGGCCACCTAACGGGGAAACATGGACTCTGTGATGTCATGCAATGCTGTTCACGGCGTGCACACGTGCACCAAATGTCACTCTCAATGGAGTCTCGGGAGGAAGGCTCCAGAAACGCATTTTCTTGATATCGTGCCTCATATATAATTACACGTACATTATCGTTATACTGCACGGCAAATCCAGGCATATCGAGCATCTGACTCCAAACTCTCCCAGCCCTCTAGTCTATGTAGAAACAGATGGATGTCGTTGTGAGTGGAGCGGCGGCAGCCTCCACTCTTCCCGCTGTCGCCAGTGAGACACGCACTGCGAACCTGCATCCAGAAGAACCCTTGTCCTGCTGAGGACAACTTGGCGGATAACGCATCGAAAAGCCTCGGTATTCGACAAAACTCGCACACACACTCCGAAGCTGCCTTTATTACGTGTACACTATTATTTTCCTCTTTTCTTTTTTCCATAGTTCTACCGTCGGGTCAGGTGATTGAGCCCCCCGTCTATCGATCTTGATCCGGTGTGCTGGTCAATCGATGATCGCAGAGACGTAGCATCAAGATCGAACCCCTGTCTCCCGTGCCTTGGCAGACCAGGGGGTAATCGAAGCGAGAGATTCGAACAAGGTTCTGACCACCAACAACAACAGCAAAACAGGCCACAACAGGGCTGATACAGACCTCATCCGTTCACCTTGTGGATTTTGACTCTGAAGAAGAACATCTCAGAAGCCAGAAGCGGATGATTCTCACTGCCGAACTTCTAATCATACATCTAAAATGACAACTGTAACACAAAACGCGTCCTGAAATGACTGACTCGACGAGCAACCGTCGCACGGGCGGACACAAAATGACCCCCCCCCCCCCCCGACTCGTCTGAGGCTGCTGTGTTTTGATCCGATTTCTGATTTCCGTCCGTGTGCGACGCAAAGGCCAATCAACTGGTGCTTCCACTCTCTCCCCTGACCACGGCGCCTTTTTCGCCCTAGGAGACCTTTAGGAAGTTCTTCCAAGTCTCTCAGTTGGCGAGCCAGCGGACGACGCAGGTCCGGCATATAGCTTTCTCAGCGGCGTGCGGTTCAACAGTCGAAGTCATACTCCGTCCGGGGTAAAACTGATAGGAAGACTTCCAGCTAAGCTGTTATGCTGTGGCCCAAACCAGGCGACCCCAAAGGTGACTGACTGCTTGAAGCATAAAAAGGAGTTTGACTTCCCATGAAACCTGCGTAATCGCCTCGTATATGCCTTGGTCAGGGGGTCCAGTTGTGACGAGATCCTGGCATCATCCACAATCCCAAGCTCACCACACCAGGTACATCTGGAAGATGCCTTCAGCAAAACCGCTACAAACTCATCCTGGTGGAGATCCTTTCTGCTGGCTGCCCGCTTGGGAATATATCATCCGAATGGGACACTCTCACACTCTTCAAGAGGCTCACTTCGGCGACAACCGAGCGCCCAGGTTACCACGATGACGCCTCCATGATCATGGATGATGTTAATAACCGTAATGTTTTGCATCGCGAGATGACTATCGGATAGGAGACGGATCGTAGTGTCAAGTGATATGTATTACCGCCCAAAGAGAGACCCAAACTATGCAGCAGACGGACTAACGACAATGAGCGCGCAAGCGCAGCAGTGGTTTATCAAAACAGACATACACCCGTGACACGCAGACAGACGGAAAGCCCAAACGGAGGCTGCAGAAATACTGGAAAAGCAGCCGAACCCAACAGCAGCCAGACCATGACCCTTACAAGATACCCAGTCGACATTAGTTCGCTCATAAAACCATTATATCACAACATGCACCACTTGTCATCACCATCTAGCCACTGCACATGACGCAGGACTCGGGGTTCTCAATGCTGCCTGTCAGGGGGGGGGGGAAGCGGTTAGCTATGCGACCAGAAAGCGTCTCGAAAGAATAGGTCAGCACTTACAAGCCAGGACAGCCTCTGAGTAAATATCACCTTCGCGCCCCTTGCTCTCGTCCTCCTCGTCCTCGTTCTGGTCGGCCTTCTTGTCAAGAGACTCATCCGCGACGGGACCAGCGGGCTCGGTGGGCAGAGCCTTGGGACTCTCGCCCTCGGGCTGGTCGGCCTGGAACGGCACCGGCTTCGCGGGCGACGGCACAGGGCGCTTGGCCTCGCCGTTGGACACGGCCCGGATCGGGGGCGGGGTCGTGCTGGGAGTGGGGACACCGTTGGAGTGAAGGGTGCTGACATGCGAGTCCGACTCCTTCTTGGCGTACATCGGACGCGGTGCCGCAGAGGGAGAAGAGACGTAGCTGCCCGGCGGCGGTGCGCGCTTCTTGAGGCCATTGACCCTGGCTGCGCCGACGTTGGTGTCCTTGACGCGCAGAGCCTCCTGATCGACTGTGAACTGGATGGGCTGGGCTGCGGCCTGGGTGCGGAGATAGTACATGCCCGTCTTCAGGCCGAGCTTCCAGCCGGTGAAGTGCATGCTCGTGATCTTGCCCATTGTAGGCTCACGCATGTGGATGTTGAGCGACTGCGACTGATCAATGAAGGCGCCACGGTCAGCCGCCATCTGGACGATGGTGCGTTGAGAAATCTCCCAGACTGTCTTATACAAAGCCTTCACGTCGTCAGGGATGTTGGGGATGTTCTGGATGGAACCCTGCTCGGCGATGATGCGGTTCTTCATGTTATCTGACCACAGGCCCATGTCGACCAGGTCCTTGAGCAACCAAGGGTTGACAACCTGGAACTCGCCAGCAAGCACACGTCGCTGGTAGATGTTGGACGTGTAGGGCTCGAAGCACTCGTTGTTGCCCAGGATCTGCGAGGTGGAGGCAGTTGGCATTGGGGCGACAAGCAAGCTGTTGCGGACACCGTGCTCGGCGATCTTGGCCTTCAGAGACTCCCAGTCCCACAAATCCGTGGGAGTGACATTCCACATGTCATACTGGAGGATACCTTGAGAGACGGGAGATCCCTCGTAGGTGGAGTAGGGGCCCTCCTCCTTGGCCAGGTTGCAGGACGCAGTGAGAGCAGCGTGGTAGATGGTCTCGAAGATCTGCTTGTTGAGCATGCGGGCCTCGGGGGACTCGAAGGGCATGCGCAGGGCCAGGAAGGCATCAGCAAGACCCTGGACGCCAAGACCGATAGGGCGATGACGCATGTTGCTGTTGCGAGCCTCGGGCACAGGGTAGTGGTTGACGTCGATGATCTTGTTCAGGTTGCGGACCACGACCTGCGTGACCTCGTGCAGCTTCTGGAAGTCATAGATGCCCTCGTTGTAGTCGACGAAGGCCGGCAGGGCCATCGAGGCGAGGTTGCAGACAGCCACCTCGTCAGGGGCAGAGTACTCGATGATCTCAGTGCAGAGGTTGGAGCTGCGGATGGTGCCGAGGTTCTTCTGGTTGCTCTTGCGGTTGCAGTGGTCCTTGTACAGCATGAAGGGGTTGCCAGTCTCGGTCTGGGCCTCCAGAATGGCGTACCACAGCTTCTGAGCCTTGATGGTCTTCTTGCCCCTGCCCTCGGCCTCGTACTTCTCGTACAGAGCCTCGAACTCATCGCCGTAGCAATCGGCCAGGCCAGGGCACTCGTTGGGGCACATCAAGGTCCACTCGCCGTTCTTCTCGACACGCTTCATGAACAGATCGGGGATCCAGAGGGCGAGGAAGAGGTCACGAGCGCGAACCTCCTCCTTGCCGTGGTTCTTCCTGAGATCAAGGAACTCGAAGACATCCGAGTGCCACGGCTCAAGGTAGATGGCAAAGGCACCCGGACGCTTGTTGCCGCCCTGGTCAACATACCTGGCGGTGTTGTTGAAGACACGCAGCATGGGAACAATGCCGTTGGAGGTGCCGTTGGTGCCGGCAATGTAGGACCCGGTAGCCCGGATGCGGTGGACATTGAGGCCGATACCACCGGCCATCTTGGAGATCATGGCACAGGTCTTGAGGGTATCGTAAATGCCCTCGATGCTGTCATCCTTCATGTCGACCAGGAAGCAGGACGACAGCTGAGGCTGAGGGGTGCCGGCATTGAAAAGCGTGGGCGAGGCGTGTGTGAAGAACTTGCTGGACATGTAGTTGTAGGTCTCGACCACACGCTCCACGTTGTCTCCCCAGATGCCGACGGCAACACGCATGATCATGTGCTGCGGCCGCTCGACGATCTTGCCATTGAGCTTGAGCAGGTATGACCGCTCCAAGGTCTTGAAGCCGAAGTATTGGTAGTTGAAGTCGCGGTCATAGACAATGGCCGAGTCGAAATCTTCCTTGTGGCGCATCACGCAGTCGTACGTCTCCTGGGAGATCATGGGTGATGGCGTGTTGTTCTTGGGGTTCACGTAGTGGAATAAGTCGCTGACGACGGCTGACCATTGCTTCTTGGTCTGCTTGTGGAGGTTGGACACAGCAATACGCGCTGCGAGGATGGCATAGTCAGGATGTGTGACTGTCATGTAAGCGGCCGTCTCGGCAGCCTAGACAGGGGGGGGGGGTTAAATCGTTAATTATGATGATCAGTCATGAATAGATAGAGAAGTGCAGTATTGGCTTACCAGATCATCCAACTGGGCTGTTGTGACACCGCCATACACGCCAGAGATGACTTTCTGGGTGATGGCAACCGGGTCTACATGGTCCATGTCCAGGCCGTAACAGAGCCTTGAGACACGCGCTGTGATCTTGTCGAACTGGACACGCTCCTGGCGTCCATCTACAGATAAATTAGCTTCTATAGACGACTCTCGAAGCAGTAGAGAGCAGACATACCTCTCTTTCGGACAAACATCTCGAGGGGTATTCTGACAGAAGGGAGGTTAGAATGTGCGGGGCGACAAGATCTTCGAAAGAAGAAAAGGCTGCAACTGGGAAGCCAATGCCGTCTGGATGTTGCGCGTCAATGCAGAATAACGGTGTCTTCACAGTCTGCCAGTGTCCTGAGGTCTGTGTTGCTGTTTGTGTTGTGTGTTGGAGAGGTGATAGAGTGGAAGAGGGATGGTGGAGAGGTTTCTTAAAAACCTTGGAACCGTCGCGTCAATGGTGGCGTGGAGCGCGTTCAACGCGACGCAAACAGGCCGGGGTCAATTAAAACACGGCGACCGATAGCGGGTCGCGTTCACTGGGGGATTAGATAAGCCACAGCCAGCTTCAGGGCTCTTCAGCAGGTACCCGGCACCGGTGGACACCGGTCCTGGACCTTTGATTGGCGCGTCTTCGACGTGACATATCGACGCTCCGGAATGACTCAACTGAGGACCCATGAAGACTCAGCACTGAGACAGAAACGGGTGTAAACAACGCATATCCAGAGAGATCTGTCTGGCGCAGAGCAAGCCGCTTTCTGATCCTTCCGTATCTCCTTCGGCCGAGGAATGAGACTCCGAGCAGCTCATGCATGCGGCCTGAACATCGAAGCAGTCCAGATCGGATCTCTCATCCCTCGTTTCAGACTCACCAGATCTCCGGTTGTAAGACAGCAGGGTCTACGGCTTCTCAACATGGCAACGCCTGCCAGCACAGACTCCGCCCCTCCTAAGCCCGAATATCAGCCACGATACATCGATGTACGTTCAAAGGATCTCATAGTCACCATGAGATGGACGCTGACCGACGGGTGCTCTCGAGTAAAAGATCGGTATCAACCTTGCAGATCCCATATTCAGAGGCCGATATCATGGCTCGCAAAGACATCCCGACGACCTAAAAGGGGTCATTCAACGGGCCAAGGAGGTCGGGTGCACAAAGCTCATCGTCACAGGTTCAAGCTTCAAGAGCTCAAGAGACGCACTGAAACTGGCTCAAGAGTTCCGTAAGTCATGGGACGTCTACTCATGATGACCCTCCACACCTAACTCCTTTCCCAGCTGGCACCGTCTACACAACAGCAGGCATCCACCCCTGTAGCTCGTCCATCTTCAGCGTCTCCCACAAGCGCCACCACGAAGAAGACGAAGACCACTCTGCAGACGAGGCCCAACACACGCCCGCCTGCGGCCCGGACCCCTCCAAACCGGTGCCCGAAGGCCTATCCGTCTCGGAGGACAAGACCGCGCAGATCATCTCGGACCTCGCCTCGCTCATCAAGTCCGCCCCGCCCTCCTCCCTCGTCGCCTTCGGCGAGTCGGGCCTCGACTACGACAGGCTGCACTACTGCCCGCGCGACATCCAGCTGCACTCCTTCGCCGCCCAGTTGAAGCTCGCCGCGGAGCTGAGCCCGCAGCTCCCGCTCTTCCTGCACTCGCGCGCCGCGCACGCCGACTTCGTGCGGCTGCTCAGGGACGCCTTCGGCCCGCGGCTCGAGCGGCTCGAGAGGGGCGGCGTCGTGCACAGCTTCACCGGCACGGTGGAGGAGATGCGCGAGCTGTCGGACCTGGGGCTGTACATCGGCGTCAACGGGTGCAGCTTCAAGACGGCGGAGAACTGCGCCGTCGTCAAGGAGATTGGGCTGGATCGGCTGATGCTCGAGACTGATGGCCCGTGGTGCGAGGTCAGGCCTAGCCACGAGGGGTGGAAGTATCTCCTCCCGCCGAAGCCGGTTGAAGCAGAAGTAAATGCGACGGATAGTGGTTCTGCTACGCCTACTCCGGCCAATGGCGCAGCCGGAGCGCCGGCCAAGGGAGGGAGGAAACAGGGGAAGAAGAACCTGAAGAAGGAGCCTGCAGTGCCGGAACGGTTCAAGGTAGTCAAGAAGGAGAAGTGGGAAGAGGGTGCTATGGTCAAGGGCCGGAATGAGTCTTGTACCATCGAGAGAGTGGCCAAGATTGTGGCCGGGATCAAGGGGCTCTCCGTCGAGGAGGTGTGTGAAGCGGCCTGGGCAAACACAGCGAAGGTATTTGGGTTGGACATCTAAAAATCATAGAGATGGGCTTCTACAGGCCATTGAAGCAGGCAATAGAGCTAGACTGCAAGAGTGGCCAAGCCAAGTACGCGGACCGTCAAGTCATAGAGCAAGGTCTCAAGTTTACAGACACTCTAACTCCACGAAAACGTAAACACCGCGTAACCCATCACTGGCTGGCTGCGGGTCATATCCCGGACCCCTTGTGCCCGCGTATCCTACCATGTCTCACAGCTCCTATTGTAACACCTTCCTCGCCCGTCATCCACCCCGGCATCCGCTCGCCGTCAATGACCCCCTGCTCAACCAGCTGCCTGACACCAGCAAACACATGCGTCCCATGGAACGTCAGCCTCACATTCGGCCGCCAGCGCCCTCCGGCAGCCTTCTCCATTTGCGTACCGTCCTCGTCCCTCTCCTGATTCAGTATCTCCTGAACCGCGCTCCGTCGCCCAGTCCTGGGCTCCCTCGATCTCTCCCGCCCCTGAGGCCACTCATCACCGTCATCAGAGGGCGGAAACGTCAGGTTCCCCCGATCCAGAGCCACCTCCCGCCGCGTCTCCAGCACAAACGGGTCCTCGATAACGATATCCACCCTCTCAACTCCCTTCCCGTCATCCACCCTCGCCGTATCCCCAAACCTCGCCTGCGCGACCCGTCTCGCGCGCTTAGCTGCCCGTTCCACGCGTTCCGTCGCCGGACTAGCAGCTCGCTTCCGCAAGCCCCGGGCGTCCCCAGCCTCGGCACCGACGGGCGCTGCTGCTCCTTCGTCGCCCTCCGACGCCGGCGGCGTGGGCAGGACCGTGTCCAGGGGCGAGACCGCCTTCTTCGGGTCCGCGTAGACGCTCCACCCGCCGCCGACGGCGTTGTCCCTCCCGGACCCGCGGCGGTGGACGAGCTCGCCCAGGTTGCGGGTTGAGAGGCTGGTCGGCTTGAGGGTGTACCGCTCCCTCGGGCGCGACAGCGCCTTCGGGATCCCCTCGACGATGAGGCTGGTCAGGCTCTTAGATTCTCCGGCGGCGGCGCCGGCGGCGGGACCCGCCGATTGGGACCTCGATATGAAGATGTGCGGCGAGGCGTCGGGGAACGCGATGTACAGCGTCCGGGAGGAGTCGGAGTTCGCCGATAACCTGTCCCCTCCGCTGCTGGTGGCTGCCAGGTCGGTGTTGTACGGCGAATACAGCATGAATATCCGGAGGATCAGGATCGGGAGCGTCTTGTGTCGGTCAAAGTTGTAGTGCGCCTTGACGTCCGGGAGCACCTGGGCCTGGAGCTGCTGCAGGAACGTCGAGGGGTGGAAGCGCGGCACAGCCAGCGACTCCTTGTCAACTCCCAGCGCCGTCTCTGCCTCGGCGTTGCTGGAAGGCGTTCGGAGGGGGACGATGCGGTAGGCGGACCACTTCTGCGAGGTGGGATGGTCGTACAGGTACTGCAGGTCGGCCATGGCGAGCTGGTACAGACTAAGCCCGTCTCGCCAGTCGCCTTCTATGATTCTGTCCACTACCTCTCGCTTTGATCCCTTTCGCGACTGCAGGTCGGTGTAGATCTCTCGGAGCTCCTCGATGGAGGAAGCTGGAGGGTAGAGGCCATCTTCAGGGTACTCATCGTCCTCCGGGTCGAGGAGGTACGGCGCTGAGAGGGCTTGGTTAGGCTCGTCGAGCCAGTCAAGAACTATGGAAATGAGGGAAGACCGCGACAGCCGGCTCAGTGTCCGGGAGACATTGGAGTGTGTCGCTTCGAGGCGCAAGGATGACGGTAGCCGTGAGGAGGTCGGGATAGATATTGGGGCCATCCTAAGGGCTTGGCAAGGTACCGGGTTGATGTCGAGCGATACTCATGGGCTCACAAGCTTACACTAGCCGAGAGGTACGTAGTATCTCACCACACGGAGAGGGCCGTGACGGATGGGAGTCGACACCGGAAAACATCCGTCCAGTTAGGAGACGCGTTGAGGGGGTCGGAAGACGCGTCGAGACGGCCGACTTAGTCAGCAGACAGAGCATCCAGAGTGGCATGGTCCGTGCCCACCCACCCACGTATACCGGCGGTTACCAAAGATGCAACAGCGGTAGAAAGGCGGCTTCCGGCTACAAACGGCACCGACATTGCCAAAAGGCTACCTAGACCTAGTAGGTACCTTATCCAGGTCCTCCTAGTAGACCTATAATTTGTACTCGCTCCATTCACAATTCTTCTAAATTTAGGTAGAGTCTTAGTACACTACATGCCAAAAACAGCAGTCTTCTATTGCGCTCCCCTCTGCCCCCAACCAGCCCATCCAGCTGTAGACTCTAGGAAGGAATGTGGATAGCTTGGTCAGTGGTACAAAGAAGCACCTTGCTGGACGCCTCTCCAGATGGGTTTGCCCATGCCCATGCGGCTCCCCCCTCACACCTCTCGTTGAACATGGCACTCCTCAAGGGATTTCAAACGTTCACTCGGCAAGGGGGGTGGCAACCTTACATTTCTTTGATATTCCTGCCGGATCCGGCTTGTCAAGAGCAACGCAGATTGTATTTAGGGGCAGTTAAGCCCCCCTCTATTCTTACACTACATACTGGCACTGCATTGAATACCGACTCCCGGAGCCAACTCCCTCGTAACTCCTGAACAACAGTCATGGACACACAACTTAGTTTCCGTTTCCGAGCGCCAGAAGATAGATTGCCAGCACCTCTCCCCACAGTCGCCGACATTACATCATCGCAGGGCCCTGATATTCTCGACGACCGACACAGCGGTGTCAAGGTTGTGCGTGTCAATAGCCACTTTGCCATAAAGTACGGTCGCCTAGTCGATTTTCTTGAGGGTGAGAACATGGTCTTCGTTAGGAAGTCGACCAAAATCCGTGTTCCAGAGCTATACGCAATGTTCACCGAAGTCTCTACCGACATCAGATTCATTGTAATGGAATACATTCCGGGAAAGACCCTTTCGAGCTGCTGGAAAGCACTTGACAATGACCAGAAGCAGCTCATCACCAAACAACTGCGACACTATTTGGATGAGCTTCGGAGCTTGCCATCTCCCAATCCTAGCTATTTCGGAAGCCTCGATGGAAGCGGCCTGAGACATGTCTTCTTCGGAGCTGTGGATGGAAACAAGACATTCTGCGGCCCGTTCGAGACAGAAGACGGAATCGTCCAAGCACTTGTGGATAAGGCGAGATATACCAGACGGACATGCGACCCGGTCTATGAGCAGGCCAACTTCATGGAAGCCGCACTATTGGACGTCTTCCGGGGGCATGAAGCAGTCTTTACCCATGGCGATCTCCACCGTCGCAATATTATCATCCAAGGTGATGGGGCAGTGGCTGTCATCGACTGGGCCTGGGCTGGCTGGTACCCGTCCTTCTGGGAGTACGGTAACGCCATATGGGCTTGCCTTGGGTTTGAAGACGACTGGCACGCATGGGTTGGCAAAATTCTGGAATGCTTCTACGCAGAGTGGGCTTGGTTTAACCTCATTTATGAGAATCAGCACATGTAGAGCTGCCGAAAATTCCATTCTGTATTGCCATGGTCCATTGTGTTAAGATTGCCTGATATGGGCACTGTAACTCTCTCTGCCTTTGTGCTCGAGACTAAGCTCCCGGTGGACTTGGGCTAGCAAACGGGCCTTTTGCTTTCCTGAATCTTGCTGTACAGGAAACGGTGGTGCTGGAGTGTTAGGGTCAAACTGAACTTCCCCCCCTTTGCACGAGGTATTCCAAGGAAGTGTACTTGCCCTCCTCGATTTCCAAGATTCAGTCTCGTAGGTCGACAAAGGCTCCAAAAGGGGGTCTTTGTAGTGTACAATAAAAAATCGATTTCTAGTGTATTAAAGATATACAAAAAGCATTCACACGTTCTAACAGGTGTTTGTTCTTTGTAGGGTTTTGATGAAACTGCTTTGTTTGTTCTCTATGATAAGTTAATGGAATTATCTATAGATCCTATAATGACCACTCAGCGCTCTCATCCTACGTCTAGAGTGCTGCTGAGTTTAACATGTTCATTCTGAACCATACATCCCTTCCAACATGATTTCTATATCCTCTACCATGAGTTCGCAGCCCTCCTCCTATCGGGTTTACCTTGGTAGGTATCTTACCTGGAAAGATACTCATCACCACGCCATTTACGTGGAGACCGACGAGGCGATGAAAGCAGGAATTTTATATCATGTTGTCGGCAGTCTCCTAGCGGGAATGAAATTTGAGTTTAGAACAGCTCCAGACCCTCTACTCTCTCCAACAGGCTTGAGCAGACAACACATTGGGTGGGTGACGGAGCAGAACCACCATCGCATGGAAGAAGTGTGTCGGATGATTCCTCCGCCAACAGCGCAGCTGGCTCCAATGGAAGGAGATTGGATCCTTCTCAGCCTATTCGCCATTGCCAGCATTGGGTGGCTGAGGCTATCGATATCCTGAAAGCGGAGGGAATTCTCGACCCGTTAGGTCCCACCGATGATTCCCGGAATCATTTAAGAAGCCGTCACTGAGGTTGAGATCTGGAAGGGGTTTTTTTCCGTCTTCTTCCCCAAAAAACACCCACCCTCTGTCTTTTCCCGTCTTTTTGAGGGGGTGTGCGTTAGAGTTTCCGAGACCGAGTACTGCCCGGAGGACTAAAATGAAGCCGCAGGGCGGCCTCAAATCTCTCAGTCCTCCAACCCTTCAGGACCTCGAGCACCAAGTCACAAGTGTCGTTGACCGTAAATCTTCGCAATGGTACTGGTCATGTCGGCCTGGATTCCCACCAGGAAAAAAAAGTTAGTAACGGTCTCCACAGCATATCAGATACCACAGACGGAAGGAAAAAGAAGGAGAAGAAAATGAAAGGAGAGGGAAAGGAAAGGGGGGAGGGGGGGGAGAAACCAGATGTAGTGTTTGATGAGTTACCAAAGTAGATTGTTTTGTGTGGACACTGTTATGCACAAGGCTAGATAGTAAGCGCCGCCTAAGATGGCAGTGTGAAAAGCAACATTTAGCCTTCATTGTCATTTCGTATCGTATTAACGAACCGGGATAGGCACGACCAAGCGATCGGTGTTAGGCTATGGACTTGAGTATTGACCGGTGTTTGGTCCCGCCTGGAGCTTTTCTAAATCTCTTCACGAAATGTGGGCAAGGAGCCTGTCAACCTCCCGATCGCCCTACCCGGCCTGCTTTGCCCAGCTTGCGCGTATTATCGGGTAACTTCGTTTAAGCACGTTGATCTGCCCTCTTCCATTGACATCCCACCGACTACTGGCAGCCCGGCCGACATACTTCACAATGCTCTACATGTTGTCCCGCCGTACTGCCGCCGTGAAAGTATTCCAACAAGGGTGATTTACATGAACCGCCTCCTTCTCTGTAGCCAGCGCCACCCGCAAATAAGTGCCCTATCGTCTGGCTTCTCGGTCTCAATATTCTACAGTAGGACTTATACCCATCATCCATCAAGGCCACAGTCAACAAAGTCTCAATTCGGCGAAACCCTACGAGGCTAAACTCTAAGATAAGGACGACCGTGTCACCCACGGGAGTCACGCCGGGCCCTCGGGTTCCTAGTACCGCGCACGCAGAAGCCCAAAACCCTCGTCCGATATAAGTGCCCTATCGCATCAGCGTCGACAGCCCTGTACAGCTCATCCCCATATCCGTCGTCCGCATGGTGGGTGCGTGTGAGTGCAGTGTTGTAGTCAAGCTGTGGCGGCTCGTCGCGATGTCCGTCGCCCAAGATGTAATCCAGACCTCGGCGGAAGCGGCGTACCGCGAGATGTTACCCGCTAAGCGTGAGATGCCCAAGCCCTGTTGCAAAGGGCCAACCACTTCCAGAAATCGTAAGACTGGAGAAAGTCATCCAAGAGCCGAGATGACGCATTTTCTTGGTCTGAGAAGTGACGGGGTTTTCCAGCTAGAGAAAGCGGTGTTTGTTGGGCGGCATGGCGATATTCCATATGGCATGCTTTTTGGTTTTTCAGACGCATGATCTAGCCTTGTTCAGGCAGGTATCCATCCATGTCTCGAAGCTCTCGCAGAAGAAGGGCTGTAGATGTAATATAGTGTTCGAAGTGAAGCCCCGCGACATGTGCTCTGTGCTATTCTCCTCCAGAAGGTAAGGCGCAACGAAGCGGGAGAGATACTGCCTCTCCTGAAGTGTCAGTGCAACTCCGTCATGCTGCCTGTCTATCAGCTCATGTGTAAACGGCCTATATACCACCCGAGGCTCGTAGACGTAGGATGCATCATCTTTGAGCTGATAGAGCTGCTCGTTCTAATGCACATCAGCGCGGGAGGCTTCTGCGTCGAACTCCTCGTCCCCCTCCTGCGCGGCGTGGAATCACCCGCTGAGGGCCATGCGATGACGGACATGACCCGCGTCGCCGTAGAGGACCTCTTCCACCTCGTACGTCTGGCCTGGCCGAACCGCGAAGAAGACAAGCTGGTTGAAGCACGGTGAAAGATACTTGGTCCATGTGGGCTCTGCTGTGGATACCATGTTTCCGTTAGCTGAGGGCCGTGGTTCGCTCTCGTATCATCGCACATCACCTCCCCACTGGGGCTGCCATGGCTCATCCGAACCCGTGAGGTAGAGGATGAAGCTGACCCTACGTTTTCTGCTTTTGGATTGCAGTCATCGTGGATGAGGAGGTGGTCTCCTAGTGTGTAGAGATTGATGGCCATGCTCGACCTAGTCCCAGTCAGGGGTCCGATTTCCTGTAGCTCTGGACAGCGACTGCCGGAAGGCGAGGCTGGTGAAGGCATCACGGAGGCGGGCGAGATTGGACAAGAGCTCTTATGCGTACTGGGCAGGATTTGAGATGTTTGTAAGGTGAGTTGAGCGTTGAATACGATACACTTCGTTTTCGTCGAAGTTGAAACGAAGGTTGTTGTCGACCTCGCTGCGGAGGCGTCGCAAAAGAGAATCGTCCACGGTTTCTTGTATAACAAAGTGCGGGAACCGGGAGGAAGCCTACATGAAGATTTCGAATATGAAGGGACACATCTACGTTTTAGTAGATCACGACGACCCAGGACGCTTACACGTACTTCTTCAGTGACGAGTACTACGACCTTTGCGATGGCTATGATTAGGCCGAGGAAAAGACCGCTGTAGGTCCTCAGACTAAGACAAGCGGAGGGATATCGAAGGAAAAAGCGAAAGGGAAGAGAAAGCGGAAAGGCAAAAAGCAAGGCTACGGATGTGTCGCAACGTGCCTTAGACCTCGTTAGCTAAGACTTTGTGTGTGGGTCTTGATTAGTCAGAATCAATGGGGCCAGGTGTGGAGCAGTGGCAGTACATGTGGCGCACTCGAAATGCCAACTGTGGTCTTACCTTGGTTCTGAGACTAGAACCATGTCCGTTTAGCTGGCCGATCAAATACCGCAGACCGGGGGTCAATGTTCAGGCGCCGTAGCTACTTGGCAAATCTGATAGCCCTCGAAGAGCTACCTGTACTGATCACGCTTCACCGGAACCGGAAGTATAATTCAAGTCATCAAAACAAGAAAGGTGAGCTTCTCATGCAGGACGGCAGAGAAACCTTATGTTTGGGAGTCATTTGGTTGGTTCCGAAGCAATATCAGACGCAGGGCAGCTACTAAGTGGAAAAATCTCCAAAACGATGGTTGAAAGACTTGGACCTGAGTGTAGTGCGCCTGCTCTTCAACGACAATCCCACAGGAATCTCCCGCAACGAAATGGGTGCTTTGGAACTGACTTGAGCTTGATGCCGCGTGATTCATAAGGGCTTGTCGTCGACATCGCATCGATAGGAACGACAGCACATCGATGCAGGTTGGTGACGCCCGACTTATTCATAGTAAAGGCACCACGAGCAAGCCCTCATCGGGGGGAGGAGGTTCTGAGTGAAGTTCGCTCTCTGCTCCGAATTCCTCTTCCAGGACAGTTTTTGCCACTGGGAACATTTCCTTTCCGATCTTTGTGCATCCCGCTGCCCTATCCGGTTGGGCAACCCGGCCAAAGGGTGATTCGTGGTGGTGGAAGACAGGGGAGGCTGACGGAGCTGGCTATGGCGTGATCGGCCAAGTCTTGATCGGTGAAGCTTATGAGACAGTCCCCCTCGCCTGGTTCGCTGAGGTCCTACTACACAGGATACTGAACCCCCACATGCGGACTGTCTTCTTTCTGTATAAGTGCGTGTTCTTCCCGGTATCGCACACTTCAGGGGACTCTGGACTCCAATGTGGTTAGGGGATCGCTTGTACCTCGGTGAATGAATGCAACGGCCATACGCTGAACCACCGGCGTGACCATAGCCACCGATATTGGCCGTCCATGTGCCGTCGAGAGAGCATATATATCCTCGCGAATGTGAACAACAACGGAGTTGCCAAGACATGAGTAGGCGATCCGTCCAGTGCCTACCATCAATGAGACGGCCTGCATGGAGGCACCACGGGGGGATGGCTTGAGCGTTGGGATCCATCCCAAGTCCTCAGGGTATTGTCAGGCATTGCGCAGCAGGAGTGTCGCCATGACAGAGCCAGGTTTGGTGTATCCAAGGAGAAAACATTCAAGCTGGAAGAGAAAAATATAGAAATGTACACTTGTACACTTCTGAAGAAGAATAAATCTCGTTACAAACGCCATACCACAGACAGCCTCCTTCCGCAGGACATGAATTCCAATGAGTATAGCAATATCTTAAGCCGTCAGACAGGTACCCTGCCCATATAAGAGCGCTAGGGATCACATAGTCCGACTTATATGTCAGAATCCCACCACTCCCGCCGCACCACAGTAGAGACACAGCGGTGCTGCTCAGTATGAGTTCTCTCTCACCTGAACGGGACACAATAAGCGGTGCTTGGAGAGGCAAGGAGTACACTAGGAGCCTTGGGTTCAACAACTTGGCGTCAAATCCGAACAAGGAGTGACCGGCGTCCAACGATGTGGAGTTGGGGATGGCTTCATTTGGTGATTCCGAATTTCCGAAGAACAGGAGGGTTAGTCATCGGGAAACACCTAAGGTAACGTCGACTGCCGGATTGGTAATTGAGGGTCCGTGCACGGAAAAGCAGCCAAGGGCCGATCTTCGCAGCAGACTTTTTCACGCAAGCTTCAAGCCTTCGAAGAGGGTTAGCGCGTGGTGGGGGTCGATAGATATTGACTGCATGTAAATGGAGGGGCAATTCTGTGCATCGGTTGGACTGCCCGTACCGGGGATGTGGGCTGCTGAAAGTGGGATGTTTAATGATTTTGACAAATGGTAACTCTCGTCTGCAAGTGAATGCGTTGACGGGCGAGTCAATCATCTCGTCACTCACCCCGGTTCATCCCCATGTGGCCGGCGCAACTCTGACCACACACATCCGAGTCATCCCTCGTGGGCCGTTTTCTCCTCCTTCCCTCGTTCCCCCAGATCATTCCAGCGCCTCAATTTACGCTAAGAAAGCTACGAACAGGCACTTGCATAAACGCTCTAGCCGGCCAGGAATAGCTGTGGGAATAGGTACACGTAGCTGTCAACATAGCGCGACACATCGGAGGCCAGAACAAAGGATAGCCGATTTAAGCCGGTACGGTCCCCATATTGCGGATCCCGCCAAATCCCTCCATTTCCCTCCCTCATCATCCGTCCACAATCATCACCTCGACACTTTTTTTATTCACGCACAACGGCCTGTCATACTGACAGTCGACCTCAACCAGGCATTACCAGTCGGACAAGCGCATACTCATCGACGACACCTGATTCAGCGAAGAGGTCGAAGGAGGGAAGAGCAGGGCATTTGATTGCCTGAGCCACCGGGGAAACATCTTGGACTCGAACGAGAAAGAGAAGGCCAGTTGTACAAACAAGATGGCGTCCTTCAACAGCCGGCGGGGACCGAATGTGTCGCAGTACCTGAGGGAGCTGCACACAATCCCAGAGCAAGACACGGCGGCAGCAGAGTTCAACATGGACGACGACCTCGCCATGTTCACCAACACGCAGTTCTTCGATTTCGACTCGGGCCAGAACACGGACTACAACGCCCCGCCACTCAAGCCGGAATCGACCACCGAGGCTGCACCGGCACAACAGCCGCGCTCAGACGACGTGATAGGGGACTTGGTCAACTACCACGACTTCACCGGTATCACAGGTTAGTGTGAATTGCTTTGCGTGCTGATTTTCTATTGTTTGCGCTGTCTCTTGCTGCAATTTTTGTCTGCTGTTGCTGCTGTTGCTGCTGTTGCGTTTTTGCGCCTGTTAGCTCTTGCGAGCGGGCGGGTGACCCTGGATCTGTCCACGGCGCCCTTCATGCAAGGCTTCCAGCCAAACACCATCTCCATCTCTTATCGTCTGCATCAAAGAGACACAGATCTGCCAGACCCCACCCGACGAACTACTACCCTATCCTTACCATGTTTCGCAAGGATGCGTCACCATTGGAAGAGGAAGGCCACACAAGTTGTGTGTGTCGGCAGGGTGCAGCACGTCGCGAACGCTGCGTGCTGGGGGACCTTCCTTCCCGTGTGTGGGAGAGCCTAAATATGGCTGACAAATGAGGTGTCAATCCCTCAGCACGCCATTCCCCGTGATGCGATGGCGCCATCGCGGCATGCAAGCGGACTGCCTCGAGTCTTGACCTATGCCTAACCCGTCAATATCCATTCCGGGCGGTTGTTTGGGACTGTCTGTCTCGCCAACCCCGTCGAGCCCCCTTCACCACCGCCTGTGTTCGACTTTTAAGGCTCTCAATTGACTGCCTGGGCGTCTTTGTCTCGTGTTATGCCTGTTTGAAATCACTCTTTGGTCCCGTTCTGGGCGCTGACCATGGCACAATGCCTCCAGGCGACTTCAACTTGGATTACGCATCCACCTATACCTCGCCAACCATCCCGACCTTCTCAGAGACACTAGCGAACCTACAACCCATCCAGCCCAACCCTCAGTCCGTCTACCAGTCGCCCATCTCCCAGCATGCGCCCGCCTATCCCGCCCCCGACCCCCGGGTAGGGGAGAAGCGCAAGTCGGACGCCTCCACGATCAGCAGCGCAAACAGCCCCAACCGGCCGCTGAGCTTCGAGGAGGCCTCGCGCCTGGCCGCCGAGGAGGACAAGCGGAGGCGCAACACCGCCGCCAGCGCCCGCTTCCGCATCAAGAAGAAGCAGCGCGAGCAGGCCCTCGAGAAGTCGGCCAAGGAGATGAACGAGAAGGTGGCCGCCCTCGAGAACCGGATCCAGCAGCTCGAGACGGAGAACAAGTGGCTCAAGAACCTCATCATGGAGAAGAACGAGAAGGCGGAAAAGGGCGAGGACGTCAAGGACCTCGAGTCCAAGATCGATGCCGCCAAGCAAAAAGTCGGCGACAGCGTCACCGTCGCGCCGGTGAAGGCATGAAGCATGGTCCATCGCATCTTCCGGACAAAGGTGGTTTTTTGTGCTTTGTATGACGGCGTATCTTGGTTTGGATGATAAATCTGGGTGGGTAAGCGATGGCTTTGGGTGATTCAGCTCGGGGAAGCATGGCACGGGTGGTCTACTGTTGAGGACGTGTTGTTCTCACGGCATAAAGGCAACACTTTTGGCGCAGTCCCGGCTGGCCAATTGTTTTTATGATACCAACAGGCCGGTTGGGCGGTGGTGATATGCTGCGCATAGAACACAGCATATCGGCGTTCTTTTCTAAACCCGCGAGACAGTTCAAGACTGAGTGCTTTGTACAAACGTTCGCAACTCATACTACCTCCAAATGTTCTATCTTCACAACGGAACGACATTCTTCATCTCAGCTTCGCCCATGTCCTGCCCTCTTCCATGTCCTGCGTCGATATATAGTATCCCCGAAGATGACCACTCTTGACCTATGAGTACCAAAAACCGCGCCTACCCTCCCTAGGTTGAACACAGTACCTCAAAACGAAGAACTCATTGGCTCATGACCTCAAACGATAGTTCCACAGAGCAGACTTAGCAGTAACACACGTCTACAAAACAACCTGACCCAACTCCGTTCTTCCCCAAGCTTCACCACTCAAACCTCCGTCTCATCCATACTCCGCTCTTAACCTTTCTTAAATCGGTGGAGACCACCCCCCCTAATTCCCCCTTCACTCCTTCCGGTCCTGCCCCTCCCTCAGCGCCTCGAGCCGCAGCTTGTTCCTCGCGCCCAGAATCCGCACCGTGTTCCGCCTCTCGACCTCGGTCATCTCGCCCCAGTTGGCGATGCGGCTCATGGTGCCGTCGGCGTTGACGACCGCCGGGCCGAGCTGGTCCGCCAGGCTCACGCGCGCGCCGTTCACCTCCACCGTCGGCCCGCCGCTGCTGCTCGCGGAGTCTGGGGCCGGGAGAGGCGGGAGTGGCTGGGGTTGGGGTTGGGAGGGATGCTGCTGCTGCTGCTCAGCCGCAGGGGGTTTGGGGCCTGCGGTGGCGGATGATGGGCCGGGCTCGGAAGGGTCTGGATCTACCCTGGCCGCATGTGCGGGCGCTGCTGCCGCGGGAGCGGATTGTGTGTTGGGCGCGCGGGATTGCGTGACTGCGGGGTGGTACTGTGCGCCTGAGGTGGCCGTGGGGATGGCGCCTTGGCTGTCGGCCATGGTGGAGGTTGCTGTTACTTGATGGTTGCCGGATGGAGTTGGGTTATGAGGTGGGATGGTGGTATTCGTTGATGCTTGCCTTGCTTGGATAGTGGCCTGGTTAAGTGGAAGGATGCGACGGTAGCGGGTTGCTTGTTTAATAATGTTGAAATTTCGCATTGAGACTGTGAGATGAGTTGAACTGGGGTGTTGCTGCTGGTCTTTACTCCTTATGTGGTTGATGATGTTGAAATAGACGATGAGGTGAGTGTGAGGTTATGTTCGACTCCACATTTGTTGCACGATCGTGAATATTCTACGGCTTTCCACAGTTACGCCTGGACATCATCACCGTCAATTCCAGTATAGCATCTCGATTCGGTTCTCTTGCTTGGGCGATCTTGTCTAGAACATTGGTTACTCTCAACCCTTGTTCGATTGGCAATGGCACATCAGCATGGCCTCGCATAACCGCCAATGGTGCATGAACCCGCGATGTCGTGCTCGGAACCCCCACACTGCCAGCCTGCAACCATGATCCCTCGTCCGTGAGGATCTCGGCCGGCTGGACTCTTCCTCTGCACTATAATATCACAGACACATGCTGGAGCCACGCCAACTTCGGCTTACCTTTTTCGTCTCCAGGGTCCTCATGGCCACGGGATGTGGCGAGATGACAGCGGGAGCAGTGCAATCGGGCCATTCCCAAAAAGACGAGTCTCTGAATGATGCCAAACTCCCTACGTATGCTCATAATACTTGTCCTGGCCAGGATACTGCGACACCGGCCTATGGGAGACCGTCTGCACGATGCACGACGCGACGCGAATCTTTGACGAAGCCGTGTCGGCCAAAGAAGGTGTGTGCTCAATCGTTCTTAAACGTTCATTTGGAAAGGAGTAGCTTCCTCGTCTTCGTCCACCACCGCGATGCCCTAGTCGCCTGAGGACTTTTTGTACCTAAAGAATCACCCGTCAGCCAAATGTCTGCCATAGACTATGCAAAGGTCAACTCACCTGTTAACCACCCTCTCGATACCATCGCACCCCTTCTTCAACGTCTCCATCGTCGGACCATAAGAGAACCGCACCATGTGATGGCACGGACTATCGAACAGATCACGCCTGCGTGCCGGATTCAGATCGAAGAAGATGCCTGGCACAACAATGACCTTCTCCTCCAGACAGTGGGAGAAAAAGTTCAGCCCGTCTGCAATGGGGGCCGGCAGAGACTCGAGGTTAAGCCACAGGTAGAAGGTCGAGTCCGGCACGTACTTGATGACGAAGCCCATGTCGCGCAGCCGCTTAACGACATAGTCGCGCTTGGTGCGGAAGTGCCGCTGCAGGGCGACCATCTCGCGCTTCACGAGCTCGGGCTCTAGCATCGGGATCGCGGCCTCCTGGAAGGGGACGTTGGTGCCGCCGTCGAGGTACGAGCCGCACGAGCCGATGGCCTTGATGAACTCCTTGGGGCCCAGTATCCAGGCCACGCGCCAGCCGGGGAGGCGGAAGCGCTTGGTGAGGCCGTCGATGATGAGCACGTCGTCCTCGTCCACGTCGACGACGTTGTCGGCGGCGCTGATGGTCGTGCCGTCGCAGTTGGTCGTGTAGTTGTACCCGGAGTAGAACTCGTCCATGATGAGGGTCGCTCGCTCGCGGCAGATGTCCTGTATCTCGGCCAGTTCTGGGTTCTGCACTACACGACCGGTAGGGTTGCGAGGATTAGACGTCAGGATCACGCCAGTTCCTCTGGCGATCTCTTCCTCGATCTTCTCGGGGTGGATGTGGTAACCTTCCTCTTCTGACAGCGGGATAGGGATCGCAGCGAACTGTGACTGATGTCAGCATGGATGTCCCAGAGGTCAAGACCATCGCCAGCTCGTTGCTTGCCCTCCTCTTCCTGTCGTCTGCTCTGGCAACGAGCGGTACTTACGTTCTTGAAGAGCGACAACATCTCATTGTATGCTTGAGACGGTGAGTTAGCTCTTATGAAGCAGGGACACGGAAGGTTCCAAGGTGACGGTGACATACCCGTGTAGTCTGGGATAAAGAAGCCGAGGTAGGCGTTGTTGAGCACGGCGGCGATACGGATCAACCCGGCGCGACCACCAGGCACAATCGCTACATTCTCCCAGGTGTACTTGCTGGGCTTGTCCTTGCGATGCATCTCGTTGTAGAGATTTGCAACAGCCTCTCTCAACGGTTTAATACCGGCTGTTGGACCATATTCCCTGCTGTGCTCCGAGAGGTTGAGGGTCTTGGGCCGCGGGAACGAGCCCTCAATGTCATCGTCAACCTGAGGCTGGTCAGCGCGTCCCCAGTCACGAACGCTGTTTGCTGCAATACTTACCTCGGGAGCACCTTGACCAAGATTCGCCCATTCCTGAGGGTTGTCCAAGAAGCCATATTCCGCCGCTCTCTCTGTGCACCACACCACTCCGGTCGAAGCTCTCGTGGGGTCTAGGCCCGCGTGAGGGAGATGTCTAGGTGTCTGTAAGCATTCCAGCCCGTACCTGTCTGTTTGGATCATTGCCAACCGCACCCTTCATGGGCAGCCCGGAACTGGCGATGGATCTTGCTGTTGGCCTCTACCGTGGCATATTAGGCACTGTTATAGATTAAGATATGCCAGCAGGGGACACTCAAACCTTGGGAGCTGGGGCCTCCAATGGAGAATCTCCGGCTTGGTTTCGGCTCGCCAGTGTTACGATTAATGGAAAACTTGCGTCTTTCGAAGGATGACATTTCTGCTATCCGCCTGGTGTTCAAAGCGTTGGGAAGTCGAATGCCAAGAATTGACGATGTTCTCTGTGGAGGTTTTGCACGAACGGCTGTAATTCCACAGTGATACTATGCTGTGCGTCGTCAATCCCGTTGCCACTTGGTACGTTAGGGAGAAAGAACGAGCTAAAGTGATGGAACGGGAGGTTGATGAAGGAAGAAAGAGCCTCGTAGCGATTCAAAGACTGCTGTTCACCGATATTTTGAATGGCACGCTAGGACGCTCCCGACATGATATCCTGCATAAATGCCCACAGTCCAGGGCACAAAGCGATCGTTGCATCAGCACGCCGAATACGTAGCTCGTTTCCACAGCGAATCACAACGTGCCAGCAACTGGTATTATAAAACTGCCATCTTCCGACTCTAAACCTGGCGTTGTGTAGTCAAGCCGCGTACGGGCGCCAATGACGCGCACTTTCTTGCTGCTCCAGCCGAGCTGTTAATCTACTCTGATTGTACCATTGCGAGCAACCACTTGATACAAGAGGGGATCCTCAAGATGATTGGGCTGTCACATCACATTCATGGACTTTCATCATCCAAGCGACGGTGGGATGTCTGTCAACAATGAGATCACTGACTTACATACACGCACCTTACCCCGCTTAAACCTGCATTTTCAGGGTGCACAGAGGGGTCAAACATTCTCACCTCCCCTGCCAAGGTGCATGGCTGACGATCTACTGCACCGGGTGCTCACAGAGAGTGATAGTTGACCCCGGAGCAATGAAGACAGCGGCCATGAGGGTTATCTGGCAACTAACAGCAACTATTACTAGATGACTGTGGTGCATCTAGCGTAGTTTACAGCGTAACGGCACCCATGCTGCTCGCCCAGGTATCGCCATCAGGGGCAAGGTAGGCCGACCCGTTGGAGCATCTGATATCTGAGGGCTTGAACATGAAAGCACGTCGTTTCGCCGCCGCGGATACACGCATAGTACATCAAGTCTCGATCCAGATTAGGTTTTACGTGGATTGCTAAGGTCTGGAACAAGGCAGACCGACAGGCGCTTGGATGCCGTTCGTTAGGCATTTTCACAGCCACCATGGCGACACCCCACACGAGCAGGTACGCTGTTAAGGATTTTGCGGGGGCTGGCATATTATTCACTAATGTGGGCAAACTAGCGTCAGGCGCAGCCACGCTCGGCGCCAACTTTACTTGACAAAAAAAAATCACGAGTTTATAGCCACAACAGGATTACGCATGTTAGCGCAGGACAAGATATGGTTATCTTCCCCCAGTCCAGTAATCGTGCAGTCGTCCAGTCGTCTGCAAGTCGGGTAGGTACCGCGCTAACATGCGTAATCCTGCACAGGTGTGTTTGCGTCTCTCTCACTCCTCACGCCGTCTCCCGTGAGAAGCGCCGTGGCAACAATGCCACTTGCAATGCCGGTGATAATGGGAAATGAGGTTACCACGAGGTACGCTGCTGCGGCAAGGTTGTCAGGGGCGTTCAAAGGATCAGATAAGACTGTCCATGGCATTGCCGGGATATATACCTGTGTCACAGCGACATTTGGATGAAAGAGAGAGAACGTTTGGAGCAAGCAACGTTGAAGCCAAGTCGCAACTGAAAGCTTATTCGACCGCCGTCAGCTCGCTACCTTGTCACTTGACGCGCCGCTCCTGCTTCAAGTGGTTCCTAATTGACTTAAGGTTGTCTTTATTCACCGGCTACGTTTGACTTTATGGCAGTCACCGAGCTACGTATCTCGTCAACTTCACCCAACCATCACCGCACCACCAATATGTCTTTTAGCTCAGGAACCAGCAAGAGAAGCTCCTTCTTCGGGTCCATTAGAAAGCTAGGCAGATCATCTTCCAGCAAGATGGGCAAACCCGACGAATCCAACCCCAGCAACTCCAGCATGGGCAACATCACGTCGTCTCCCAGCCGAAGCAGTAATCCTCTGAACCCATTCCGGGACCCAGCTCCAGCAACACGCAGACCTGGTAAGTGTTACCCTTGACTTGATCAAGCTGGGACTACATGAGATTCAATTCCGACTTCTCTTGGAGTCCCGCTCCGAGAAAGTCTATGTATTGCACTTTTAAAGTATCTAACACCGGAACCCCAAAATCAGCGCCCAATGCCCCACCACCCTCCTACATCGAAGCGCTCTCCGGGCCCAACGCCGGCCCCGCCGGCCCCGCCCCGCGCGCCGCCTCCCCGGCGCCTTCTGGTGGTTCTCGCCTATCCATCGGCTCTCATGCGCTCGCTACGGAGGAAGACCCGTACGCGTTCCTCTCAACCTTCGACACCGTCTTCCTGATCGACGACAGCGGCAGCATGGCGGGCGCCTCGTGGCGCGAGACCCGCGACGTCCTCCGCAACATCGCGCCCATCTGCACCGCCCACGACGCCGACGGCATCGACGTCTACTTCCTCAATACCAAGAACCGCGGGCCCGGGAGCGACGGCGGCGGCGGGTTCCTGAACATCCGGAGCGCCGAGGCCGTCACCCGGCTGTTCGAGACTGTGAGGCCGCACGCCGCCACGCCGACGGGGACGAGGTTGCAGCACATCATCGCGCCTTACTTCAAGACGTTTCAGCAGGCTGTCGCCGCGCACGGGGGCGACGCGGAGGAGGCCGGCATCAAGCCGATGAACGTCATTGTCATCACGGACGGCGTGCCGACGGACGACCCGGAGTCGGTGCTGCTGCGGTTCGCAAAGAAGCTCGACCAGATTGACGCTCCTCCGTACCAGCTCGGTGTACAGTTCTTCCAGGTCGGCAATGAGCCCGGCGCTCGCGAGGCGCTGATAGAGCTGGACGATAACCTCGGCAAGGAAGCTGGGGAAGGAGTCAGGGACATCGTGGACACGACAACGTGGAATGGCAAGTCGGGCAGTAGGCCTGTGCTGACGGCGGACGGCATGTTGAAGGCTGTGCTGGGCTCCGTCGTCAAGCGGTTGGACCGGCGGCGCATCAGTGTCGAGCAGCAGAGGCCGAACCGTCTGCGGCCCGAGCTGCCTTAGCCGACTTTGAATTTCAGCAGTGCAGGGCTCTTATCTTTCTACTCTACGTTCGGTTTACTTCTCCCAGCTGGATTTTCACTATGCTTTCTCGGATGGGGAGTTAGGAGCACTATGGGCTTGTTCTTTCTATGATTGCCTGTATTTCTATACCCTTTCCCCGTCGAGGACGACTTCTACTCAAAAGGGCCCAAATAGACTCATAGCAATGCCCATCAACGAAAACCATCATGACTCAAAACGTACACTGCGGCAGCTGCACGACCCGCGAACACCGTCTGAATAGCACCGGCGCCCCATTTGCATAGTTCACAGCAGTCTGCACTCAAGCACCAGCACATAAGAACCGGTGTTCTTGGAGACATTGTCCGACCATGAGCCTCGTGCTCTCTCTAGAGTCCGTATACGCGACAAAGTTCGTTGCTAATCTTTTCTTCAATCCCGCATCAGGCAAGCAAAGTCCTCACCCTCGTCTCCTCCGACCCGCTCTTCTTCGGCACAACCTCGAAGCCCATGGCGCTCTTTCTCCTCCTCTTCCGGCCCGACGCGTCGCCGTACTGATCGTCAAACTTGCGTATGGCCTTGAGGCTCTCCATATCCTCGCTGATGCTAGCCCCGATCTCCTTGACAGCCGCGTCAAAGTGCTTCCTCGTTAATATCCTCTTCTCGGGCCAGACGTAGTCCCCCGGCGACCCAGCGGCGGCGTACGCCCGCATCTCCTCCTTCACCGCGTCCATGGCGGCCGCGACGCACAGGTTCTTCAGGTCCGAGCCGGAGTAGAGGTCCGTCTCCGCGGCCAGCTCGGGCAGGGATACCGAGCCGTCCAGCGTCTCCTCCTTCAGCAGGATGCGGAGGATGGCCTCGCGCTCGGGCTGCAGCGGGAGGTCGACGAGGATCTTGCGGGGCAGGCGGCGCAGTATCGCGTCGTCTAGGTCGAAGGGGCGGTTGGTGGCGACGATGACGAAGACCTGCTTGTTTGCCTCTGTCAGGCCGTCCATCTCCCGCAGGAACTGCGTGAGGACCACACGTCGGGAGGCGTGGCCGTGCCCGTCGTTGCGCTTCCCCAGCAGCGCGTCGCCCTCGTCGAGGAAGATGATCATGGGCGCCAGCTTCCTCGCCACGCGGAAGAGCGCGCTGACGTTCTTCTCGCTCTGCCCGACGTACATGTTGTTGATGGTAGCCGCGCTGATCTCGAGCATGTTGGCGCCGGACTCCTTGGCTATCGCCTTGGCTAGGAGTGTCTTGCCTGTGCCTGGCGGCCCGTACATGAGCAAGCCGGGGATTCTTTCGACTTTTAGTATGCCGTAGGAAAAAGCTTGTGGTCGGATGATGGAGAGGGACGTCAGGGCCTTGATGGACTCCACCATTGGTTGAGGCGCAACGATGTCGTTGAAGGTGGTGCGTATGTCTTTGGCGTTGATAAGACCCGATATGAGGCCTTTCTCGTACTTGTCCAGCTGCTGCTCGTGTGTAGGCATGGCACCGCCACCAGAACCGTCTCCGGAGTCATCCGAGCCCATGCTTGCACCGGGTTGCACAATCGTGCTACCGGTGAGGCTGGAACCCCTGGAGGCAAAAGAAGCCACACCAGGATACCGGAATACCCATCTCTTGTCCCGCCAATCAAGAAAGCTCATTGCTTCCTCGAGGTGCGCAGCTCTAATGGTCCTGGGACTCGACCCCAAAATCAGCGAGGCCAGTCTGTATATTGCTTGTAGGTCGAGGACTGATTCCTCAAATACCTGCTGCGACTTCGGCAGCAGAGCGCCGGCGTCCAGTGTGCAGTTAGTCACCGCGCTGTTCCCCTCCAGGGCTTGCAGCATGTTGGTGAGATTCCGCACGTTTTCGAGCGCGTTGTCCGCCCGTTCCATCCCTTCTTTGACCTTGGCTGGGATTTCGGCGTGGTAAGGGATGACATGACAGTCCTCTTTGCTCATCTCCGCTAGCTGACTGCGCCACTGCATTGCAGTCTTGACGTCGCTCGAAGTAGAGCCGATGATAATGATACGCTTCCCCTTTCGCCAGAGCCGGTCCACTACAGCTCGTAGTCGCTGGAGTACTGCCTCGGCCAGGGTGCCCAGTTCGATGTAGTCGCGCACATGTATAATCACCGGCCGTTCTTCCTCGGGCGCAGCACCAGACGCGCCACGTCCAGCATCTAGGGTCCTTATCAAAGTCTCCAGAGTCTGTGTGATCTTCAGATCCTCCCAGCGCTCATCCGAGCTGCCCATCAGCAACAAATCCTTCTTCGACGACAATGACCCCAAGCGGCGCAGACCCGGGATATCAAAGGTCACCGTGCCTTCCGCCTCATCCGCGGGCTCAACGATTGCCGGGATGCGTCCATTCATCTCAGCTGCGGCGTAGCCTAAGCTTGAGATGGCACCTCTCGACCAGTAAGGCGTCTGGCCTAGATAGTTCCCAATGATATCAGCGATGCTTCTCGCATCGAAATGCAGCACGTCAGCCTCAAGCTCGTGAGCGAGGCAACCCATGACCTCGTTTGCGACTGCCGCACCCTTGTAGTTGAGCACCGACAGTACGGTTATAGGGCGGTGCAACTCGGCTTGAGCCTTGGTCTTATGTGGAAGCGCGGTTAACTCGTTTCTTGCTCTGCAGACCAGTTCTGCTACAGCACTGTACTCGGATTGTTTCAATCTCGCAGCAACGTTCCCAAGAAGCCCTGTCGTGCCGTTGACGTGACCTGGCCGCAGTCTCCTCAGCCATTTCGGGCCCTGCATTCCGGAGAGTTGCTTCTTCTCTCCAGGCAGTGTCTCCAGCCAGAAGAAGACTCCATCACCAACATCGCTGTGGTGCGAAACAGCCAGGAGGTACCAGTTCGCTACGTCTCGTGCGTGCTGTAGATGTCCAAGCATGGTCTCTCCATGGTCAAGGACCATCTCGGCTGTCAGCTCTTCGGCGGCTTCTAAAGGCTTCAGACGAGAAGTTGCGTCGTCTAAGCCGGACCATAGCCTATCAACCATGGCCATTAGCCTTTCTGGTGCCATCCTAGGCAGCCTGATGTTGGGCGTGCCCATCGCCGCGCTGATCCGCTCGTATGGCCATACGTGCTCTTCGAACCAATACGACGGTATTTGTACAGGAGGCATCTCCTCGAAAGTTTTGCCCCTCCATGCTCTTGCGCGAGAGCTAGTCACTTGACTCCTGCCTACCTCCTTTGTCGGTGCCGCGGACTGCGCCGGCGGCTCTGTTGTAGGCTGCGCATTGTCGCCCGACTTCTCGACAGCCGTGCTCTCTGTTCGTGACGTGCGGTGCCCTTCTTCAGCAAGTTTTGGAGCAGTGGGTTCTTCCGAAGGTTTGGTTCGGCGAGTAGAAGATGTCCGGAACGTCCTGGCATCGAGCCGTCGTCGGCTGGGGAGGTTGCGACTGTTGAGCTTGACGCTGGGGGCTGCAGTTACACATCTTCGCGTCGCCGAGATGAGGGCGCGCGCCCCGGCAGCAGGCATTCGGGTTCTGAGGAGAGGGCTATGCTTCACATGGGCTGTGATGCATTCGTTTCCGACTCTCAATGGCACGGGCTGGATTCGCAAAGTGCTTCGGCATCTCAAGTTTCGAATCGTTTGATATTGTGTCGGTCCGTTGCCAAGTGGCAGCACATCAGAGCCAGCCTCCTTCGTTTACCTAAGCAGATATTATGCAGTGACTGCGCCGCATTTCTCGAGCCTACGAAGTACAGCTGCATGTATGACGATCCCTGCAGATTATCGCAACCAGTGACTTGCTCATTCATCATAAAGAGACATCTTCTGGATTTACAAATATTGCAGGCTTTGCTGTTATATCTAATCCTTCTGAGACCATTTTCTTCTCAGAGTAAGCCTCTCCCCTCATACTTGAGCCGACAAGCCTAGCCATATGAGCCTGCAGCACAGGCACAGTTGAAGTCACCATCGTGCCTCCAGGCAGGGCGAGATAGATCTGAGTTGCTTGGGAATGACCGCAGCTTTCGAAAGCTGATCGAGGGGCTTGCCGTGCTGGTCCGGGCAACGCGGGGAGGATTCTGGAGAAGATCATAGCGAGTCTAGCTCAGGAAGGCATCATGGCGAACCCCCACGGTCAGGCCGCCTACAAGAAAAAGGATGGCATCCTCACTCTCACCGGGGACCAAAAATCGGTTACTTGGACGCCACTTCCAGGAAATGGCCCGCCTGCTGTCGTCGTGTCCGTATCCAACATTACTAGTGAGCAGGCCGTGGCACGCGTAACACAAAGTGCTTCCTCCGTGCTAACTCTCTCATTGCGCAGATCTTCAACAGACGCCGGATAACAACCCCAAGGTGATGTTGAAGATATTCGAAAAGCCGCCGGTCGATGGTGGCGATCCGGTCACATATCTCTTTCATTTCAACTCGGCCAACCCCAGGCCAGAAGCGAATGCGCTGAAAGAAGTTCTGTCCCGGCTGATCGCTGCCAACCGCGCCAATGATTCAAGCATACCAAAGCCGACAGGCCCGGAGCAGGCAGCCACTCCCGCCAACGGCGATGGGAAGTCTGGATCTATGGCATTTGCAACAACCGTCAACGCCGGCACAAGCTCATCACGGTGGTTTGACGACAACAATCTGAAGAACGACATAGAGCTACAACAATCACTCATGAAGAAAGACCGATCTCTGCATCAGACTTATATGGCTGCCAGAGCGACGAAGCCGGAATCTATTTCCGACGCTGCCTTCAACTCTCAGTTCTGGTCCACAAGAACGAACCTCCTCCGAGCCCACGCCATCGAGACAAACCAGAAAAGGGGCGCCTATAATGTGCTGTCCACTGCCAAGCCCAAGACGGACGAGGAAGGCAAGCTGAAGATGACGATGAGCCAAGAGCAGATTTCGCTGATGTTCCAGCAACATCCACTCCTGAGAAGGATATACGACGAAATGGTGCCTAGAGTGGACAACAACACATTCTGGGCACGTTTCTTCATCAGTAAGCTCTCCAAGAAACTCAAGGGTGAGCGGCTCATGGGCAACGAGCACCCGGACTCCATCTTCGACAAGTATCTCAATGCTGCCGACGAGGACATCACAAACTTCACGAGCCGGGTGGCGTCGCAGGCGGTCCCGCACATAATCGACCTGGAAGCCAACGAGGAGAACCAGGGCGGGTTCAGGAGCGGGAACCGGAAGGATGTCGAAATGCGCCCGCGGACCAATGTCCCTATCATGCGGACGCTGAACAGCCTCAGCGAAAAGATCATGGCCAACATTGCCCCCATCGACCACGATCCGACCTCGGCAAGCGGTATGGACGAAGATACCTACCGCGAGCTGTACCTGCGCGACCTGCAGGGCGAAGCCGAAACCGAGCGTATCGTGCTCAATGTCAGGGAACAGAACAAGTTCTTCTCCAAAACTGTAGGGAGCGATCAGCCTCAGGCCGACGGACTGGACACCTCCCAAGACCCGGCCGACGTACTCTTCGAAGTGCAGGCCGACCTAGAGACGCTAGAGGACGACGGAGCCGGCGGGCTAGATCTTCGCCGGGGGATCGGCGTCGACGACGAGAGCGAGAGCGACGATGAGGATCAGCCCTCGAAAAATACCGACCACGTCGGGTCCCGCGCAGCGCGCAAGAGAGCCCAGTCCCAGATCCTGGACGGCATGCGCAAGAAGCGGGCAGAGATGTTCGGGCTCTCCTCTGACGAGTCCAGGCCTATGAATATCTCTGCAGAGATCTCGCAGCAGTGCTACCTCACCAACTCGACCACCACCGAGTTTCTGCGGCAGTTCTGGAACGCCTTCCTGTCCGGTAACCCGGACCGGGCGCAGGAACTGGCGTACCACGTCGAGTCGCTCAGCAGGTCCATGTCGCGCATCGAAGCTCTGGCTGAGCAGGCCGAGAAGGTTCGAGAGGCCGCGATCGCGCAGAAGAAGCAGGAGATAATTGACGAGTATAACAAGAGAGGCAAGAAGGACAAGAAGTGGAGGCCAGAGCACGTAAGGGGCGGAAAGAAGGACGTCATGGCACTCTTTGCGCCAACGGTGGAGAGCCTGGAACATGCGCAGCGCTTGTATCGGTCTGCGCTGGAGGCTGAGGGCATGAAGCCTACTACCGAGTCATAGAAAAAGGTTATAGAAGGACAGACGTATCTCTCACGTGTCGCTGATATCATACATCGGCTCCCGGGTATGGGAAGGATGACGCGCCCATACAGAGCTGTCAAGTCGCACATCTGATTCTCTTCATTATCGCCAATCAGCATGACTGCACCGAGTGCGGGCCAGGCATAGAATAGCATGGACAAATCATTTCGATCCTCGCATAAGCCTATATTCCAGTCTGATATGAAATCTTCTCTGTTTGTCGGGAGTCACTAAGAGGCCTGATGCCTTCACCGCACGGGCCACCTTGTCCAAGTCTGAATTCATACCTCATGACGAAATAATGTCCAGTATCGCCAACCCTTTTTTCCATTTACCAAAAGAGGAGAAACTCGGCATCTGGCATAATCGGTTGACTTATCGCTCACCGATCTTTGATACCAAATGAGCACATGGATGAGTTGAAAACTTGCTTCTAACTTGACTCGGCGTGCACGGGTTAAAGTGATATCTCCAAACTCGACGGATTCGTCTGCCCGTCATGGAGACCCGAGAGATCCCCGGGTACTACTATGGTGCGTGGTACTTTTCTCAACTGAACTCATTCACCGTCTGACAAGTCACAGACCCCGACAAGAAGAAGTACTTCAAAGTCGTCAAGAATGCCCCAGCGGCAGCCGCCTACTCAGCAGAAAGCGTAAAGCGCCGCAAATTGGAGCATGACAAGGCACAGAAAGCTCGGATTGCCGAAGGCTACAAGAAGAGATCCATCCGCAGGTCTCGGACGCTCCAAGATCCTCTTCTCGGCGGCTTTCTGGCGAGGGAACTTGGGACCCCTCCAAAGGACCTGCTGGTTGACTGCTGGAGCAGGGGGCTTTGCTCGAAGGGAAGTGTGCGTCTTGGGCTTCCGCGTATGGGAAGGGCCTCGGCAGAGCACCTCTTTCTTGGCACTGCGGATGAGAAGCGTGGACTTGGAATTGCCATCGGATGTAGGTCTCAATCCTCACCTATTCGGCTGTGAGTGCTGGTTCCTTCTAACATTCCTTAGCTATTGGTGATGGCCTACACGGTACTTTCATACCCAGGGATGAGAACGACAGGTATAGTCGCATCCGCCAATAGTGCATTGTAGTGATTAACAACTGCTACCAGGATCGTTCAGGACACCGCAGCGCCCTTCTGGATGCAGGAGGGCCACTACCTAGAGCTGGTTCCGCAGGTCTCATCTCTGAAGTACCACGAACCATCCAGCAAGCTCCTCGTCACATCTCGCGATCCAGGAGTCGCCGGAGGTATATACTCCCTAACCTTCGACTCTACCGCCCCTGCGTTGCCGGCCCCGGACGGCACATCACCACCGGGCTGGGATCTGCGGCGACCGAACTTGACCCACATGCACAACTGGTCTCGGCAGCGAAACTCCAAGGGCCGCGTAGCAAACACCTGTGCGCCCGCACCGGCCGCCAACAGCAGCCTCATCTGTGTCGTTGGCACCAGCCGCGGGCTAGGCTGCTACTCAAGCAACGGCACGATGCTCTGGCTAGAGAACCTGTCCTCCGTGCCGCCACATCTGAAAGCCGGCCCTCCGCCAGCCTCAGACATCCTATCCATCGACTTCCTCCCAAACAACCCACAAACAGTTCTAGCCGGCCTCCGCGGCTCTCGCAAGATCTGCCTCGCCGACCTCCGCCAAAACGCGCGCGAGTGGGAGTGGATAGTACACCGCTCATCGCCGGCCCACGTCCGCTGTCTGAGCGAGCACCACGTCCTGGCCGCCGGGCCCAACCACTCGATGAGCATCTACGACCTGCGGTTCCGCTTTCGGGAGACCTCCAGGAACCGTCCCGTAGTCATCTTCCCGGAATACAGAAACGACGTGCAGATCCACTTCGGGCTCGACGTCGACACCTCGCTCGGCGTCGTGGCGGCGGCCAACCATCCGCCGCCCATGGGCCCTATGGGCCAGGGCATGAGTATCTTCTCGCTGGAGACGGGCAAGAGGTTGGACGTCCCTGCTGTCCGCCACGTGGTTCAGGATTCCCCGCCCAATGCCCTCGTGTTCCACACCCTTCCGAGGGAGCCAAACGCGAGCTTGTTCGTCAGTCGTGCTGGTGTTGGCTGCGTAGTCGAGAAGTTCTCGTTGGGGGGTGACCATGATGAGTGGACTGGGGAGAATTTCGGGCCGCTCGCGTTCTGAGTGAGAGCAGATGTTTCTCCAATACGATATGACAACGACGGGGGGGCTCATGCTTTGGGAAGACTCCCCGATCACCAGTAGCAGTGCATACAAAGGGGCAATGGCGTATAGGGATCTTAATGCTTGGAAGCTGGTGCTCTCCCTCACCTGCCTAACTGCGCCTGATACATCTGACATCAGGTCGGATTGTCATGAAGCATTGTATTAATATACAGACACAGAGCTTTAGATAACGGCGGGCGCCACCAGGTCGCGAGGCTACGCCACTCCATCAATCTGCAAATGCCGCAGAATTGGTGAAACCCCAGGTGCATGCCGCATGAGGCTGCAGGCGGCCAGGTAGTGTCCTAATGCGACGATAACAATTCTCAACGAGGCTGCTGGCACCCCCGGCCAAATAGGGCGTTGTCCCATCTCTCACCCTTTGGCTACATCTCAATACTTACCTAGGAGTATCAGTTCTCCTTGCCTGTAGTGACTGGCCATGGACGACTACCTTTTTTCTCGTCACCTTGAGCGATGCAAGTTCCGCGCCGAGAAAAGCCGCTATCTGGAAATCTTCAACTACTCGGTAGGCATACCTTGATCATGCAAAAAAGATAGCCTCTTACAGCAGTACCGTTTTATTGGCAGGATCCGGCGCAACGTACGTTTGTGGAGGAGCCGTTGGCCGCGGCCGATGACTTCGGCAACTTCCTTAACCGCAAAGTAACGCACTCGACTCCAACTATTATGTCCCCTAGATAGTCTAGATTGTTACTGATTTACCATGGCACAGGGCACCTTCGCCCCGGCTGAGCCCCGTGATGGGGCAACGTTCCACAATGGGATGCGGCTCGTGTAAGGGACGGTGCCTACAAGCTGCTCGTTGACAACAACCCATAGCTGACATGGCCAGCCTTCAATATGACCTCGATGACAAGGATACCTTCTCCTCTCACACCGTCTCCCTGCCGAAGGACGCATATGAGTCGATGGTCAGGGCCATGCACCTCCCAGTGCAAGGCATCCAGACCTCCAGCGTCGTCGGCCCCTTCTTCTGGTACGAGCTCGACCAAGACGCAGCCAACCCACGTCTCCGTAAGTTTTCCTCTTCCGCAAATGCCGGCCGCCGTGAACTAGAATGTTTCGTTTTCCGCGAAATAGAAATCATATTCCGCAAGTCGGACGTGAAATGGCCAACCGAATCCCGCGGCTTCGAGATGATGCTCACGCACGACTTCGGCACCCGCACCACCTCGGGCTACCTCAAGGGCACCAACCGGGAGGAAGTCGAGGACATCCTCCGGCAGCTCGACTCGTGCTCGCGCGGCGGAGCGCTGCACCCGCTCCTCCTGCCGACCCTCTTCCTCACGACCCACCTCTCGGCCGACAACGACGAGAACCAGCGCAGCATCCGCGGCCGGCTGCGCGGCCTCGAGGAGGCCCTGGTCCAGCGCTACGCCAAGCCCGCCATGGCCGGGCTGCAGGCGTCCAAGCAGACGGACGAGCAGCTCCTCCGCAGGGGTCCCCAGCTGGACACCATCAACGGCGAGCTGGCGGACCTGCACTGCACGGCCATGTGGAAGCGGCCGCAGGCGTGGCAGAAGGTGGTGGGCAGGGCGGCCGAGGCGGCCGGGCTGTTCTGGGAAGCGACGGGTGCGGCCGGCGGCGAGGCTGGGACGCCGCAGCTGGAGCGGCTGCACGGGGATATCTGCAGGGCGCTGCGGCTGCTTGAGGTTAAGCTTGAGGGCTTGGAGAGTTATACCCATGTTTCTCTGGAGAGGCTGAATCTCCAGCGGCAGGTGGTGCGTGATTTCCGAGCATGGCTGTCCCCTGTCGTTGAATGATGATGCTGATGCGGCGTGTGTCGTGACAGATGGACAGCATCGTGAACTTACGGGAGTCAACGATCAGCACCATGCTGGCCGCGCAGCAGAAGCGGCTCGCCGAGGTGACGAGACGCGACGGCGCCTCCATGAAGACGCTCGCGTTCCTAGGATCCCTGTTCCTGCCCGGCACGTTCCTGGCCTCCATCTTCAGCACGACGTTCTTCGACTTCGGCGGCGGGATGGACGGCTCTGTGTCGAACGGGTTGTGGATATACTTCGTGGTGATGATGCCCCTGACCGCGGCCATCGTGGGGATGTGGTGGATGTTTGACCGCCGTTCGAACAAGGTGAACAGGCGGGACTGGGACGATATCGAGGCTGGCATGAACGCCATCACCGCTCAAGCCATGCGCAGCGTGCAAAACAGAACTGGGACGAGTACTTTTTGAAAAATGGTACCTGTACGTCGGATGGCATCTCATTTTCCCACCTTAAATGACTTTTCAAACTTCCACTTCGCGCCCGGCAGATGATGTCCCGAGGGGCACACCTTAGTGCAAGCCTGACGTCGATTATTTTCCTAACCCCGGCAAGCCGAAACACATCAACACACCAGGCCTTCGCCGGTCGCCTGAAGTAGCCTCCCTCGGCTTGATACCGGTACTCCTCGCTGTAAGCCATTAATGTAGACAACCAGTACGCCCGAAAACAAGGAACCCCACCAGTTAAACGCCATATAGACCCCAGAAACAGCACTTTTGTTTCGCGGACAGTAGTAACCCCATACGCAGCTACCTCGCCAACTTGATAGTCCCATCAGCCTCGCTCTTCAAGTTGAACGTATCCAGCAACCCCGGAAACGCCTTGGCAAACGCATCCCCCAGCGTCCAGTTCTCCAGCCGTCTGAGATGCCGCTCAAACACGGGGTTAACCATCAGCTCCTCCGTATCCGGGCTCTGCAGCAGCACATCTATGTCTTCATAAGGCCAGTTGAGACACAGCGTGGTGGTGTAGGGGATGAAGAAATTCTCAAACGGGAAATTATCCCCCGCCCCCGTAAGGTTGCTGTGCTCGCCCGCCGGACCGCCGCCGGGAGGAGAAGACGACGACGGCTGCTGCAGGGACCCGTAGTAGTCGCGCACCAGCTTCTCGCGCATGCGCGGGAATGGGAGGTGGTCCATCCACGCCGGGTGCGGGGTGAAGAGCTGCGAGGGCCGGGGCGTGGCCCACTCGGGCAGGCGGTCGTAGTTCTCGCGCGTCGGGGAGATCTGCCACCGCATGATGAGGAACATGATGTACAGGACGGCCACGCGCTCCGGCAGGGTCGAGATGTCCGGGAAGGTCTGGAGGATGTCGGTGAATACCTTTGACAAGGGGTGGGAGTAGCGGGATACGGCCGGGTTGAGGAGGGAGGACACGGAGGGGTAGCGGGGGCCGATTATTTCTTGGGGGGATAAGCCTTCGGCTGCGCGCTGCTGGCGCTCGTGGAGGAAGTCGAGGAGAAGGCTGTCAAGGATACAGGTCGGGGGGCAGTTCCTGATGGGAGCGGAGAAGCCGGCGTAGGCAGTGTCGAGGGGGAGCGGGGCGGCGGTTGGGGGGCTGTAGGAGGAGAACGAGGGCTGCACATCGAGGCCGTCGGTGTTCTGGCCCCGGGACGGCGGATGAGTCCTGGCGTGCAGGGCGCCCGTCACCCAGTCGTGCTTCATGGGCACGTGGTTGAAATGCGGCGAGTCCTGGGCGCCGTTAATGCCGTTCTGAATCTGGGCGACCTGCTGGTTCGGATTGTCGAGGAGGAAGTCGAGCCCAAGCCTCTCGGCGCCGAGATCGAAGCTGTGAATCTTGGGTTGCGGGAATTGCTGCATCTGTTGTTGGTGCTGCTGCTGCTGTTGCTGTTGCACTACTGCATCTGGAGGAGCAGGCGCTGTCCCACCGCTAGCGACGCCATTGTTGTTTTGCGGTAGCCAGTGACTCCCCGCTGGTACAGGAGCTGCCGGAACGGGCGAAGGAGCACTGGCGCTGGACGGTGTTGAGGCATTGTTCATCGATGACGGGGGTGGTCGTTGAGTCCGAACACTGTAGATCTGGCCCGGCGACGGGTAGACAGGGACTTGGTGGTCTATGGATGACCATAAGGTGGTTAGCATGTTCCTCTCGCGCAGGAGCGAGTTGTGTGAGGTTATCTCCGTGCGCCTACCTGTGCCCGCGACGATGGGCTGTATCATAGACAGCACCGAAGCCAACCTCCGCTTGATATCCAGCAGCTCGGCCTCGACGTCTTCCTTGGCGCGTAATGCCGCCTGCAGCTCGAGCTGTGGCTGCTGGCTCTTCAACTCGTGTATCTGCCTCTGCAGACTTTCGATTTGAATCTTGGTGCGTTCCCGTATGGCTCGCTGTGCCTCGCGGTCGTTGGCCCTCTTCTTCTCGAGCTGCTCGGGCGTCAGGTGGGCGACACCCCTTGAGCCAGTCCCACCCGTCTTGCGCTTCTTGGTTCCATTCGCGCCATCCTGGTTCGGCTGGTTTGCCGATGTTGCACTGTTGTAACCTCCATCGTCGGTGCCTGTCCTGGAGCGCTTGCGATCGATGTCAGAAGCCCTGCCGGCGGGTCCCTGGGCTTGTATGTGTACTATATCAGTCCCGCGCACGGCAGCAGACTGCGGCTGCTCGCCGCCCGAGGCCATCCGTGCATATGACAAGAGGGGACGGCCCCTCTCCCCCCAGCACAGCACCTTGCCCAACCAAAAGCCTGCGTCGCACACACCGAAAGATCGGATGACGTCGACGGTTTCGTGCTCTCGATAATCAAATGTGCGTATATGTGACACGTGAGATACGACTACCCCGGATCTCACTGTTCTTCGGACCGGTCGTGGCGCGTTTTCGCTGGACTAAATGAATTGTAACTTGCAAGGGGGAGACAGCTCCGTGACTCGGTTGGGATCGAGGAGGGGATGCCATTGGCTGGGGTCTTTGTTTCGACTCATTCTCGTCTGATTGCCGGCCCCAACCGAGTCATGCCGCATCGAGTCCCGGCCCCACCGAGCCGAGATGAGGTGGTCAACGTCGGTACGTATTCGTACCTTGCCTGAGAGTCTCAAGTGATACGGCATCGTTTTGTTGACTTAGATATGCTTTTGGCGACCAAAGCCTCTGTATTACACGAGGCTGTATTACAGTCGACTACCTACGATACAAGACTAGATACCGGTTGCCTCCCAGTCACGCCTATCCCAAAGATGATGCCGTCGTCTATCCATCACAAGCCGCATCAGCCTCCGAGCCACGACGTATCCAGCAAAAACCCTCCCAATCGAATCACCATCCCCCTCAGTCAGCCGAAGCCCTAGCAAGAGCCTCGTGCAAGTGCGGCGGGAAGCGGTACCGCAGCTGGCTCGTGTACGTCGTCAGGTCGACGCTGATCTGCTTGAGCTCGTCGGCCAGCATCCTCGCCGTCGACTCGTTGCCCGTAAACTGCCCGTTCATCAGGCGCTCCCTCTGCTTCTGGCAGCAGATGATGGTCCACATCAGGAGGTTGGGCACGTTGATGGCCACCGGCTGCGACAGCCCCGAGAACTTGGAGGCGTAGTTGCGGATCACGCTCGGGTCGCCCTTTGCGTCCAGGGGCAGGATCTCGAGGGCGCGTATTTTCTGTTACGGGGTTGGTGTCAGTACATGTTACATACAACCTTCGTATGGGGATAGAGAAGGGGGCGTAAAAACTCACGTCCAGACACTGTGGCCACCTCCCCGCCTCGACCAACCCCTTGATCTCGCTCATCTGCAGCAGCACCGAACAGGCGACTCGGTTCGGATCCCGGATACGCTGCCAGAAGGAGTGGTCCCGCTCGTACATCGTCATCATCGTCCGCGCCAGCTCCACGGGGTCGTCGATAGCCGCAAGACTCAGGCTGCTGCCTGGTTGCACGGCCTCGGCCTCCTTGCCCGCCACACGCGGCTTGACCGGCAGGAGCCTCATCGGATCCTCTCCGATATCCTGCGAGATCGCCTCGCTCAGTGCCCGCGAGACGATGGCCACAACGGTGTCGTAGTCTCCCGCCAGGTGGTAAAGCAGCACGGCGTCCGTAATGCGTCCATTGTCGTCCGCGAAACTGGCTGCCTGGAGGGTAATGGTCTTGACGAACTCCTGTTCCTCGCCAAGCGCGATCAGCGAGCCGCGCTCCTCGATCAGACCCTTGATGCGCTGTCCGTCTGGCTTGATGTCGCCAATGAGCTTGCTGAACTCTCGAGTCTCGAGGACCAGTTCCCGTAGAGCCTCGTGGCACAAGGCGGCATGTTGCAGGCCGCCCGCATCGTCGGCGTTGAGACAGATAAGGATCAGATAGTCGACCGCGGCTGCAACATCGGCAGCCCGGAAGTCGCGGGTATAGTACCCCACCATGCGGCCAAAGTTGATCTGCGGCAGACCGCGCGTGTTGTGGCTCAGCAGCTCGTTACCGGCAGAGACAGCGTCCGCCGGCCGCAGGAGTCCGTAGTACTCCAGCGCGATGGCAAAGTGCACCGAGTCGACGTACGAGAACGGGTAAAGGTACGCGATAGCCTGCTCAAACATGCCCGAGAGGATCTGCAGGTAGAAGAACATGCCGAAGCTACCGTTCGTATCCTCCGCTACCGTCTTGGGGAAGTGCTTGAGGCCGATCTCGCGTATGCTCGTCTGCAGCTCGCTGAGACCGTACATCTCGCTTGCCAACTCGGCCGAGCGGTCGCCCTCCCTCGCGAGGTTGAACTGCAGCCAGATCCAGTCGTTGACGTCCGTCTGCAGGCCCTCGAGCGTCCTGTTGTTGACGTCGCAGCGGCCAATGATCTTGTAGCACGCCATCCGGAACGGGTCTATCGACCGGTCCGGGGCGTTCCTGATCCTCTGGGCGTACTCGTTGTTGCAGCGCTCTTGAACCGCCCGCTTTAACCGGCGATCCTCGCTGGCGGCATAGGTGTTGATGTAGGTCGAGAATGTGCGGTCGATGCTACGGAAGTGGTTCTGGTTGTTGTTGACGTACTGCGCGGCCTCGTTGACGTGACCCGCCCGGAGGAGATAGTACACGACAGCCCAGACGTAGTCGCCGCCGACCTCCTGCAGTGTTGTGTTGTCCGGCACCAGCGTCTTCCTCGCAGAGCGAAGACGGATGTAAGCCTTGATCTTGCTCACAACATCTGGCCGGCCGCCGAGGTTGGCGTCTTGAGGGTACTTGGCGATCAGCGACTCGACCTCGCGGAAGAACTGCTTCTCAAGGTAATCATTCGCTCCCTTTAGAATACGTTTCCGTATGGCAACCGCATTTGCTGAATTCGGATTGGGGTCCAGGTACATCTTCGCATACTGCCGTGGACGAGGAGCGTTGCCCCTGTCCGCGTCCTCTCCGAGGATCTCCATCAAGGCGCGGTATGCGTCAACCATGTGTGGTGCGTGACGATCTCCCGACTTCTCCTCCAGCTCTGCTAGTTCAGCTAGCAAGAAGTAAGGTTGTCCATTCTGCCGGGCGTCGTTGAGATGATGGATCTTCTCGGCGAGTTTGGTTTGCTTTTCACGCAGGAACCGGTCGTCCAGACTTGCAACGCCGTGAAGCGACGTGACACCGTCAACGCCGCCCTCGACGTCAGAGAAGTCGGCTGCAGGGTGCGCGCCGATCCGACTGGGAGCACCGATCAGTGACTTGTGCATGGAAGACCGGCCAAAAGTGCTGGTCTTCTGGGCGGATTTCGGGCCCGTAGTGGCCTGCATAGACTTGCGTCTTGACCGCCCAAATCCGCCTTGTGCCTCTCTGCTCGGGGTGCCCGCCCGCACACTGCCAGCTGCAGTTTCTTCTCGCGGCTTGATTCCGAAGTGTTGGTAGATGCGCTTCCGCTGAGCCTCCCACTCCATTGTCACATTGTCCTCCAAGAACGTGTCGAAGTCGCGGACAGACCTCTCGAGCCCGTCTGCAATCATGCTCAATGTAGTCTTGGCCTGCAAGTTGTTCAGGTATGTTTCGACATCCAGCTCTCCGGTAGCTTGGCTCGATGTCGGCCGATCAGACCGTCCATGGATACCAAAGGCAGCTCCCAGATCCTTGACCGCCGCCCCAGGGTCCACACCTGACGCCGCAAGCAGGTAGTGTGCCTTTCCATCTACCGGTCGGTCGTGCGCTCGCCCTGGGCCAAGCATTCTGAGTCGCTGGCGAAGGTCTCCGAGGCCAAGCTGCAGGCTAGGAAGCTCTTCGAGCGCGGACTCTCCCTCGGCCTGCTTCTTGCTCTTTGCCAATAGGCTGTCGAAGTATGCACCGCCGGTCGGCGCCTGATTTTGCGTCTGCTGGGGCTGCTGTTGGTTCTGGCTCAGACCGAGGCTTGTCGGTTGCGATGTACCAAAGAGACTTGTACCGAAGGCGGGGGCCGCGGACTGCTGCTGCTGCTGTTGTTGTTGTTGTTGTTGTTGCTGCTGCTGCTGCTGCTGCTGCTGGTTGTTCGTCGCAGTCGCCGAGAATAGAGACGGCCGAGCAGTCGAACCTCCTAGGAGACTGCCTCCTAGAGTATTGCTGCCGGTTGTGTTCTGCTGTGCGGTGCCAGTGTTGAGGCCCCCAAAGAGCCCGGTCTTCGGTTGCTGCTGGTTGAGGGAGGCTCCGAAGAGGGAGCTGGTCGGCTGGGGCTGCGTTGTCGTCGTGGAAGCGCCGCCCGCTCCAGTGTTCAGACTGCCGAACAAGCCTGTTCCTGGAGGAGCCTGGGCAGTGTTGGACTGTTGTTGAGTACCGCCCAGCGTTGGTCCGGTCAAGGTCAATGTCGGCGTCGATGTAGGCTGGCTGCTAGCCGGCGCGCCAAAAAGGCCGCTGCCCCCAGCGGGCTTGCCGAAGAAGGACATTCTGGATGCCCACTCTGGAATCGGCAGACGTCGTGATGCAGGATGGAGCGCGTCGAGAGGCGCGTTCTTGAACTGCGCAATGTGGGAATCCGGGTTTGTTTTGCAAGGCTGAATGCTAGGAAAGCTCCAAAAGCTTGTGCCAGGGCGACAAGTTGCAGGGATGCTCTTGTGGGGTTCCCGCGTGCTCACCCGCCAATCAGCGTCATACGTCTTGCTTGCTCCTTTGCTCATCATCCCTTTGCCTTCCACAACCTCACCTCGGTTTGCGAACGGCCCTACTACTATACCTAAGGCACTGAATCCGCAAGTATCTGCTTGTCTTTCAGACCTCTCCTAAGCCGGGTAAATCACATGGCATGGCTATTGCTAGATTCCATCATCTCACATTTTGTCTGGCTAACCCTCTTTGTATGGGCTCATGCTCCCAAATTAACCCACTTATACCGTGTCTCTAGACGTAATTCACAAATGGTTCTCTCCCCGCTGCACCTTTAGGGTATATACCTGAAAAGCAAACTCCGTATGCTCAGAACGCCCTCGAAAACAAAGATGCTAATAAATGACAGGATAGGAGATTTGACTAGAGATAGTCCTTGTTGTAAGTCCTGTCACGGTCGTCGCCAAATCGGTCAATGTGGTGTGCGACACTGTACACGCTGCTCACCCCGGTGTGCATGGGATGGAGAGCAGTGGGCGGGCGCTGCACAGCTGGCACAATCGGGCTCCTGCGGTCGTCCTGGACCATCGGGATATCGTCGCTGTCTCGACCGCGCTCAATATCCGGCTCCTGAGCCAAGATGGGCTTGCTGATGACGGGCTTCTCAGAGTGTGGCTGGATCTTTGACTTCCGGAAGTTGAGGTTCTTGGGCAGGTTCATGGGGTTCATCATCCTGGTCGCGCGCCGGAAGGCTGAGACCTCCTCCCTCTCCTGGTGGTACGAAGCCGCAGGCTGCGAATGGGCTCCGTCACGGGAGTATGCATCGCGGGCAGAGTAGTTGTCGTACATGGTCGCCTTGTTGTCAGCCGTGGCCAAGCTGCCGTCCTTCCTTATGTGACGTGCAGTGATGCCTTGGTTGCCGTCTCGGAAGATGATGGACGCGACAATGTTGATGAAGCCGAAGGTGATAGCCAGGATACCGGACGCCAGGACAAGACGCCAAATGGGCAGGGTAAGGTTCTCCCTGCTATACTTGTCCTTGTCGAGGTTGCCCAGCACCTGGCAGCCGAGCACGATCATGAGTACCCCCAACCACGCCAGCGAGTGTGAGACGCTGAAGACCGGCCAGTTGTCGCTGAAGTACCGCTGGAAGAGGTTCACCTCGGTGATGGTGAGGAAGACGGCGAAGAGAAAGACGAAGAAGTGCGATATGGTGTCGAAGAAGAAGAACTTTCCGGTCAATCCAGAAAGGACGATCATCGCCCAGCTCGAGCCCATGATGGCGACGAGCCCGATGATAGTGAGTGCTCGAAGGACGTTAAGGATCAGGTGGCCCGAGCCCCTAACCTTCGAGTTCCGTCCGAGGTTAAACATGATGGAGTGCCTCGTGAGATGTTTGAAGGGGTGTTCCTGGGAATCTACAACCGAGTTAGCCGGCGGGGAAGGGGCCTGCGGTGAAGCCATGGCTCCGGAAGTGGAAGCTTACCGTTTCGGTCGCGGACCACTGTAGATTAGAATTGTTGGAAGGGCGAGTGCCCTAATAGTAGATATGTTGTTGAAAGGCGGGTGGCGTCCTGATAGTAACGTCTGTTGCTCGCAGATGGCGGTTGTGGGCGGCGAAGAGCGAGTTGCAAGGAAAAGTACTAAGGGAAGGAAAGACAGTCAAGACAGTCCAGTGCCTGATATAGGAGGAATCATACAAGCCGAGTTCAACTCAGTAGAAAGACACTGTCTATTAACACCCACGTCTCATTGTGGACGGAACAATAGGATAGGGTCAAAGGAAACAAAAGATATCAATTTGCATGTGGGTGACGATCCTCTTTAAGGCAGGAGTAGGGTGACCTGTCTATTGTTCGCGGCTTTGAATAGGGCCCAGAGATGACCGAGCAAGTCGGGCTCCTGTGACAAGCAGGCCAGTCAAGGGACTCCGTCGGCCAGTCTTTGACGGCGTTTTGCATCGCAGAACACCTGGTATTCTGGGACATCTTCTGACCAATAGCTTGCCAAGCGCTCACGCCGTCTGAGGACCGGGAAATTTGACTGGAGGTATTCCACGACAGCGGCTCCAGCTTGACTGGCGTTTCATGGCAGCATGGTCTCACGCGTAACTTGCGTGGGCTGTCGACTCTCCCCAGGTAACAGGTGAGTCTGGAAGACTCCCAGTTCAGGCTCCTGTTAGTCGACTGGTCAAGCTTCCATCAGGCTTCTCAGGACGATCCCCCGCCGGTAAAGGAAGACGCTCAGGTCGATCAAGACTAGCAAGAACCCCCGGCCAGGCCAGCGGATTCTCCAGCGCATAAAGGAGGGCGCGGATCCCTGTCGGCCAATGGACCTCAAGAGAGGTGTTTTAAGCAGCTTCCCACGAGGGTTGCTTGCAGCGTTCCACCGACTCGATGGAACGATTCCGAGGAAAATGTCCTGCGACAGCGGCATATGGCCTTCTTCAAATCCGGGCTTCTTTTGGTGTTCGATTGGCTGTCAAGACTCGTTACAGCGTTGGTGTTTCAGAATCAATTTAGCCTCTGGGAGAGTACCAGCGACGTCGTGATTGGCTACGAGGAGCCGCCACTTGATTCTCCAACTATCCAGGCTCTACCTGTCTCTCAACTTCCAGATTTGAGTACGGCGACATGTTATGATCTCGATAGATAGACCTGGGATCATTCTCTGGCATCAATCAACTTCTACACTTGTGGGCTTCCTATACGCGACGCCTCGCCGGGTTGCGTTAGGCTCAAGGCATGGAGGGCAGACCATAGAACAACTTATGAACCGACCAAAACCCGGCTTCTTTATGCGGTTAAACAGGTCGTCGATCTTCGAGGGACCGTCAACACTGTCTGATCCTGACTTCGACATGACTCGGTATCTCTCTACAGTCCAAGTGTAGAAGGCTAAAAACGCCATGTTAGACTGAAGTACAGCTATGACGGGGGACAATACAGCACTGAACGCAACCCCTCCGATCCAGTCAGACACGGTCAAACCGTTGGAGTGATGCGGCGAATGAGTGGAGCTTTCGCTGAGGGACAAGCGCCGCGGTAGACTCCGAAAGCCCGTTGATGCCCAAGCGCGGCCTTCTGATTCTTGACCTTAGACGCTGGCCTGGCTGGATATCTACGATAGACGTACAGCGTCATCTCAACCTGTCTTGCAGCGGTGGAGGTAGTACTCCATCGGCTGGCCGCGTCCAAGGCCGTTACAGGCGCGATGAGCTGGTCGATGGGAGTCCAACCAGAAGCCAGAGTGGTCAAAGCGCTCATCAAAGCTTCAAAGCTGAAAATATTTGATTGGCTGTCGCGCTCCGCCTTAAAAGGGGGATGGATGCACAGCCGCACTGGCCACGGGACCCTCACCTGAAAAGGGAAATTCGAGAGGATTCGACTCGCGCGAAAACCCGAGATTTGGGCGGCTGACCCGACTGACTTCTTTTTCCGCCCCCTGATTCACCCGCTGAGAAAGTGATCATCTCAACCCTACTTCACGCCGTAGCCAAGCAAGACCTTATAGCCTCCAATTTGCGGAGGATCGCTCCACCCTCCCGCGTTTTTGCAATTCTCTCTACTTAGCCTCGTCTACATCTCAAGCCACACACCATACATATCCATCGAGAGACGCACCGTAACGATGGCCCGCGGTAATCAGCGTGAGAAGGCCCGTGAGGCCAACCTCAAGAAGCAGGCTGCTACGGTAAGTGTCTCCTATCAGATGATCAGCCCGCAGTCGTACGTAGTAACTGACTTCGTCGTCCCCCGTCAAACAGAAGAAAGGGAACCAGCTGAGCGGAACGGAGCTACAGCGCTCAAAGGAGGCGGCGGCCGAAAAGATGAGGGAGAAGCAGCGGCTGGGTAGGTCGAGTTGCCTTTTGCCCTGTTCTATCTTACTGACCTTTGTTCGCAGCCGATGAGAAGAAGAAGGCTGAAGAGCTGGCGAAGACCAAGAAATAGACGTCGTCGGCGCCCCGATATCAACTAATGACTCTTGACGATTCTTCTTCATCGCATTTTCCCTTAAATGTCTCAGTGGCGGGTTGGCGTACAGATACGGGGTGGCATACGCATAGTTGGCTTTTCAGCGTTGTGATTATAGGGGAGTAGTGCAGAGCAAAACTGACATAATTCCTCTGTGCCTCTCCTGTTTTGGGCCGTTGCGCAAAGTGTTGCCCCAATGTCTGTTCTATGCGCGAGGTTGGTTCTCGACCTCACTACTCGACGTGCACGGCGAAGGGGGAACAGCTGAGGCCTCCCGCGGATTCGGCCAGGAAGTCAAGTGACTGGAGCCAACAGCGGGTTTGAAGTTACAGTTCTCTGCAATGAAGTAGCTTGACGAAGACCGGGATTCCAACGACTACGATTCGAATGGGGAGACGCAAAAGGGAACGAAAAGGGGGCGCGCATCAACTCAGTATCGTCACGCAGGACCCAGAGGTTTGATTTACTTCATCAATTGATCCTATTAACATTGCATCCAGAATATACGAACCAGTCATATGTGCCTTTCTTCATCGCTGGAAGGGAGCGAGTGAAAAAGCGTTTCCGCCGTCCGTCTGTCCAGGAGAGCGGCCGACCCCAAGAAACCAACAAGACAGAAAAGGTGTTGTGTTTTGAATTCTACAAAAGCGAAAAATGGTATCTCCAACCAGGTCTTGAACAGCTCCCAACCCCGGGTCTATGACTTCTTATGCCCCGATCATGGTGGCGGGTATGGCACCTTTGAGGAGAACGGTTAGCAATGGCGGAAAGGTAGTGATAGCATGGGATTTAGTTCGGCGACTTACCAGGTTGACCGCCAAACGCACCAGCACCCTGCGCGACAGCAGGGAAGGGAGCGGCATTGCATGCGACGGCGCAGACGCAAGCGCCAGTACCGTCGGTTGAGCCCTGGCCGACAGCGAAGCCGGTGGGGATGGCACCGAGAGCGGCGCCAGTGGCTGTAGCCTCGCCGCCAACGGCCACGCTGCTCGTGGCGGCAGCAGCACCCTCACCGGCGGCGACGGTGGCGCTCGCGGCGGGAGCAGCCGCAGCAGCAGATGAGCCGGCGGGAGCAGCGGGGGCAGCGGCAGCGGCGCCTCCGTTGCCGGTGATGGCGCTGCCGGCGCCCGTGCCGTTCTGGGCGATGGCCATGGACTGGAAGAGCTCCTGGGTCTTCTCGGCGGTCGGGTTGATGGAGAAGGTCATGCCCTTGCCACAGTGGCCGTTCTGCTTGCAGAAGAACCAGAGCGGGGTGTCGACCATGACTTGCATGGCGACCTGGGGAGGCGGGTTGACGGTGTTGTTGGGGTTGGGCTGGAAGCCGCTGTCCATGCCGCCGGCGAGGGGCTCGCAAGGGGTGGCGAAGGCGGACTGCGTGACCGTGTGGTTGTTGCTGAGGAAGGTGAAGATGACCATGTCGCCGATGGCGGCCGAGATCTTGGGAGGGTTGAAGGCAAGACCTGCGGCCGTGCCTCCGACTGTCACGGGATGAGTGGCACCCGTGCCGGCGACAACGCTGGTTGCGCCCGTGGCCACGGTTGCGGACGATGCTGCTGCCTCCCCACCGGCATTTGCGGCAGCAGAGGTGGCCGCTGCGGCGCCACCGCCAGCCTGGACCGTTACAGTCGTGGTGACGGGATTGTTGACGACGGTGGTGGCGGCATTGCTACCCGGGTTGACCCAGATGACGATGACTTCTGTACGAGCGTTCTCGGAGATGCCCACTCCGCTGAGGCCGAGAAGCTGGAGCTCTGCGGCCGAGAGGCCGGAAACAGAGTTGGCACTCACGCCAGAGGTGACGCTCACCCTCGTCTCTCGCTTCTGCTGCTGCTGCTCACGGGCTTCGAGGCGTTGGCTTCGTCGGGCATGAGCTGGGTAGACGTTGTGGACAGCCTTGGCCAGGGCAAGGGGTGCAATGCACAGGGATAACGCTGCTGAGACCTTCATCGTGTCGAACGGGAGGTATTATCGGAGATAAATGCTGTAGATGAACACTTTTCTTTCTCGTCTCTTGGTTTTCTTTTCTTGTTCCCAACGACTGAAGAGAAAGCTTTCTGTTCTGGATGCGATATGGGCGAGTGCCTGCTCGTGGAGAAGTGAAGGAGAGAATGTAGGAAGAACCTAAAAAAGAGCGAATACAACAACACGCACGAATGCAGGGTAAGAGATGAAGCGATGGAGGAAACAAGAGAGCATTCCCCTCGAGAGATGTGCGGGATGCTTTGCCTTAAATCGAGGCATGATGATCGTACACTTAGTCACTTTTGCATCCCAGCAAGGAACCCTGGCGCCGGCAAAGAGGTCACGTCCATCCCGGCCAGGGGTGCGAAGGCTCGAAACAAGCCAGCGGAAAGAGAAATATGGGTTAGGGAGCCCATGTTCGGGGAGACAGGCGTCCGATTAAGCAGTCAGTGTCTTCGGTATGGCTTTACAGTCTTAGTAGGGGCCATGTCGATGGAGTGAGGTCGTGGTAGAACGGGGCGAAATGCAGGGGTGGCTCGGGCCCATGACCTGACCAAGAGCCTCCAGGCCCCGGCGCAGGAGGTGTGCTGTGACAGAATCGTCTCGGATCGTGTTTTGGCATCTTGCTAGCACTCCGCAGACGGCAAGCGCTCAGGCCTTCTGTTCTCCGCTCTGCGTCCCTTCCCCTCGTTGGGCATGGATATTCGGAAATTGATGTCTTCGCGCATGCTTTATAGCAAAGTTAACAAGATGAGATGATTTTATTTAGTTCAAGAATTGAGGGATTGTTGGGGCCAGGACATGGAACTGTGTAGTCGGTATCGGGTCCTCAGTTGGTAACCTAGTTGGTTAACCGCTGCTGATGCTGAGCCAGATGCGCTAAAAATTTAAGGTAGATTCCCGTCGGTAGAGTTAGACTTGGACGTTTGATTCGAAGGCGGGAGCTGTCTCCAGGGACGGGCTCTGGCGACCAGTGCAGCGGCACCCGCTGAAGCCAAGCGTCAGCCGCATGTTCTTCAGATCTCGCCTGGCGTTGCACAATTGTCACTCATTCATGCTGGAATAGAGCCTTCAAGGCCAGTTCCAGCTACTAGACTGCTACCAATTCTGTTAAGGTCGGGTTCTAGACGAGAGACACATGCCAAGGTGATTGCACAAGTTGTCTCTTTGGCACCCAGAGACTGAAGATTTCTTAACCCCTATTGTTTACCAGAGGTCGTCATGGCCAACTTCTCGAGCCAAAAGTTTTGATGAAACAGCCAAGTACCAACCATAGCTTGACATCCGGAGAGGCTCTGTGGCGGACTGGCAGCGGCGCTCAAACAGTGCTCAAAAGATACACCGACGAACGAGCAAGGCGACAAAGCTTAGCCAAGCACGCATTCTTGACATTTGACAGGGAGCAAAGCGTTGCCGGGGCGCCAGGTTCGCGACCATTTTGGAAGATGGAACGCGGGTTGTCACAGGTTTTCTCGCTTCGCGTCGATCATGTAGATGTGCCTGTCCGTTTCCCAGGCCTTATTTTTGCCGGCCGACCTCCAGCCCCGCCCTGCCGAAAGCTTCCGGGCTGCTCAGCCTCTTTCCGCCCGTAATGATCGGCGCGGATCTAGACTTCGAGATTCAAGCAGAGGCATCGCCCTGGGCCTGGGCATGTTGCTTGCCTTGACCCTGCTGTTTGGCCTGCTGCTGCTGCTGTCCTTCATAGAGTCCCGTATAATACCCGGCGTAATACCATGACATCAGAAGCTTCTTCAACCCCTCGTCTTGCACTGGTGCAGCCCAGGGTGAGGCCTCGCCGTTAGTCATGACGGATCCCAGCCAACTTGTAGACTTCAATCTCCAGATATAAAATCGCTGCAAACGAGATGGACTTACCGCCGCCAAGTAAGGTCTGCGGTCCTAACGCACCAGGTTCTGCCAAGCCAACAGTTGCTCCTGGACCTGTGCTGTCGTCCTGGCTCGTCTCTCCACGAAAGCCGCCATCCTAGCCATGTCAGTTCAAAAACGTTCCTCATTGCAGAATAGGCCTCGAAATTAGAGGATGAATGACAAGATCTTGGTAGTGTTTCATGCCAAGCTTTTCCGATCTGCAACATCGCCGAAGGGCACGGTTTCCAAGGGTGCAGGGCACGGCGAGCAAGGGTTTTGATTGACGTACCATCTGTGCGTCTCTCATGGCCGTTTCGTCGCGCTCTTCCACTTCGCTCTCGTCCATAGGTTGGCTGGAGCCTCGCGTTTCAGGCTTGGCATCTGGTCGTGTCCTGAGACGATGGTTAGGATTCGCGCGAGGGATGAACAAGGTTGACGATGCGTCGGGATGGATCAGAGGCTGGCAGGTGGACTGACTCCGACCGTTTGGGTGGAAGGTCATCTACCGAGCCTCCTTTTGCGTGGATGCTGTGATATTTCTTTCCGGCGTCGTTAGTCAAGGTCTTGGAAAGTAGCATGCACGCTGGAGAAATCCCGCCATTACCTTGTACTCTGCGAGAGCATCGTTCCAGGACTCGATGAGCGCCGAATCATCCCATATCTCGTCATGGTTCATCTTTTTAAGGGGTCGCACGAAGACACGATGAGCGACACTCTCTGGCGGTTTTGCTGTCGAAAGTCGGTGTCGGGATGAAGTGTGAATGCACGCAAAAAGTTCGGGTCAAATATGGAAACCCGAGGTGAACAAACACGGAGGCACGAGCCAGCGAACCATCAAGGTGTGGTAGGCATCAGGTTTATATGCCTACATCGGTGCAGTCATTTGTGCGCAGCTCAGTTATAAGAAGATTATCGTCAGAACAGAAAAACCAAGCCGCATCTCCTCCGACTCCGAACGCCGCTGCGGTCCCGGTTCGCTTCCCCAACGCCGACTTGATCGAACGACCGACCCGGCATTTGAGCTGCAATGTTCCGGCCCAGGACCCGTGGCGGTGTGCATCGCTAACGCCCTCTGATGACAGGAAAATCCGAACTCCTTTGCCCCAGAACGACAGCCTCGCTAAACCTTGATAAACTCCCAGACCGTTCCCCCTTCCTCTCGAGCAACAAGACTGCGCCCATCATCCCCGACCCTCATCTTCAGCAACATGTCATAGTGCGTCGTCAGCAGCAAATACCCCCCATCCGGACACGGCCTGGCAACGAAGAACTCCCAGGCCTGGTGGCGGTCCTTGACGGCGTAGATGTTCTTCCTCCCGTCGTGGCCCATGTACTTCCCGCTCGCCGTGTTCCGGAAGCCGAACCAGCCCTTGTTCTCGATGCAGACCCAAGTCGCGGAGCCCGTGGCGCAGGCGTCGGACTCGAGGGAAAGCCTGCCGTCGATCATGGTGATGGCCCTGCCCTGCGCGCGGTCGAGGATGATGTATGTCGAGCCCGGCCATGGGACCGCGTCGCGCAGTGCGTTGGCGCCCCAGAAGCTGGACCCTATGGCCGCCTGTCTGTCATAATCGTCCTCCTCTGGCTCCGGGTCCACGGAGAAGAGCGTCTTGGAGACCATCACCGAGAAACCCGAGTCTGTTGTAGAGGCTTGTCGCAGGATCTCCGAACTAAGACCCCAGAATTACTATGGCCGCAGTCAGATAGGTGACACTGACAGAAGGCATGCAACACAATGCACATGTACTCTCGTTCTACGTCTTGGAAGCGGAAAGATTGGATGACCTGACCAACTGAAGCCTCGACGTGAGGGAAGCTTGGTGATTGGCTGGCTGTCATCGGTCAAGGTGGGGGGGCATCTGTAACGACGTCTCGTTCTTGAACGCTGGGCTACAATGTCTGCCCCAAGGAATGCTCCAAAGATCTCTCTCAGCGGAAGGTATCCATCAGCATGGGAACTGCCTGGACCAAGTGCTCGCAATCTTGTCCCAGGGCGTGGATTTGTCACCACACCCACTCAGCAGAGACTATGCATATCTGTGCTGGCCAGGCTGGCTACCATGCAGGCCGGGTTCAGCTGTCTGATGTCTCGGGAGCCGCCACTCCCCTTCCATGAGGAGCGGAAGCAAGCGCTCGTCTTTCTTCGAACCTTTTAACAACGTCAGCCGCAACGGTCAGTGTCGGAAGTTCAGCCGGTCACTAATGGGCATAGAGCATACCCAGGACGGCACTGCTTCTGCATGGCCAAGGTGAGAGCAGTGGCATTTTCAGGGAAGCCCTTCTCAACACTGTCGAGATACAACAGGCGGTGATCCATTGATGCTACTGCAATGGCTACGCTTCTGCCCAAACAGCTTGGCTAGATAAAGGTTTACCTACAAGATGTCGCCATATTGAGAGGAAACCACTTGCGTCACCGCGAAAGCCAGGACCTTTCCAGCCAAGGAGATTTCATCACTCTTCGCTTCACTCCAATCCTCTCTGCACTCCTGCTGGCATAATCAGTGTCTGTTCATCGACTCTACAGGAGGTCCAACTTTGGAGGGCGTACCAAACTCATAAGAGCGAAAGACAATACCTTCTCCGCGCTAGTGATTTGGTATCGGGTCACTGGCGTTGGGATGGGTGGGTTCGGTCCTGGGGGGGGGGGGGCACGTGGTCTCCGTACGTGACCGGGATCCCCAAGGCTCGCGCGCTGCGTGGATTGCCCAGAAACCATTGCCAATAGCTGAAGGCAAAGACAACGCTGAATAGGGTGTTGTGTCCTGAGGCTATCAGGGTTGTTCGCTGGTCATTGCGTCCTGTCAGTGGGAGGGGGCAACTGCCCTTTATCATGGGGCCATGCTAGGTAGACGGGTGCCGCCCACTGGTAGACGGCTCGGCTTTGCTAAAGTAGTCGAGCAGGTAAACTTTGGCTAGATAGTGGGTAAGTTAAGCAATGAAGATGAGCTACTCTGTCAAGTCAAATATATTGATAGGTGTCACGGCAGTGGGAATGGGCCCCCGCAAGGCAAGGTCATCCCGGCTGTGTCGGTGGAATTGTAAGGTGCAGAAGTAAGAGACGGAGAGTTCTGCGGCTGGCCTTGTTATGCCCGGCATGACTGAACTTCCATTTTTCCCCTCCAAGTTGTCGCGGTCTCACCCGCCGCTTGACTGAGGTGGACATCGTGTGTTCGAACTTCTTAGGCTGACGGAGGGTTGGGAGTATCACCGTGTAAAGGGCTTCTCATTGATGTGACTTGTCTTCTGGCGGTGCACATTCGCGGAGGCGCGACGTTAGGGGTCGGCATCTGTACTTACAGCACGACAGCTTGGTCTTTGACTCGTTGACCTCGGTTGGACAGGCCGTTCAAGATGGTCTTGATGCCATACGGCAGGCGGTCACCGAGTTACAGGTCGAGTACAATAAGCATTTGTCATGCCAGGCCGGCAAGAGAGTGAGAATCAAATGGGCGCTGGTGAACCGCCAGATTATTTCAAAGCAGGAGCAGCGGCTACAGATAGCCATAGGCTTCTTTAACACTATTCTGTCTTTGGTACAGCTGTGCGTCCTTCCTCACCCTTATTCCCTGGCCACATTCTCCAAGGTCTGTCAACTAACTGTCTCATATAGGAACGACCACAGCGTTATACGGGGAAGCCTCGACAAACTTGCTACTGCGGCCACGGACCTTGAGAAAAAACAGGACCTTTTACTTTCCCTGGGCTGGGCTGACCGTGGCCCCTCGAACATCGAGTCGACAAGGACAGCCATAACCTTTCCAGAGCTCGAACAGGCGCCCATCACCACGTCCTTGATAGCGACTTCCGCCAGACTCGTGGCCAGAATTCCTGGTTCTAGGACACGTGCGAAGGCTGCCGCACCATGGCTCCTATTCCTCGGGCTTCACCTGTCTGTAGCTGCAGTTGATAGAGAGACAAGAACCCGATATTCGGTCTCGCTGCGATATCGGCCATGGCTGATGTCGTTATTTAACCGCAAGTTCAGGTCCCGGATGGCCGCCATAGACTTCGTCTTTGACCGACTCCTGAACCCGTGGTGTCTCGTCCCAGTCGCCTCTCCGGTGGTAATGCCTCTGCGGGTTATCCCGAAGCACAGTGACATCGTTTCAGCTTGCGCAGCCGGCAGTGTCTACGAAGCGAAGAGGCTGTTTGCGAATGGTCGGGCTAGCCCTTACGATGTCACTCCCGATAACCTGAGTCTGCTCTACGTAGGTCCATCTCTCCTTCGTCTAGAACCTAGGGTTGCCGAGCATGGGACTTACTGACAGGCTCCGGGCTTCCAGTACGCTATAGAGAGCGGGAGCGCGGCGATGGTCGAGCTTCTCGTCAAACAAGGAAGCGACGTCAGCCAGGTTTTTAGCCTCAACCAAACGTAAGTACCTTTGTGGACGTTGCTCAAAGCGCTTCCTTCCTACTTATTTGCAGGAAATGCTGAGGTCTAGCAGCACGCCGCTGCAGTGGGCGATGTATTGCCGTCGACTGGACATCTGTCGAATCCTCCTCATGTGCGGAGCCCGTATAGACCACGTCAGTGTCTTCGGCTGGACAGCTCTCGTATATCTCTTCGAGGACATCCGCGCTGGGCCGGGCGTGCGCCACAATCTCCGCGCGATGGATTTCTTAGGAATGCTCGACCACGACAGGGACGTCTTGGACCTCCATTTGTGTGACGTGAAGGGCGAAGATGCATTGCAGCATGCTTGCCGGGCTAGCACAGGCGACACTTTGCAATGGCTGTTTCGGTACGGCTCGACACTAGATCGTTACGGCGAGGACTCGTGGCAGGCAGAAGAGAATCCGATGCGGCTGGCCATCATCACGGGCAACATGTCCGCTCTCCAGGTTCTTCTTCCGCACTACCCCGAGAACATTGATGCGGAAGATGAACATGGGTACACCATGCTCGACTACGCCGCTCGCCGTGGGCACCGGGATATGATCAGGCATCTGCTGGAACTGGGAGCCGAGGAGGAGACGTTGCCGGAATACGACTTTGAGCACACCTTCCCCGTGGCTGATGTCGACGCCGATGAAGAGGTGGAGTGGACCAAAGATTCATACCTCACCTATCTCTCGGTACTGGAAGAAAAGAATATCATAGTGATAAGGCACGAAGAGGAGGGTAGCAAGAGATACGTGGACATTTACTGGGACGCCAATGAAGACTTTGGCGAGTTCAATGTTGAAGACTAGATGTCAAGGAATTGATGGGCACTCCCCACTCACCGTGTCGGAATAACCAGATATGGACAGTTGGACATGTCCCATTTCAAGCGAAGGCACACAGCTGTGACTGAGAGATATGAGCGGTGCCGCTTGTACAGCAACACGAAGTCAGGGCGGCTCGACGATGTAACAACTCAGGCCCACAGTTGGTGATCCTCATGCGCCAGCTCATCAGCTAAGTTGGTCTAGACTCGTAAGCAGCGGCCGATAGCGATCATCGAGCGATCATCGGAACCACCATATGCAGTCTGATAGAGGATCTCTTGCGCGGTGGAAGATCTGTCGCTGTAACTCCTGGAAATATCTGATGTCCACGGGACGCCTGGGAATCTTGAGTTCCCCGCACTCCACTGTCTCCAGCGCGTACCTCATAGTCTACTGAGTCTAGAGCTTCCGTCGTGAGGGGGGGCTGTGCTCTTGGGGGATCAGCCCCTCCTTGGTCCCAACGTCATCCGCGATTGTGTGGGGGAAGCTCTGAGCTCCAAGCTGTACTTGAATCCATGGCTTTCGCTCCTTTCCAAGTCGAAGGCCGTTGCCATACAAAACAGTTTCTACCTTAGACCAGCTTGTCTTCTCTGTTTCAGTGTTCCGGCCCTTACGCTCGTTTTCACAGACACTGTACAATATGGAGTAAGTGTAGGGACCGGAAACCGCAGGCATTGGTTCCCGAAGAAACGCCGCTAACCCGGCTCCCGGCATCGCAGAAAATCGCAGGTATATACCGTCATCGCGAACTCCGAGGCGCATAACAACCACCAACCTGACAACGTTGCAGGAGCACTACATAGGCATAGACGTCGGCACAGGGTCAGCCCGCGCCTGTCTGATCGATTCAACTGGCGAGATCAAAGCGCTCGCTGCCGAGAACATCAAGCTCTGGCAACCCGCGACCGGTTATGGGGGTACACACTATGTACGCTTACCTTGAGTCACGTCCAAGATACATGCGAGCACCGGAAAAGCAGCTCACCCCCTGAACTCTAGGAGCAATCCACGACCGACATCTGGAAGTGCATCTGCATGTGCGTGAAGAAGGTCGTGGCCGAGTCCAAGGTCGAGCCCAAGAGCATCAAGGGGCTGGGCTTCGATGCGACGTGCTCGCTAGCCGTCTTCGCCCACGACACCAACGAGCCGATTCCGGTCACTGGACCCGACTTCTCGAACGATGGAAATGACCGCAACGTTATCCTGTGGCTCGACCACCGGCCACTCGCCGAGGCTGAGAAGATCAACGCCACGAAGCACAACCTGCTGCGCTACGTCGGCGGTACCATGAGCGTCGAAATGGAGATACCCAAGGTGCTGTGGCTCAAGAACAACATGCCCCCTGAGCTGTTCGACCGGTGCAAGTTCTTCGACCTCGCAGATGCCTTGACGCACATCGCAACTGGCAACGAGGCCCGGAGCTTCTGCAGCACCGTCTGCAAGCAAGGATACGTACCGGTCGGTGTGGATGGCAGCGTCAAGGGATGGCAGGAGGACTTTTTAGAAACAATTGGCCTCGGGGACCTGGCCAAGGACGATTTCAAGCGAATGGGAGGCGTCAACGGGGTGGTGAGCCTTTTCTTTACTATCAGAGCGTCTTTTGGAGGGAAAAGGGACGTTTACTGACCTTTATAGAACGGTACCTACCTCAGCGCCGGAGAGCTGGTTGGACCTCTCTCAGAAAAAGCTGCGTCTGAACTTGGGCTGCCTGCAGGTATTGCGGTCGGAAGCGGTGTTATTGACGCCTACGCGGGTTGGATAGGAACAGTTGGTGCCAAGGTGAAGCTTGACCCTGACCAGCTGGACGACTCAGCCCCCAAGAACGACGTCTCCCAGGCATTCACACGACTTGCTGCCGTTGCAGGAACCTCGACGTGCCACCTCGCCATGTCGAAAGATCCCGTCTTCGTGCCCGGAGTCTGGGGGCCGTACCGGGATGTGCTCATACCCGAGTACTGGATGGCAGAGGGCGGTCAGTCGGCCACAGGCGAGCTTATCCGCCACATGCTCGAGACGCACGCCGCATACGACGACGCCGTGAAGCAGTCCAAGGAGGCGGGAAAGAACATCTACGACTTCCTGAACGACCACCTACGTGAGCTGGCCGACAAGAACAAGTCGCCCTCGATAGCGTATCTGGTACGCCATTTCTTCTTCTACGGCGATCTGTGGGGAAACAGGTCGCCCGTGGCCGATCCGAACATGAGAGGCTCCATCGTCGGCATGAGCAGCGACAAGAGCATAGATGGCATGGCGCTGCTCTACTACTCCACGATGGAGTTTATCGCCCTGCAGACTCGGCAGATCGTGGAGACGATGAACAACGCAGGCCACAACATCCGCAGCATCTTCATGTCCGGCAGCCAATGCCAGAACGACATCCTGATGGACCTGATTGCCACGGCCTGCGATATGCCGGTGCTTGTGCCGCGGTACGTGCACGCTGCTGTCGTCCACGGCGCAGCCATGCTGGGGGCCAAGGCCGCCAGTGCCGATAAGGACGGCAAGACGGAGCCGCTGTGGGACATCATGGACCGTATGAGCAAGCCGGGCAAGGTCGTGAGGTCGAGAGGAGACCCTGGTGAGAGGAAGCTGCTCGATGCGAAATACGAGGTCTTCTTAGACCAGTGCCGGACACAGCAGGCCTACCGGAAGAAGGTGGACGAGGCTATCAAGGGCTTCAACTGGGAGTGAAGTGCGGATAGAGCTTGGGGAACTTATGATAGTACAGCAGTTGAATGTTTAATACGGTCGAAATAATCGAGTAATGACGAGATGACGTTGGGAATACTTATTGTGTAATGACACAATGCTTTAACAAAATGGAGAGAAATTTGCGGTTGCAGCATAAGGTAGCTGTTAGGAATTCCCGAGAATCCACTCTGAACGGTCTGTTATCACGTGACCCTTGCTTGTCGAGTTTGAGCAGCAAACCCCAACGTCAGACGAACCTCCGCTGCCACTTTGTGATCCCGACCTCCATCTTCCATCTCTCGCAACATGCACTGCGTACCGCGTGATTGATCGTCTGCGGTATCGCTCGATCGCACATTTAATACTCACAGTCCTCTTCAGTGTATTTACTTGACTCCCTGCTGCCCTTTTTCTGGCACTCTGCCATCGAGATCGCGACCAAGAGAAGCACTCCGACATTGACCGTTTCGCCCTCACCCTTGCCCTTCGATCGCGACAAGCGCTGAGAATACTCCGCCCACATCCTCGGGCTGAGACCTGCCGTCGGACTCGAGGCGCCTTCCTTATTAATAACCGCTTCGTCGCAAGCCGGGGGTCGAAGTCCGGCTTTGGAAATATCGACGCTTGCGCATGGTGATGATAGCGTGACCGTGACTCTCTCTCGGCGGTCTGTTCGGCCAGTGAAGCGGAGGACGTTCTAGGCAGCAGGAGGCACTTTGGCAATAATACTGAGAAGAACTGAGAGAGCGCAACTTGCCCGTCGTCAGAGTACAAGAGTGCATCTATCTGCCCGAGGTCTTCCTTTGTGCAGTCTGCCCGACGGCCTTGCCTGCTTTGTGGGTGCGCATAAAAATTAGTCGAGCATCTCAAGCACAGCATCAGCGTTCCTTGTGACTGGATTTGGTACTGCGGCAGACGATTCGCTGTCTCTACTCTGCCATCATGTCTAGCAACGATAAAGCTGCCGAGGTGGCCGAGGACTACCGAGAAGCCCTTCAGGACCTCACTATGAACTCGCGCTTTGAAATCTCAAACTTGACTGTGGTGGCGCGAGAGAACACGGAGCATGCTCTTGCTATCGCCGAGACGCTCCAGGACCATATCAAAAAGGTAGGTCATTATCTCTCCTAGATGATACCTGGAATATCGTATTCCGCCGGCTGCCAACGTCTCGTTTTGCCTCTCCCTTCGCCGCATACACCATCTTTATGGACCTGACTGACAGCCGCCGTAGGTCGCACCACAGAGGAAGCTTCCTGCATTATACGTTCTTGATTCCATTGTCAAGAATGTCGGCACGCCATACACCCTATTCTTCGGCAGGAAGCTTTACAGCACCTTCATGGACGCCTATGCGTCGGTCGACAACCAGACGCGCCGCAAGATGGACGAGATGTTGAAGACCTGGAAAGAGCCGGTGCCTGGTTCCATCGACACCAGGCCGGTGTTCCCGCCGGATGTCGTTCGGCCGATCGAGAATGCCCTGATCAAGGCGCGCACTACTGCTCTTCAAGCTCAGCAAGAGAGTATTCGCGGCCAACAGGCGCTCCTGAGTGGGAGGCGCCAACCCCCGCCGCCATACCGGCAGACTCCGACACCTCCAGGCTTCCGGCCAGGATCGCAGCAGCCGCCTCCCTACGGACAACATGCGCCACCGCCGGGAGTGAATGGACATCAACAGGGGCATCCTCTGCAGCAAGCATATCCTATTCTGACCAATAATGTGAGTGGGGGAAAAAGCCTTTGTCCTCCTCAAGACACCATGCTAACCAGGTTGCCAGACACCTCAGCCTCAGTTTCCCGCCCGCGCAACACCACAAGCAGCCTATCCCGGTTACCAACCCCCTCCAGCCCCAGAGGCTTACCAACAGCCGCAGCAGGGCGGCATAAGCATAGACAAGTTAAACAATGACATTCAGCAGCTGATAGCCGCCACCAATGCGGAGTTCGCGGCGAAGCCGCATGACACTAGTATACAGACGAGACTGAGGGCGTTGCTGGACTTGCAGGGGGTGATACAGCACCAGAACTTGAAACAGGAGCAGTTAGTGCTTGTTAGGAACCAAGTAGCCGAGCTCTCGTCCGCCGTAAAGATCCACGCGGCTCCTCAGGCAGCTGCGGCCCCGCCGCTACCTACATACTCTACCCCTACACCACTCCCCATCCCAGTAGCAGTAGCCCCGCCTCCGCCCGCGCCGTCCGCCTCGGCGCCTCCCGTCGCCGCGCCTGCACTTGGCGGCGGTGGCGGTCTGTCGCTAGATACCCTCTTCGGGCAGGGCGCGCTCGCTACTCTACTCGCTGGTGCTAAGACCGGCACACCCGTGGCCTCAACCTCGACACCATACCCGCCACCAGCCGCTATACGGTCCCCGAACCCACCACTCGCTCAACCAGCACCCCCTGCGGCTCCCGTGCACCCACCGGCAGCCGTACCCTCCGACCCAATGGCCCTAATGGCCATGCTCCGACAATCCGGCCTCCTCCCCCCACCATCCGCACCCCCAGCGGGCACAGCCACGATCCCCCCTCCCCATCCCCCTCCCGCAGCCGGACCCCTCGACCTCGCCAGCCTCCTCGCCAAAGCCGGCCAAGCAGCCGGCCCACCGTCATCATTCAACAACATCAACACCCCGACGTCCGACATCCAGCTCAAGCCCTCCTCCCTCAAGCGGTACCGCCCGCACCTCGCCCGGCTCCTCCTCGACGACCTCGGCCCGCCCTGCACCCAGTGCGGCCGCCGCTTCGCCACCGACGCCGAGGGCCGCCGGCGCAAGACGGCCCACATGGACTGGCACTTCCGCGTGCACCAGCGCATCGCCGAGGCCGAGAGGCGCGGGCAGCACCGGTCGTGGTATGTCGACGCCGACGACTGGGCGCGGTCCCGCGAGGCCGTCGACGAGGACTACGTCGCCCCCGCGGCCGGTGACGATGATCACGACGCCGGGGGTGTGCCGAGGGGCGGCGGCGGCGGCGACGGCGAGGCGAGTGGACGGGGCGGGATGGGGACGGGGAGAAAGAAGGGCAAGGCGGCGGCGGCGGCGGCGTACATACCCGTCCCCGAGGACAGCAGGGTCAACGCCGTGTGCCCCATCTGCCAGGAGAAGTTCGAGATGAAGTGGCTCGACGAGGCGCAGGAGTGGGTGTGGATGGACGCCGTCAAGGTCGGCGAGAGGGCGTTCCACGCCAGCTGCTACGGGGAGGCGACTAAGGGGGTGGCGGCGGGTAGCAACGAGAGGGGCGCGACGCCGGCTAGGGCCACGCCCGAGCCCACGGTGCTGGGGAAGAGGAAGGCGGAGGTGAGTTGGTGATTTGTCTTTCTTGGGCATTCGATGTTGGGGAGGGGACTAATACTTGGCACAGGATGATCTGCCTTCTTCGAAGAGCAAGGTTAAGCTGGAGGGGTACTGAGGATGTCTTTGTTTGGAGACTGAATGGTTGAGCGGGCGCGGCAGTCTGGATCACGATAGAGACTCGGACTTTGGTGGCCGATGCATGGGGAGATAGCATCTTGACGGGCTTGAGCATGATGGAGAGGTTACCTGTCTGGGCCACACCGGGATTTCGGTGCGAGTCCGGTTGGATGGATGTTCGTCCTTGGTCATAGGTGTATAACAACGTCATTACTTGCATAACATATGGGAAGGGGATGACGCTCGGTTGAGCATCTAGCACTAGGTATAGTCCAAGAGGGAGAAGCGTCCTCGTGCCCAATGCAACTAAGGAGCTAGGAAGCACAAAAGTGATGGACTCGAATTACAACTCAATGTTCACGGAAGAATGCACAGGCATACGTGAACGCCACGAAACCTTGAGTCAATGTGATGCGACGGACTGAATTAATAATGATGGATCAAAACTGAACCACAATCCCATCAGTCCCCATACCACAACAGAGGAAGCAGCCAGGCGCTAGCCTACTCGTCTTAAGTTAGTCGTCGGATCGCCTGATCGTTTGATCGCCTGATTCTCTCCAAATTCCAATTGTCTGATCTTGTGCTTCTACACTTGTAGGGAAAGTAGCAAATTCTGAACCCATCCTAGCAACCCCTTTCTTCTAAAATGGAAGGCCAGATGATCGGCCCATGGCAAGTGGCCAGTATTGGCGCTCACGGGCCATATCAGGTCGTCACTGAGCGAGTGCAGATTATTTATGTTTTACCATTAGTTTTCGTCTAGGGAACTGTTTATAGGGTATGAGAATCTACATCTCCCCTGTAAGCCATGTTACAAAATATGGGACATGGAAAAGTTAAGAAAAAAGTCGAAGGACCGTCCAACACCAACCGGAGCTTACACTCCCTTATTGCCTGCAACGCCGAAGACACCGCACTTATTGCGACTTCTCGTGTTGCGTCGACACACGCTGGAGCGAGACAACTGTAAATCACTGTTAGTCGCAGCTCTGCCAAGGGATCGACGGGGTAAAGCTAGAAACTTACCAAAGTCCTCCAGCGAACGCTGCTTCTGGTTGCCCTTGGGCGATTTGCCGTGCATAAGGTTGTCAAAGCCAACGCTGTCTTGCAGGATGTAGTAAACACCGCCCAGAATGCAGAAAACACCGAAGCTAAGAGAACAGCGCGTTAGCCACCGCCACCAACTCCCACGGGAAGCAGTACTACATACCTGAAGATCCAAATACGAACGACAGCAACAATGGAAGTCTGGCCACCAATGAACCACCCGAAGAGGCAGAACTAGGGTTAGGGTTAGAGACGGGAAGGTTCTTCGAGTAAGGGTGAGGCGACTTACGAAGGTGGCGATGAGATCGACAATCAGGATAGCACCACTGAGCTGCCACGACGGTATCGAAGACCAGAAGGGACCGTTGGCACGAGTGATGAAGATGAGCCAGTTCTCGGTCAGGGAGATCTCCAGGAAGACAACCTCGTCGAGTTTACCGAAGTTCTGGACGATACCACCATCCTCACCACCGACATACATGGTCGTGACAGTGATCCAGGTGCCGACAGCCAGGACAATTCCGAGAAGCACAGACATGCCCCAAAGCTTGGGAAGGTTCCACTTGACGGGAGTCCTGCTGTACGGAGCGTTATCGTAAGCAATCGCAAGTGTGGCGACGTCGGCGAAGATGGCAATGAAGACGACCAATTCGATGTTGAGAGAGCGGTTAAGGATAGCAATCCAGAGACCGAGGTAGAGCTCGAGATGGAGGGACAGAGCGATACGGTAGACGACGTAGGCGTACATGCGGTGGAAAATCTGGCGCGAGGTCTTGAGAGCGTCAATGATGGCACCGAGACCGGGGGCAAGGAAGACAATGTCGGCGGCGGAACGGGCAGCGTCAGAGGCACCCTCGACAGCAATACCAGTGTCGGCCTTCTTGAGCGAGGGAGCATCGTTGACACCGTCACCAGTCATGGCAACAAGGTAGCCACGCTGCTGGAGAATCTCGACGACGTTGTACTTGTGCTGGGGGAACACCTCGGCGAAACCATCAGCAGCTTCAACAAAGTCGTAAACCTCAGAGCCAGGCATGTCACCGCCGCCACCGAGACCCAGACGCTCAGCGTTGTAGACGTTGGTGCCGAGACCGAGCTGACGAGAAGTCTCACGAGCGATGCCGACGGCATCACCGGTAAGCATCTTGATGGAGAGACCGAGAGACTTGGCTTCGTTGATGGTGCGGGCAGTGTCGTGACGGGGAGGGTCAGAGCAGGGCATGATTCCGAGAATCTCCCACGAGCCCTCACCACGCTTGCGAGCAACACCGAGCGAACGGAAACCACGGGTAGCGAACTCGGCAACCTTGTTCTTGTAGGCCTGGTCAACCTCCTCGGGGATGGGGTGGTCCTCCTCGACAGTCTTGAGAACGAACAGAGGGGCACCCTTGACGCAGGTAATACGCTCGCCCTGGGGAGACTCGACAACGGCGACAACCTTCTTGCTGACGGGATCGAAGGGGTGGAAGTCGATGACCTTGTACTTGGAAAGGACGCTCTTGGCACGGGGATAGTAGCGGAGCGACTTCAGGAAGGCCTTGTCGATGGCATCAATACCCTTCTTCTTGCGGGAAGCAGCCAAGCAGGCAGTAAGCATGAGATCCTCGGGGTCGACACCGGCGACAGTGTAGGGCTCGGCCAGAGAGAGCTTGTTCTTGGTGAGGGTACCAGTCTTGTCAGAGCAGAGAATCTCGACACCGGCAAGCGACTCAATGGCAGAGAGCTTCTGGACGATGGCCTTCTTCTTGGCGAGGTAGGCAGCACCGACAGCCATGGTGGTGGTGACGACAGCGGGAAGACCGACGGGGACACCGATGATGGTGATGGCCAGGGTGAACTCGAGGATGGTGACAATGCCGTTGGAGCGGTAGAAGGAGCTGATCCAGACAACCAGGAGGGTGAAGATGACGAGGATCAGCAGAATGGTACCGATGCCGTTCAGCACCTCGGTGAAATGGCCAGTTCCGGAAGAAGCAGCGTTGACGAGAGCGGCAGCGCGACCGACAAAGGTGTTGTCACCAGTGGCGGTGACGACCACGAAGGCCTCGCCACGCTTGACAGCCGAAGAAGCATAGCACTGGTCGCCCTTGTGCTTGTCGACAGCGAGGGACTCGCCAGTGATGGCAGACTGATCAACCTGGAGAAAGGCATCCTCGGTGACGATGCGACCATCGGCGGGAATGATGGTACCCTCCTCAACCTGCAGGATATCGCCGGGAACGACCTCGGGGGCCTCGACCTCCTTGAGGGTACCGTCACGCAGAACAACAGCCTTGAGAGCGAGCGTCTTCTTCAGCTCGTCGACAATGGAACCAGCCTGGTATTCCTGGATGAAACCGACGGCGGCGTTGAGGAGCAGCAGAGCGCAGATGACACCGAAATCGACCCAGTCCTCGAGACCGGCAGCAAGAACAGCGGCAGCCTAAGAAGCGGGGCACAACAAGTCAGCGAAAAGCCTGGACCAAGACGGAAGCACGCTGTTTGTGTTGTGTTTTCGTGCTCATTTCCGGTGGCCCATCGCGCATCTAGCTCCACACGTGGAGTCGTGCTCTGCTCCGATCATTCTTTTGCGTTTGTGTTTCAATTTCCCCAAGGGTGGGGCTGACCGAGAAGCTGCAAGCAGCAATGCGGCCAAGAGGATCGCCCACCCCCAATCGAAGTGGAGCACCCGGGCGCATGACGAGATGTGAAGAATTTGTTGCTTACCTCCATGACGAACTGGATAGGACCAACGAAGAAGGAGAAGAACTTCAGGATCAAGTCTGTGAGAGATATCTGTCAGTGATCATGTCCAAGCTCAAGCGGTCCGAGTGGCATGCTTGATCGCAGTCTCTACTCCAGAGCGCATTGCCAATTGCACGGTAATGACGCTCTGAAATAACGCGTTGCCAATCGGGGTGGGACATCTGCCAGACGGAGGAGGTATGGAACTTACTCTCTTTCTCCTCCTTCATTTGGTTGAGACCGTACTTCTTCCGCCGGGCAACAACTTCCTGCTCAGTCAGACCGACGCGGGTGTCGGTCTGGAGCATGTCCTCGGGCACAACACGGCCACCTGCAGTCAATTAGCTTCGGGTTCCAAGAAAATCAATGCAGTAGAAGCCCTCAAGTGCGGGTGTCTCAACAGATCATGATCGCGTAGCAATGCATATCGCACCGACACTTCGCAATCAATCCGAGCCAAGACCCCGACACTTGAGAACAGAGATCCCAACAAAGACGGAGGCCATCTTACCTCCGGGAGTGCCGGTTTCCTCCTCCTCCTCCTCCTGATGACCATCCTGACTCTCCAAGTCCTCAATCAGGGCATCGATATCCTCATCCTCGTCGTCATCCTCAACCTTGGGCTTGGCCTGGTAGGGCGCGGGAGCTGCGGGAGCTGCCGACTTCTCGTCGTAGTGACCCGTACCCTCGTGGGTAGGGTGGGTGGCTGAATCGGCCATCGCTGATTGATGCAGATGAGCTCTGCTCACACTGTTGAGAGTACGCAGGCAAAATCAAGTTGCGGCAGGGAGATTAGGGTTCCGAAGCGTCCCAAAACTTGCTGGCGCAGGGTATTAAAAGATTAGAAGGACTCGTAAATGTGGTACAAGAAAAGTTGGCGGGTGCAGCGTAGGATACCGAGACTCGTCAATGACGCGGTATTTGTTATGGTGACGACTAGTAGGGCTAAGGTAACGAAGAGGGAGATGAAAGACGCGTTCCGCAACAAGAAAGCTTGAGGGGAGTGGAGAGGATCGAGGGGGAGACACCTCACGAAACCGAAGAGTAGACTATGAAGAGCCTTCGTGGGTAAGGAGGAGAAAGGAAAGGGAAGAGGAGAGTTTTACGCACCGAGGGTGGGTGGAAGCTGCCACTTTAAAGGTCTTTCCGAATCTGAGTGACAATGAGCGAGCTTTCCGGTCCACGAGTCGATCCCAGAGCACCATAAAAATGGGACGAAAGGAGGTACCCAGCGACTTTTGCAGCTTTGCCAGGCAGGCTAGGCCGGGAAGGGTAGGGAAAGTGGAAGGTCCACCGTGTGTGGGCACAGAGCTCTTTTGCCAGTTCCCACCGAGCAGAGGCAAACGGAAGGTACCCAGCACAGTGTGGAATGTTTGTCCGACCGGTGATCCAACCCTTGGTGTCATACGTGGGATTACTGAGCCTTCGAGTGAAAAAAGCCCTCGGCCGAGACCTGTGCAAAATATGCGAAACCCGAATAACACAAGCAGTCGAATTGGGCACTGCGCCGTCTTCCTCGAGTTGCCAGCTATTCACGACCCTACAGAGCAGTGAAAAGTCGGCAGGTTCTTCAGCGCTCTACACAGTATTTGGCGAGGCGGGACTCTGTCTGCAGGTATTCGCGGGAACTACTTTAATCTCGCAATGTAAACAAGTACCCTATTTTCACTCGAGCTCTCCACTCTCGCACTGCAGCTCGGCATGAAGTGCTCCAAATCCATGCCCCGGAGGTACCTCGCTGATTGACCCACCATGTGTACCGTGAAGAGGCCGCGACCATCATCAACAAGAGTGCGCTTTGGAGAATGCAAACAAACGTGCGCGATTTTCCTGTCCACGAATACCTGTACGCTTCGCCGCCGTTACCCTCCCATCAATGATGATATTTGGAACTCGTTCTGCTACAGTAGCGGTCAGAGAGTCTAGCAATTGCGTTTTCTTCCGAAGAGTCGCACACTTCGAGTGGCCATTGAGGCCTTCAGGGCACCATACCTACCGTGTCTCTGAGATCACAGTCCAGACGGATGTCACGGCTGCCCTTACCATGAACTAAAACCAATTGCACACTCAATTTCCTCGGACTGGACATATCTATGTTGTCTCTTAGACCATCGACATCTCCCCGGTTCTTCTCGGTTGCGATGCCAGGCCAGACATTGTAAACAAAGCGCAGACAGAGCATCTGTGCACGTTGTCGTAGGCGGCAGTTGCAAGGGCCAACTTCCCCCCAATCGCTATCATAACAAGCTTTGCCAATTGGAAATTCCGTCATGAACGATGAGCTAGGAAAATCCATGTCGAATTGGCTCCTCTGATTGGACGGAACCAGCGGGAATCGTGGGTCCCACACCGCAAACCCGTCCTTATCACAGCAGATCAGAGCTATGACCCCCCGGCGCGGCAAGCTCGTGGAGGGAAGAACGTTACTGTGCGCGGCATGGTCGGCTTACTGTGCACATCGACAAAGCTCCTGCTCGAAGCCGCTACTGCGTGGTGGTGGAAGCTCCGCTTCGAGGTCGCGGGAAAAAATACAGGAGCGACTTATTTTGTTCTCACGGATTCCCGGATGCAGGCAGATCTAGAGCGACGATTTCAATCAAACTCGCATCAGTAGTGCTCTGGGTCCTGTATCGAGGAAGCCACATATAGCGCAACTGGCCACCGCTGCTAAGGCAAATGTGTTTATTTTGATCCAGCAAGACCCATTTGAGGACCAAGGGGGTTTCGCAAATGAAGCCCTCGACAAGATGGTCGACGGTCATCAAGCATGCATGATCAAAGCCGGAGCACGCAGCGCGGTACTGTGCAGAAATGCCGTTACACTACGTCATACTGCCTCCTGTCACTTGTCAAGCGCCAATGGCAAAGCGAGATAGGAAGGTCCGAGTGAGCCGTCGGGCCTATCAGAAAATTTTGTTTGCAGCTAGGGCCCTCGAAAACACAGGGCTCGCCATTCGTTCGGGCTTTTTGTCAAGTCGTAAAAGCTGCTTTCTCCGGCTCTGGACTCCAGTCCTCAGCGTTCCGGATTCCGGTCCTTCGGTGTCGCCGTCGTTAGGAACGACGGCCTGCTAAGGGGTTCCCCCGGACAAAGCTCGCCGTTGACGACGTCAAGGGTCTTCAACGCCGCCGGTCTCGCCTCGGTGATGATTGCTAGTTAGCAGTAGTCGCAGACATCGCATCCATTCCAAGCACTGCAGCATTTACGGGTACTCCCGGATGACGATATTGAAGGCCTGACACCCGCAATGTGTGCCTGGACAGCTTCGTTTGCATCCTGATATCGAATGCCCTCTTCCCTTGCCTCACCGCCGGGACAAGACAAGCTTCACTTTGTCGCTTTGGTAATGTGCCGGCGGGGTAGTCTCCCAAGACTCTTGGGACTTTGCAAACGGTCCATCCGGTCTGTCTAATAGTAATTGGACACCTCCAACCCTCCTTGCGCCATCTGGATCGCCATCTGTCCGATATAAACGCTGCACAATCGACAGCGCAGTCGTCGGACATCAATTACTGTTCGGATATATTATATCATCAAGCCAAGGCTTGGACTCGTTGCTCGCAATCTTGGCTTGTCCACCTCTGTGCCATCCATCGCTTGCCATGTAGCTCTCATATGTTATGACACCTGCCAATGCTCCTAGCAAATCACCATTGCCGTGTTCAAATGCCTCTGTTTGTTTTTGCCTCGTAACCTGACCTCAGATGGATGCCGGAAGCAGCGAGGCCGACGAGGCCTTTCGCGCCTCGCCAAAAGCAACGTGCTGAACGGCGGGACATGCCGCGCATCGACGCTCCCGGCTTGTACCCTGAAGGGCGACCGACGACTGCGACCTTAACCCACACTAGGACCGATTCGGAAGATTCCACATTAAACGCAGGGACCTTGCCGCTTGCAGGTCACGGCAGCAACAACAGCCACAGATGCTTGCGACGTGGCCAAGAGGCAAGAGGAGACATTGCGTTCGGCTGCGATACAGTACTTCTTCGTCAAGCTATTATTCCCGGCCGGAGAGCTGACCATGTCGGAATCGCAATAAGGTCGCGGCATTGGCAGCCAAGCTTTGTGGGGCAATCTGGACACGCATCCTGCATTTGAAGACTAGGTACGTACTAGTAAAATAAATGCCTCGAACGCCCATGCACATGCGGCTAGAGACAACGGTTTGAGTTTCGCTGTTATTATCAAACTGCCTTGACCGTCAGACCGCCAGTTGCGCAGTTACCTCGTCTGACACCGAGACTGCCCGCTCATGCGACGCCGACGACGTCCTGCTGGCCATTATCGGGCGGATCCAAATAAGCTCCCGGTGGACTGTGGTCATGCGGGGACCCTGCTGCAAGCAATCTGCAAGGTCCAAGGCGCCGATGAGCCACCGTTGATATGGAGCGTGCTCATTTTCCCATTTTGATGCGCGGCGCGACCGAGAGTTCCGGAGCAACTCCCCATCCCCATTCTTGACACCTTAATAGAGTTTGTTAAAAACCCAGCGGGACCCCCAGGGGAATTATCGGATATTACGTTCAGGCGAAGCCTGCTTGCTGTCCTTTCACAATTTTTTTTCTTCTTTCTTTTGCGGCTCTGTTTACTCGCCGATCGGGTCTCCCCTGACTCGCCTTATAGCTGTTGCTATAGTGTACCTAATCTCCCACAGCTGGGGAGGGCTGGATGTGACGACGAGCGACAAGTGCCGGCAAACAGTGGCTGACGACTTTGCACTGTCCGTGATTTTGTGTGATTGTGCGCGATTGTGCGACGCTTGAAACAGCCACTTCAAACTTGAAACAAACGAGGTCTGTTCTCGGGAAACAACATGGACAAGCACTCTATCGAATACCGCCACATCCCGTCCAAGCACACATTGTTGCCACGGCAAGGAACTGGTGTTGTATTGGCTCTTCCTGGTCATCTCAGATTCACCTACCTGTCGATTTGGTCGCGATTGGCTTTGCCGATGGTAACGGCTCTTGGCCCAATGTGTGAAACACAGCAAACGACCAACAGCGGGAGAGGTATGGTTGGCTCAGGATAATATAGCCGTAGTGCCGCCATGTACGAGAACCTGCTCAGCCGGCTCGTCCACTTTGCAGCTGGAAGCTCTAGCACGGCAACACTTGTCCCGGCATGGAGGAACGCATTGTCAGCCTTGCATGAGCGACAGCGTCCCGTACCGCAGGATCTTCGAAACACTCTGCGGCGTCAATGCGTGAATAAAATCAGGGTGTGGGAGAGGAGACTTATACATCACGTGTGGACGACCCTGATTTCGCTGATCTCTGCTGACGTTTCTCGGACTTCGCGATGCGACTCCTCACCCCCGGGCTGTCGCCGATGTGTACACATACATGTATTCTCAAAGAACCTCGTAGATGAGATATCGACCCCTCGATCCCGCTAATTCGACTGCCAAGCTTCCACTAGGTCAGATGGCAAAGTGGTGTTCGAGACATACCAGTGCTTTACCGTGTAGTTGAGGGTATGTCGTTGCGCCTTAGGTCACATGCCAAGGAAGGGCAAGGGGTCACAAGTCGGTTGTGTAGCCATATCGTGAATACCTACCTGCTTGTTCAGGTGCTCATCTATTCTTGGCTGTGTGATGGCACTTTGTCTTGCGCCTGAGGGGTTTCTGCCCGCCAGCTTCTCTTCGTCCTGTCGAGTCTGACAATATTGGTAGACGTGGAAGACAGTTACACCGCCAACAGATACGGCTTCTCCTCGACGACACGGGAGCATCGACTTTCTGTTACGCCTCTGCAGTAAGCAGCTCACAGACGGGGAAGCCCGGCATCAGTGTGCTCGGTAGAAATTCGTCTACGACGAGGTAGGCACCATGCAAGGGACTTCATAGCAGGATCTGCATCTCGGTATCACAGATCAATAACGTGGTCCGCAGACGCTGTGCTGCCGTCGCGAACCTGCGGTGCGTCTGGCGGTGTTCGGTATCTTCATGGCCGTGTAAGAGACCATGCCATGATGCCAGGCACAAGGTCTCTTGTTTCTGGATCTTCGACGCGAAAGATATGCGTGACTCGCCGTCGGGTAAGCGGCCATGTGACACCAGCGTTGTATAGCACATCCCTCATGGGGTCTTGGAACGATGCGGTCCTGCTAATCTACCCCTGCTGCCAGAGGAGTAGGCTTCATCACAGAGCGGGCAGCCAGCAGCGAGACCGGTAGGATGTGCCGTGTAAGGGGCAGAAGAGCAATGTCTGATGCCAATGATAACTTGCCAAAGCCATGAAATTGTGCTTAAAGCGTTGTGTCGCCACGCACAGCCTCTCATGGTTGTATAAGTCAGCCACCAACGACCAGATGGAGATCAAGCCATCCGTCATCGCGCCTGCTTCACTGATCCGACATACTCTGCGCGTGCCTTCTGATGATGTCCTTGACGACGAGCCCTGGCATAGGCCTGCGTTGCCCCAAGACCTGGCACAAGCCAGAGTCCGGTCAGTGACAGTATGCTCCGGTGTGATTGGAGCTGAAGGCCCGGAGGGCGTGAAGTCAAAGTGTTTGAGACTCTTGCCCCTTGGCTTCTCCAGGCACATATAGACCGACAATGCTCGCAAGAGCTTATACTGGGGTGATGTTGCGGCATATCTCTCGTAGTTAGGCTGCTCGCTGGATTCTGTCAGGACGGATTGGTCGCAGGATTAACATAGCCTGCCGGTGATGCCTCTATGGGCAACGTTTAAACTGATGGCACTCTTGTTATCTTTTCTAGTCCTCCATACTTCACTCCAAGCTCAGCGAGAGCACGGACCAAGATACTCAAGCGCGGAGTGATATAGGGAGGCGGATTGGAACCTTGTTCTGCGTGGCCACTCTGTATACCTGTACCAATGGAGCATCTGCCCTGATGCTTGACATCCCTTCGACCAGGAATCGTTTGGGTAACTTGTCAATGACGAGGCTGTTATAGGTGACACACGGAGCCTCATAATCAAGATGACCAGAATAATAGAGCTTGCCGCCAAGTAAGTAATCAGCCTGGACTTGTGAGCTCAACTTCGCAAGGTAGTGGTGTTGCGAAGACCATCATGACAGGACTATAGGGTAGGTGCCATCTCAACGGCACTTGCTACCTCGACAGCGGGACGTATCACTGGGACATGCAACACCTTGGGAGGCGAAGGGTTTTACAAGTTTCGTTTCCGACCGCAAGCTTGACATTCGTATTATTACGGACGTGCCCAAGGCTCAGGAGAGGTGAACCCCTAACTGGCGCACGCCGCGAATATCAACCATAGAGTTCACTACAGCTACGATACTTGGAAAGCACGGCAATCCAAGCCGCAGGGAAGGTCGGCTTTCTCTCTCGTCACTCTGTACTTCTATCGTAAAATGGAGCGGCAATAGTGGCGCGCGGTAGGGCCCCCTACCAGGCAAGGAATTGGCCATGTCTCCATCGCCACGAGGAAGCCACCAACATCACCAGACTCCCCGCCCCTTCAGAACTTGATGTGCTAGAGCCTTGCCGAGGCAGACCAGTAGATCCAGGACACCTTCGTACGTTAAGGGCAGTTACTGGGAAACCTGAGGTGCTGTAACTGCTGCAAGAATGTCCATGGTTGGGATGTCAAAACCGTCAAACCGTCCATCATCACACTCCCACTGGCAACACAAAGTCAACAAACAGAGAATCCAAATCAACAGACAGGGAAGCCAAAGCATGGCTACCATGTAGGTTGTACATTAGACACGGCCCACATAACTCGAAGAAAACTCATTGACCGCGACCCCATCGGCACGGGGCGTGACGGGATTCGGAATAGAAAGATGGACACAGCTGCAGCAGCCTTACCGTAGACATGACTCTCTATCAGCAAGATACGCACACGGCAGATTCCCTCCAAAAGCAAAGCCCTTGATTTTGTTCCTTAGTCTATAGCAAAGGCCCGAGAGCTCTCTTCCCGTATCAGTTATCGACAATAACACACATCTTGAGTTGAACACGAAAACCACAAGAGAAAAAGAAAAAAGAAGCCCGCGAGATTTATACCACTCTACCCGAACGCCGTCTAATGCTTCGCCGTGACCGGCTCGCCGGTCAGCTTCTCGACATACGTCTTGGCCCTGGAGTCGAAGAGGTCAGTTTATCTGGCTTTTCCATGGGGAGGACCGGGCAAAACCGGCCGAGGAGTACACTCACATATCACCCATGGCCACCATGCAAACCGTCTGCCACACGCCAAGCCCAATACGCGGTGTCACACCGCGATACAGGCCCTTGACACCGTTGGTCTGGTAGATGTACCGGAACGTGTTGCCAACAGTCATCTTCTTGGGCCGGTTCGGATCCTCCTTCTTGCTCTGCATCTCGACGCGGATGACCTCGATCGGCTGGTTCCAGGCCGACAGCCCACCGCCGATGGCCGACGCAGCGATCTTCTCGAGGGCGCTCAGCTTGTCCCCCTCGCCCTTGGCCGTGACCTTGCGGATGCCCTGCTCGGCCAGGCGCGACAGGCCGAAGCGCGAACCCCAGTTGGTCATCTGCCGGATGGCCACGGCGTTGACGCCCTTGTTGATGCCGCGGATGCCCTCGCGGCGGTAGATGTCCATGAAGGTGGCCCAGGTGCCGGGGGGCTTGACGCCCGAGGCGGCCACCTTGTGCTTGGTGATCTCGACCGTCTTCATGCACGTGCAGAAGCCCATGGTCGCGTACGCCTGGGCGACGCCGCCCGTCACGCCGCCCGAGATGCCGGCGACGAAGTCCGAGGCGCCGAAGCTGCGGGCGTAGTACTCGGCCTCCGAGGCGACGAACAGGAGCACGGCGCCCTTGGTCGAGGCCTCGATCCAGGCCCAGGGGATGAGGCCTTGGTAGACTGTAGTAACACGCACGGAGTTGGTTAGAAACGGGATAATAAGTGGGATGGGGTAGTCTAGGTCATCTTACAGCCAAAGACACCGCCACGGCCCCAGATGCGCTTGAGGGCGGTCCCGAAGCCGTCGCCGCGGTTAGCGGCCATGGTGGTCTTGGTGACCTCCAGGGGTTGGCCGAGGGTGGTGACCTCGAACAGGTTGAGGCCGGCTCCCAGCAGCAGGTTGGAGAACTTGATGGGCTTCTTCTCCAGCTTGTTCGTCTTGGGCACCGCGGGCGCGGGCGGCGCCGGCACGGGAGGGGCGGCGGAGATGGCGGACATGATGACCGAGTTTCGAGCAGGTGATCACCGGAAGTGGTGATTCAGGGGCCCTGACCAAGGGAGGAGGGTGCTTCTTCGCGGTTCAGGTAAGGTCGGGTTCGGAGAGGAGAGTGATTGAGGGGGTTGCTGTCGCGAGCGGTTGCTGCAGCTTAACAGACGACGAGACGCAGAGCCAAAGGTAAGTTTCCGTAAGGGGAAATATCTGTCGAAACGAACGTGAATGTCCGTCAATCGGAGAGGGTTCGATGGTTCAGACGAGGAGAAGCCGAGGAGTTGCAACCCTTGTGTGGATACTTCGTTCGGACCTGTCCGTCAAAACGCGCGGTCTAATCAGCATGTGTTACCGCGACCGCAGCGGCTTTGGTGCCAGCGTCGGGACTCAATAGCTCAGTAGCCTCGTAAAGTCGCAGCGGAGCTCGCCCAGATGTCCGAAATTAGTGGGATTAGAAGCAAGCTTACCCGAGGATGTCAATCGGTTATGCGAAATGCTGGCTGGACAGGCACAGTGTAACAGCAGTTGTGGACTGAATGTATCAAAATGATTCCCTTGTGGTTTCGTACAGTCGTTGATAATCGACTGGAATTTGATTCTGTGGCCCTTTGTCTCTGATAATGTAGGTACGTCGTGCTTTAAGGGTCCTTGCCATATTGATGCTGGTCCAGGGTCAGCTCAACAGGAGCCGATTCGTGGTGGGTCCCCGCTCAACGCAATTGCTCGGGCGCATTTCCGGGCTGTTTTTTTGGGGTAAACTCGACGCCCAGAATGCAGCCACAAGATATCGGTCACTTGCGATAAGGAACGACGAACACAACCTCCGGATTCCGTTCACCGGAAGCCTGTACCACGCAATACATTGATGCTGTTGTCTTCTGACAGCAGCCACTTGGAACAAATGGTAAACAGTTGGTGCCGTGCAGATATCGAAGAAACGAAGTTAGACATTCTCGGTTTCATTATACACAGAAGCTGTATTATACAAAGCGCAAGTGGATTGGTATCGCCGGTTCATAGTAGTGTACACATCCACCTCGTTTTGTTACGAACTCCAAGTCCATATCCCATCCTTCTATACTGCCTAAAACGGAATCCATTGTGTTACCAGGGGCGGCTGGTCTTGTCATGTAGCTGCGAACTGCGTAAGTCGGGCAGCTTAGAGCTTCTTGCAAAGCTCGATCCACTTCTCGGTCGAGAAAGACTTGGGGCTACACAGCTTGTTAGACATCATGATATGCCACGCGCTTGGCCGAATAGGGGAGCAAACTTACCGCTCAATGGGGGCGCCGACGGCGCGGTCGATGATGAGCTGGGGAAGGACACCAATGGCGCGCGAGACACCGAAGAGGACAGTGTAGTAGCTCGACTCAGTGAGGCCGTAGTACTGGAGAAGGACACCGGAGTGGGCATCGACGTTGGGGTAGGGGTTCTTGGTCTTGCCGTGCTCGGTGAGGACCTTAGGGGCAATCTTGTAGACCTGGCTGACGAGGTTGAACATGGGGTCGTTGGGCATCTTCTCCTGGGCGAACTTGCGCTGAGCCATGTAGCGGGGATCAGTCTTGCGGAGGACAGCATGGCCGTAGCCGGGAACGACACGGCCAGAGTTGAGGGTGGACCACAGGTACTCGGTGATCTTCTCGTCGCTGAGATCGTCACCAATCTGCTTCTTCATCTCGGTGAGCCAGTTCAGCACCTCCTGGTTGGCGAGGCCGTGGAGGGGACCGGCAAGACCGTTGAGACCAGCGGCAAGAGACAGGAAGGGAGAGCTGAGGGCGCTGCCAACAAGGTGGGTGGTGTGGGCGCTGACGTTGCCACCCTCGTGATCGGTGTGGATGGTGAGGTACAGGCGCATGAGCTCAACGAAGTCGTGGTTGTCGCCGAAGCCGAGCTGGTTGGCGAAGTTGAACGAGTAGTCCTTGTCCTTCTGGACAGCGGCGACCTTGCCGCCCTTGAAGACGTTCTGGTAGATGCGGGCAGCAATGGTGGGAAGCTTGGCAATCAGGTCCATCGAGTCCTCGAAGGTGTAACCCCAGTACTCCTTCTTGTTGATGCCCTTGGCATAGGCCTTGGCGAACGACGACTCGTGCTCGAGGGCAGTGACGGCCAGGGAGAACTGAGCCATGGGGTGGAGGTCGGTCGGGCAGCGGTCGATCAGCTCCTCGACGAACTTGGGCACATCGGATCGGGCAGCCCACTCAGCCGACAGGTCGCGAACCTGCTGCTCAGTAGGGACCTCGCCGGTAAGGAGAAGCCAGAAGAGACCTATAGAGACCGAGCATCAGCAGCTGCACTCCTGGTCAAAGTGGCGCATGAAGTCATATCAACATACCCTCGGGGAGAGGCTCCTTGCCGCCGGGAGCCTTGGGCAGGACCTCCTGGCACTCGGGGATGGTCTTGCCACGGAAGCGAATTCCCTCCTCGGCATCGAGGACGGAACCCTCCCACACGAGGGCCTTGATGCCACGGGCACCGCCATAGACCTGGTCGAGGGTGACCTTATCGACTACCTTGGAGCCGTGCTCCCTGTTCAATTGGAGCTAGCGCGTTAGCCAACTTGCGACTGCCTATGTGTATAGCAAATATGCGATAGCAGATGTTGAGAGCGACGTACTTCCGGAGCGACTTGATCTCCTCAATCTTCTCTGGTAATAACTCGGCAAACCGCTCCTTCAGGGTCTGTTGCGAGGAGAAGAGTGGTCAGTCTCATGGCGCCAAGGTCACCAATCGGGGAATCATAACATAGCTAACCTGAGATTTTGAAGAGTAGCATCGTGCGGCTGTGAAGGCGGCGTTCTTAGCAGCGAACGAGTTGAGAGAAACACTCCTCAGAGAGGAGGTGCCGAGACGAAGGGCGGCAGCCATTGTGATGTTTTTGTGTATCCTAAGGGGGGGAGAAATACAGAGAAGACTTGTAAAGGAGTTGTCGAGGAGCGGGAAGGCTGTTCAAAGGTGCTTGGGAGAGATCAGGTAGTTTACGGATGGAGGGAATGGTAGAGCCAGGAAAAAGACGCAGCGACGAGAAAAAAACACACGGATGCCGGGTTACGTTCGGAAGCACGGGACTCACCTGGGGGCGCGCCGCAAATCAACTGACAGACCGAAGTCAAAGCTACCTCAACAGCTCCCAATTGCGGCTCAACGTTCAGCTCCAGATACCCGTGGAATTACAGTAAAATTGACAAGAAACTCGTGCAAACCCTAGAGGTCTTGCCATTTCTATGGAAATGTTCTGTTTTGCTGCGTTGCGCGCCTTTCCCGCTGTTCCGGACCTCTGTTGCCTTCTGGGAAAGGTACCTCTAACAACTGTGAGGTTAAGAATCTGTTACAGCGACTAAGATACTGACGTCAGTTGAATGTCTGATATGAGCTCATCTAGCAGCTTTTCCCTTCTCCCTCTTTGGCTAGGGTATCAGTTCAGATGCTCGACCAGGGCAGAAGCTGTCTGGTTGGAGAGTAATGGTTCATGACCAGGCCCATCGCTTCCCATCCTCTTGCGACCATCGCAATCGAAGCTTCCCAGCCAAGCGTCGTCACTTTCCGTTACAAGGGCAATTGGCTTCCCGGGCTGCCTTATTAAGCCGAGACTAAGAGGGGGTACGTACCTCCTCTGCTCACTTGCACGGGACCCACTGCAGTCCTCCTGCTGTTCACGACTCGAAAACATTCAAGTCTGCAGCACGGACCATGTGGAAATGGTAAGGTGACACTGGATGAGTGGTGACTAAGGCAGCGATTTGTTATTCTCCCTTCGATAAAAGGACTTTGGCAGGTTCTTCAGCTTGCCCCCGCCTTCTTATTTTCCCCAAACCAACCTCCGACTTGTTGGACGTCTTGGAACGTTTGCCGCTCTTCTTGTCAACAGCACTATCACCCTTCAACGCGAATACAGCAGAATCCATCAGCAGCATCGACATCATAGTCGCCAAAGAACAGATCGAGATCCAGTAGTCTCAGTATTGCCGGCCAGGCCCTGCTTTGAGCCGAACTTGAAACAGACGACACAGAGAGATCCAAACTTGCTAGATTCTGGCGCTCTCCTGGCGGCAGTGTCAACGTATTCTCGCTCCCTGCCTGCTCTTGCAGGACCACACGTCTCTGTACCGCGTACATCGTAGCCTGGCTTTTCTGGCTGGATCACTGCGCGCGACTCGTTACATCGTAACTCGCTGGATGCTGTGCCTCTAAGCGGCCATTTAGACCAAGACAACGCTCTGCTGCGAGGGTGCAGTTTGGTGCCTATCGATCGCCATCATCGTGCGTGTGACGTTGGCTAGGGAAGTCGGCGTGAACGCACCTCGCCTCTGATATCGCTTGTGCGTATTGTACTGAAAGAGTCTGGCTATCTCGCGTCGCAACGCCCGGAGTCCCCCATCCAAACTCGCACATTATCAACTCGAGCCAAGCCGGGGCATCATGTCGTCTCCCGTAGCCGAGTTGGAGGCAGGCCTTCAGGCCATGCTTGGCTTGAAGCCGCCCGGCGTCTCCGGATCACGCATTACCGGCATCACAACCCTCTGCGTGAACAACATCCAGGTAAGAACAAACATTTTGATCCATAAAACAACCGTCCGATCTAGATCTGCCGCAGTGCTGATTGCTGACCATTGGCGCTTGCACTTGCATTTTAGTCCGAATCCGTCCTCATCCAGAAGCTATTCACACATTTCAAGAAGGCACCGGGAACTCACAAGCTTGGGGTTCTCTACGTCGTAGACTCTGTAACACGAAAGTGGATGGAGCAGGCCAAGGCCCAAGGACAGCCCATAAGCAGTGCCGCCCAGGACGGGACGTATGCCGCCGGAGTGCATAGAGTGACCGAACTGATGCCCGTTCTGATGAACGACATAATATCTACATGCCCAGAAGACCACAAGGTACGCACCGCTGACTATCCATGCTGATCCGAGCAGTATATTCTTAAAAATCATGGCTCGATGTCGGGGGACCGAGGACCTCGACCACTGCTGCAGATTCCCTTGTTATTGTCGTTGGGTCGCAGCCTCCTAGATCTGACACACTACCCTCAACCGTCCGTCTGTGTACTCATTGAATGGATAAAAACTCACCAAGTCTCTTTGCTGCGTGTAGGAAAAGATTAAGAAACTCATCGACATCTGGGAGAAGGGCCAGACGTTTCCACAGAATCTGCTCACATCCTTCAGAGAGAAACTTAGTGCTCCGCCAAGTATGTCAACCACCATCCCATCAGCAGTAACGTCTTGTATCTTCGATCGTCTCATCTAACATCTCGTCTTGCAGCATCCACAACCCCTCCTGGGAGCCCACCAGCAAACAACACGGCCTTTGCCCAAGGTAGTCAGTCGGCCGGTCAGGCAGCGGCTGGTGGTCCAGCCGCGACAGATATGCCGTCAATCTTGCAGACTTTGGCAAACATCGCTCGGCAAAATGCCACAACCGCTCAGAGCAACCCGAGCGTACCGGCTCCTGTGGTTGCACCAGCTCCAGCGTTCTCTCTTCCAGGCGCATTCGGTAGCATTGCTGCACCTGCACCGTCTGTAACGCCGCAACAGCCGGGCTTGCCTTTCTTGCCGACTGCTCAGCCAGGTGCCACCCCTGTAAACATGCCACAGATGCCACAAATCCCCCAGATGCCGTACCAGTACCCCCCACAACAACCGCAGCAACTACAGCAGCCTCAAGCCGCTGCTCTAGCTGCTGCGCTGGGTATGGCAGGTGGCTTCCCTGCCAACCCTACAGCTCCTGCGCCCACGGTGCCCAATGCCGGCCTCGATCCCAAAGTACAGCAGCAGCTAGTGCTGATCCAGACCTTGGCTGCGCAGGGCATTCCCTTCGATAAGATTACCAGTATTCTTGCGCTGATGGGGAACCAGCCTGCTGCTCCGGCAGCGGTGCCACCCCCTTCCGTTCCTCCTCCCCAACAGATGCCGCAGCCGACTGGTAGCTTCACTGCGCCATGGGAGGCCCCGAGGCACGACGAGCCGCGTGACAACAGAAACGGGTATCGGGATCCCATGCGGTCCCCCAAACCCCGAGGCAGGTCTCGCTCGAGGTCTCCTGCACGGGGATGGGACGGTAGAGATGGTCCACCCAATCGTGACCGCGGCTACAACAACTACGGGCACGACTCACCCCAAGGCGGCCGAGGAGGACGTGCAGGACAGGAAGACCGGGGACGTGACAGCTACCGCCAGCGCTCGCCTGCCAGAGCCCGCGGTTTCACACCCGAGCCCGAGCCCGAGCCGCAGGACAAGTGGGTCGAGTACGACACGTCCCTGGCCAATGGTCACATCAAGGTGCTGAGCCGGACTCTTTTCGTGGGCGGCGTCACATGCTCCGAGGCCGAGCTGCGACAGATCTTCAGCCGGTACGGCAAGGTTCAGACCTGCATCGTGAACAAGGACAAGCGCCACGCCTTCGTCAAGATGTTCTGGCGCAAGGATGCCGTCCGAGCCAAGGAGGCCATGGAGCACAACAGGGACCATGATCTGCCCCTCCGAGTGAGTCATCCCTCTCCAACCCCGTCTGTTTTTACCTTAAATGAGAAGAACAAAACTAACACCGCAACAGACACGATGGGGCGTCGGCTTCGGACCCCGCGATTGCAGCGACTACCAGACAGGCGTCAGCATCATCCCGATCCACAAGCTCACCGACGCCGACAGGAAGTGGATGCTGACCGCCCCCTTCGGCGGTTCCGGCGGCCGGCCCATCGTCACGGGCCTCTGCGTCGAGGAGCCCGACATCGAGATCGGCGCCGGCGTCTCCAGCAAGGCCATCTCGCGCCGCATGCAGACGGACAAGAGCGGCAACCAGGGGCCCCGCTCGACCAAGGAGCATGACGACCACGTCCAGCAGCAGTCCCGGGGCGGCATGATGGGCGGCGGCGGCGGCGGCGACCGCGGCGGGAGGGACCGCTGGCGGGGAAGGGGCGACGGCCCGGCGCGCCGCGACACGGGACGCAGGGAGGAGAGGATGAACGAGGAGCGCGACCGCGACCGCCACCGGGCGGGAGGAGCAGGAGCAGGAGGAGCGGGCAACGGTAACGCGGGCGCGGCGGACGAGCCGGTCGTCATGGGCTTCCCCCCTGGTATTACCATGGGGCCCAACGGCATCAACTTCCCGCCCGGGTTCGCGTTTGGGGGTCAAGGGGCCGGGAACGGCTTGTAGGGTGCTCGTTGTTTGTCGGACCTCGCGGCGCTTGACAGGATTATACCATGGCTTGACTTACGCCTGCCAGTGGGGCGCACCGGCACATGTTGGAGATACCCGGTCATCGATCGGCCCGGCGTAGCAAGGTGTGAATGGGGAGGTGTGAGACTCATCAGTGTTTGGAATCGTTGATTGGACCAAGGAGTTGAGGATTCAGGACCAAAATCAGGTTAGGATTGCCATGGATTGGAAGGAGACCCCGACATAGCGGATTGTTATGGATCGCGAGGGAGGCACCGCTATGCTGCATTTTTTTCTTTCTTTTTTTTGGGGAGTAAGCTCTTCGGCATGCCGTTTTTGTTGGGCCCTCCCTATGATGATATCATAGGATGTGCATAGCTGGTCCTGAGTAGGAGTCGTCGGTAATACGCTTTGATAACTATTTTACGGTGTCTCGACGTTTCCGCTATACTATGTGCATTCATGATCCCCATTGTACTGGTGGTCGGTGTCCGCACACTTTCCTCGATGAGAGGATCTCATCTCGAGTACACCCGTGCCATGTGAAACAGAGATTCCGGGATATTGTGAGATGCGGGTTCAAGCTCATATAAGTTACCTAGCCTATGTCCTGAGTCGTCCTGGCAGCATCCCTTGACTACTAGTGCCTTGTAAGTTTGTCCCTTGTTGTCTATCTAGTCTTAAGGCATGTTGGAGAAGCTGAGCCATGACATGCCTAGCCATGTCTGAATCACATGTTGCGGAACCTGTTCCTTAGCGTATGAAGCGAGATACAATAGTGAATCAGCTACCATTGAGGGTGTGGGGGAATGTGTTATTGGAATGCAGCACGACGAAGTCACGGGACAAATGGGTTACAATTCGATCTTGTCCCACCCACATGCGAGCGAAGAAGCCCCTCTACGAGCCTGCGAACCACAAACTATAGACCTAGTAAAGCGTTTCCCATACTTTCTAACTTCTCCTTATCTCTGTCGAAACATGTTTGTCTTACTTTCTCCTATGTATACTTTAGGAGTTGTATTTTATGATTTTTCAAACACTTTGACAGGGCGAAGCTGGACTGAAGGGCTGTATTAGACGCCGCCGGAAGAGGCCGTCAGAGCTAAGCTAGACGCTTATGGTATCACGTATAAATGCAGATAACTCCCCCATATGCCGCTCCTACTTAAACGCCCTGCTATCTAAGCATCTTAAAGCACTTCCCGTCTACGGTACGCGCCTCCTACTCCTCGTCAGATCCTGCCCACTCTCCTATTCCGAGTCCTCCTCGAAGTGACTATCTATAGAGTCGTCATAGTCGAAATCGTAATCGCAGTCGCTGTCGACCCCTGCTCCAGGCATCCACTCGTTCTTGATCCGCAGCTCCTCCTTAAGGTCCTCGGGTAGCTGCTGAAGGTCGAAGTTCTTCTCGAGATTGCTCAGATGCCGTTCCGCGAGCCCCGGAGCATCCCTCAGCCGCCTTAGCTCCTGGCCTCGACGCACGAATTGTGTGCGCGGCCGAGCGTCCTGCTGCAGGCTAGCCTGGCTCGCGAGGAGAGGCTTGCTCGGGTCGTCGTTCGCGTGTAGCTCCTTGCGGTAGTAGCCGGTCTCGGCGTAGTTTGGTCCCTGGACGGCTCCGATAGTAGGACCTCCCCTGATGACGATCTGTCTCTTCTCTAGGTACGCCCTAGCCCTAACGGTGCCCTTCTCTTCGTGAAGCTTCCTGGCAAGGGCTTCGGGCGGATCCGGTTCCGCATGAGGGATTAGAAGCCGTGGTCGTCGGGTCTTCTTCTTCCCGTTCAGCGGCGCGAGCCCGAGCGGGACGAGGTTCAGGACCTGGGCAGGCTTTTGCTCGTAATCATCAACGGATAGAAACCACACCCGCCCGGTCGCATCGCCGATGATAAGCTTGGAACGGTCGGGAGAAAACTGTCCAAAGGAGACCGGGCCGGGCACTTCTAGTAGGTCACGTCCTTGAGGCTTCCCCTTGGTCCTGACGTTCCACACCTTGACGACTCCGTCCGAGGAGCCCGTGTAGAAGCGGTCTGGCGTATTACCCCAGGCACAGAACTTCACACCGGTATCCTCACTCTCTCGGTCGCCATGAAACTCCTCGATAGGCTTGCCGTGTTTCAGCACGTGGACGGGCTTATCCCCCAGCGCTGTGTCCCAGACGTAGGTCTTCCCATCCGTACAGCCGGCTGTTACATAGCAGTAGATCAAGCTGTTGGGCCTACCAAGCTGTTAGCATACGATCAAAGTACAACCATGGCCAACTTACATGATCGTGAGCTCGTTGATGTCGACAGCGTGGCAGTCGAGGGTCTGATGCACGCCAAAGGCCTTGCCGTCGTGAAACTCCGGGTCGCTAGCCAAGGTATACACGCGGATCTGGGTGCGAATCCTCGCGTCGAGCTCGACGCCCTGCTTCCCCTGGGGAGACGTAGCGGCGATGAAGCAAGGTTGTGTAGGGTGCCAGAGAATCTCGAACACGTTCAACTTCGACCCCGCAACTATGGTCCACCGTTCGCCCGTTCGCCCGTCCCAAACGCAGAGCTCGCCTGTATCGCGCCTATCCTCAGGGATGTCATTATCATCCTGGGTCCGGCTGCGGGGCGAGTATCCAACTGCCACAAGATGTTGGACCTCCTCACAGTGGCCCCATTGGAGGGCGGCAGGGAAATAGGCCCATTTGTCTGTGGACACAGTATTGCCCTCGGGGTCCACTACTCGTGAGCATGAGAATGAGCGAAATGGGCTGCCTGATATGTCGTTATCGTCGACATGGTAGATGCGCACAGCCTCGGCAGCGACATCAGCAGCCGTGGCAACCATGCCCGAACCGTGTTTTGAAGCCACAACGAAGTTCACGTTGCCGTCGTGATGCCAAGTTCCCAAAAGAGACATGGACGCACCGGATTTGTCGGCCTTCCAGATCTTTACAGTACGGTCGAAGCCACATGTGTAGGCTCTGTCGTGCCTCTCATCGTAATCTGACGATACGACGGAGGTGTAAAGCCAGGGACTCTGGCTCTCTCGCATAGCCTCACTAGAGTTCTCGCCCTTGTCCACCACCGGCCGAACGATCCGGTGGTCGGGATAGGCATGCAGCGTACCGCGGCTGCACGATCCCAAAACCAGGTTGCCCGGCTTGTTGTACTGCTGGTTATGAGGGTCGGAATGCTCCGTAGTACCACAGATGAAGCCGTCATCGGACACCCAGGTGATGGTGGTGATGTCTCCGGCGCATCCTGCCCATTCAGCCCTGAGCTCCAAGCCATCCTCTCGACATTTGCGAAACTCGTTGGTGAAGTTCTCCAGACGACGCATTAAGCCGAATCCGCGTTGGCCTGCAATCTCCCGTGCAAGGAGCAATGAGTCCAGCCGGCCGGATCTTACCATAGCACCCTGCCTGTCATAGTCGTCCCGCTCGAGAGTCAGTATGACGGGCTCTTTTGCAGCTTTGGGCTTCTTCTTTTGAGAAGCCTCTCTGCTCAAGTCCTCCATGAAGGTCCTAACATCGTCGAGTGTCCGCCCACGGAGAAAATGCCGAGGTAGATGCGAGACAGCGTCGAGGACTTTGTCACGGTGGTCCCTCACGAGGTTCATGAGCTCCCGTCTGGGGTTCTTAACCAGGGAAGCCTTCGCAAGACCCATCACCCTTCGGACTGATGTCGACAGGTCTTGGATCTCCTGCGCCGAGAAGTCGACATGTACCACCTCAGGTTCTCTGAGGTCTTCTGGTTGGAGCCTGAGGAGCTTCTGTGTGCCGGAGCCGACATCTTGCCGCCAGGATACAGGCTTGTACGGGCGCGAGCTCAGCGATGCCCAGTCGGGACGCTCTTGTTTCGAAGCTGAAGCTTCTGCATCCTTGCGCCAGGCCAGGGCATGAGCCCTTGTTCTGAAGTTTTGCGGCGATGTCGCATTCAGCTGGCTTTTCTCTCGAAGCGGCGTTGTCGGGTCATGGTGAACCACATTCGTCTCGTAGTCACGGACGCTGCTGGCAGTGCGGCTGTTGCCCACTGCCTGGGTATCGTTGCGGACCGGATATGTGGTTGTTGTTCTGGCCGTGCCGTTGATACGTGTGGTTGGGATCTGTGGCCGCGACGTGGAAGATGCGCCGAAGGTAGGCAAGGGGATGGGTGAATTAGAGATCTTTCTCTCCTCCACGGCAAGAGTTGGCGGGGAGGGATTTGGCACGTTCGAGAAGCTTTGTCCTTTGTCTGCTGTGCTACTAGTGGGTTGGAGCGCCTGGTCGCGTGTTTTAGTCTTGTTGATAGCTGGGATAGCCGGGACAGGCACGGGAGACTCGATCCCACGGAGAGCGGCGTCGGTAGGTGCCGTGGTGCGTTGCTGGTGGTTCGATTGTCTACCAAAGCTGGGAATTGGTACGGGGCTCTGCGGATAGGGTACAGTAGGAGAAGCACGGGGTGCTGGTGGCTGCCAGTTGGCGATGGTAGGTGTCGACGGCTTGCTGGGAAGATGCGAGGGATAAGAAGGCACCGGAACCTGAGTTTCCACCCCATTAGGCAGGGGCCATCGAGACGTGTTTTCGTGTCGCGGAGGTTCTCGTGCAACTTGGCGGTCTTTCAGTACTCGTAGAAACCCGGCGACTTGGGTAGCCAGTTGGGCCTCGGAGAGAGCAGGCAGGGTGCCTCCATGACGGTGTAGCGTAACAGCGAGCGTAGGCGTGGCGAACTGACGGACGACCTAGGTGAATGCAAACAGTCAGTACAACTTGTCGCCGGAAGAGGTGAAGCAAAGACTCGCATCGCGCCTACCTCTGGGCGCAGGCGGTCGTAGGCCTTCAGGACGTCAAAGTTGCCCGCCGCCAGGCTGCGTATCTCGGAGCCAACCACGCCGTCAACATAGTGGAGTAACTGTTGATAGACCGCCGGGCCCAGCTTCTCGAGAAAGTCATCGGTGACGCGCGGCTTCTTTTTCGGAGGTTCGCCAGGCGAACCCGGATGGCTATGCCTCGCCGTTAGTACGAGGCCCATAGTGCAGCTTCGACGCGTTGCAGGTTGAACCTCGCGAGAAACGCCCCCGACGTACTCGGGTAGCCAGTAACCCAGAAAATAGAGGACTAAACTACCCTATAAGGAAAAATGACATATCTACTTACTTAGGCAGCATATTTACCAACGGGCGCGAAAGCATTCCAGCCTCTCAAAGTTATAAAGCTAGAGGCTAACGAAAGTAAGGCCTATAGAGGCGCTAAAGCTTAGGAAAAGAGGGGAGACATAAGCTGATAAGATAAGATAAGCATTTTAGTCACTAATCTTAAACAACTTTTAGTTAATTATCTTACTTTAGAAAACTAGTAAGTAAAAGCGTTTTTAAGAGTTTTTATTTTTAAAAAAATCTTATAATAACGTTATAAGTACTCTTTTATAGTGTATATATGAGAATGGAGTTTATATTAGTCTAAAATGCGATAGACTAGAAACTTAGCATCACTAGACCTGGACGTAAGTTGCTAACTGGAGCGGCCTTGTGGACAGTCATTTGAAGCATTGGTTAGTATGAAATAACGCTTCGTTTGATACCAAAGGTGCTAAGATCTATCATGGATATCAAAGAGACGGACACATAAAATCTAATTATATAGAGATGCTATGACGGAGACTTCGAGGTACCCATTCAGGGACTCCGTGTCGGTGAAGTAAAGCTTCAACAGCAGTGTGCAAAGTTGCAATATGCCAGAGGTAGAGGGAAGGTTCCCATCCTAAGTATATCGTAGCTCTCGCCAACCCCCAGAGAGCTGGCCTGACCGAAAGATTGCGAATATACCCGCTCTTGAGATGCCCACGATTCAGCAGGCCTGTCCTCAAAATGAGTATGGTCTTACAGTCGATGGCTACGGAGGCACATGCCAGTCAGCCCTGTCGACCGGAAAGCCAATCGCGAGCCTGGGCCTATGCTGGGAGGTTTGGGTTGAACAACCAATACCGGATAACCTAGGTCTCTGATGCGGCTCTGGCTGCGTCTGGCCGTCCAGTGCCGTCTTCCGCTAACCGGACCACGCGATTCCTTCCAATTACATACCTAAAAGTAACGGTAGGTAGGGAGAACGGGATGCTACTGTCGGTACTGAGCTCCTGCTTCGAGTCCTATGTGACTAAGAGCATCTAGGACTTCGATTCCAAGTCAAGCACGTGACTGTCCAGGCTCGGGTCTTGGCATTGCTCGTGATAAACGCTTGTTGCCAACCAGCTTGAACTTGTGATTGCGCAGATAACATGTTCATCTGGTTGGGCATCCGGATTGCACAACCAAGTAGTGCTCCCCAAGTCTCCCAAGCTAGATCCGGCAGAAGGACAGGACTGCGAGCGAGGACTGCGAAGTGACTGTTGAAGGGAGTGATGCTGGTCACTTCTCAGGCAGGTAGGCAGGCAGGCTGTGCCGCTTTTCAGCTGGTGCTTTCAGCCTGCTGTATTGACAGAGATCTGCGATATGAATATGACACGGTCTCTCAAGTCATTGTAGCCTGCTTCCACAGCGTCAGAAATGAATGTGCAGTTTCCAGCGGGGGTGTAAGTCGCATTCATCTTTAGCAAAAGTTCTGCATCGTGTCCCGAGCATGCAAAGGTTCATGGCAACCTGGAAGCCTGAAGTGATTGATGGCCAGTGCCCTGCCTTTTTGGCAAGTGCAGCACATCACCAACCAACTTTACCCCTGAACGGCCCTGAGCCAGGCCAAGTTCCAGTGGACAGGGTCCGCTAAAAGCTCGACCAGCCACGACAAAGATACAGCGCCCCTCCGCACTTTTTCGCGGGTCCCTCAGGTCACTTTGTTCACTGTCTGTCCACCTGCAACTCAGCAAGGCCAATCTTTGTCCAGTCAGAAGCTCCCATCTCCTCTGACCTCCTCTTTCTTTCTTTCTTCAACAACTCTCTTCCCTGCCTGCCCACCCTTCACCCTCCACCCTCCACCCACACCCACACACCCCCCAAACCCAACGCACTGTTGCCCTGTCTGCTTCTCCAGTTGTCAATCCAGGCCAGGCCATCTTTTCCCTTCTAAACCCAAACCTTCCCCATCCCCTTCTCCGCCTAAACTACACATACCTGCTGCAACCTCAAACCCGTGTCTCGCCGCCTTTCCTTAGACCTGCCTAACCTCGATCGTCAAACTTTCTCTGATCATTCCCGCCCTCTGACGTCTCTTTCCCTTCCCGGCTGTTGATAAACAGAGGAAGGCCATCTCGACCAAGCATCCACTCTCTCTCCAGGTTCAACCCCCAGATACCCATCAGCAACCATGGCCGAGATTCGCCGGAAGCTTGTTATCGTTGGCGACGGTGCCTGCGGTAAGACCTGCTTGTTGATGTAAGTGTTTCTCTCTGCCTTTTTGCTGCGTTCGCCCAATTCAGGTCGGCCGCAGCGTCGTTTCAGCCCTCGATCGTTTCTATCTGTCGTCCTTCGCGTCGTCATCGTGGTAGTCGTCGTCATCGTGCTGATCCCTGTTGCAGCGTTTTCTCCAAGGGCACATTCCCCGAGGTAAGATTCCATCCATCATTAGCCATCCTCTGCCGCTTCTGCATCGTCTCGAACCGTCCGTCTTGCTCGCCGTCTCCGATCGCCGACCCCCCGTTCGCCAAGCCCAAGATCCTACAATCCGTCACATCTTCAACAGGCCGCTGCTGCCTTCCGCAACTTTGCTGTCCGAATTCGAAAACCCAGTCCGAAAACAACTTCGCATCGGTTCATCAAACATGGCGGACTTCAGGACGACACTCCGAGACCGGGTGTCGGCATGGCGCTCGCTGTAGAATGAGTGATGCATCATGGAGGCAGCCTTCTCTAACATCTGTGTGCGCAGGTCTATGTCCCCACCGTCTTCGAGAACTATGTTGCCGACGTCGAGGTTGACGGCAAGCATGTCGAGCTGGCTCTCTGGGATACAGCTGGTCAGGAGGACTACGACCGTCTCCGTCCCCTGTCCTACCCCGATTCGCACGTGATCCTTATCTGCTTCGCGATCGACTCCCCCGACTCCCTGGACAACGTTCAAGAGAAGGTCAGTTCATCTCAGATCCACTGCCCTGGTCTTGCCGGCCTGCTTGCGGCTGTCTGTCTGGCGCGGAGCAAGTATGCAGATAAGCTAACGTGTGTTATAACGTGAACAGTGGATCTCCGAGGTGCTGCACTTCTGCCAGGGTCTCCCCATCATTCTCGTCGGCTGCAAGAAGGATCTCCGTTACGACCAGAAGACCATCGAGGAGCTGCGCAAGACTAGCCAGAAGCCCGTCTCCCCCGAGGAGGTATGTTGAAATCCGGACCCAACCCCAATCAGTATCTTGGACCTACATATTCTAACACTTCTTCTCCCAGGGTGAGGAGGTCCGCAAGAAGATCGGCGCTCTCAAGTACCTCGAGTGCTCTGCCAAGACCAACGAGGGCGTTCGCGAGGTCTTTGAGCACGCTACGCGGGCTGCGCTGCTCAACCGCCGTGGAGGACGGGGTCGTGGCGACAAGAAGAGCAAGTGCTTGGTCCTCTAAGCTGACTTGCGACACCTTGAGCTGCCTGTCCGGACCCTGCACGCGCTGGCTTGCGGGGTTTAACCGGATATCAACCACCCCGACTATCAGAACCCACGATCCGACCTCGAGACCTCTCTTCGAACTTGTAATCAAACCCTGACGGCCTGCCATTCTTGTATGGCGAAGCTGTCTTCTTCCTCGGTCTTCCATCCGAATGTCGTTGTTTTTTCCCCGGTGCGTGTGTGTTTCGGTTGTGCGAGGAGGAGTGCCGGAAGAGTGCGATGCTAGGGGAGGATTTTAGGGTTCTGTGATAGGAAACTGGAAATCCTCGACTGGGGAGCGGAAACTCTTTTGTGCACGGCTGCCTACTGCCACCACAGCACAGGGACGAGAAGGTTTGGGGGAACAGAACTGAAAGTCTTTGTTAACTCGGCCTGCATGGATTTTTAAAGCTGGAGTTTGATACAATCGTCTTTTCTTTATGCGTTGGCCTCTCTCGTCATTGCTCTTAGATCCATACATGTTGACAAACTGTTTTCCACCTGCCCCAGCCTAGTCAAGCCCCCCGTCCCATGCTTCACCCCCGCGGGTGCTTCCCTGCTTCTCCTCTCTATGACATACGGTGGTACAGAGGGTAACCAGACGCTGAAAGATGGAATCTTCTCGCTTGACACGACGTCTTGGGAGCGCTGGGAGCTTGGACCGTGATCTGACGGCAAGCCTTTCTGGTGACGTATGACTGGCTAAAGTAAACATGGCAGGTTTACCTTAGCACGAACTCCTGAGAGTGATCCATTCACCGTCTTCGCACTCCTACTGAGCCCGGTCTTATGCCGTCTTTACTTCAGATCACTGCCGACTGGGGCGCCGTTGTTATGTATCAGCTACCTACCTTGACAGCGCATCGAGATGCTCGTTCGTGGATGAGCTTCCGTTAAGGACTTCAGAACACGAAGCGCCACATATTACCTTATCCATCGTACTGTCCCGAGCGTGACGAAGATGACGAGTCTGCCCCTTCGACGGCTGGCCTGATCCTCTCCTCCAGACAAGAGCTCTCGACACCGGCAGTATCACTGGCATCACTAGCATTCTCACGACTACCTCACTGGCGGTCCCTCTCTTCATGATACGACTGTGGCATTGCTTCACTATACATCTTCCAAACAACATTCTCGAGCTCCGGGACTCATAACGACACCACGGCACCGCTACCAGCCCGACATCCCTGACTCCATGCCCACTGAACTGCACTCAACGAATGTCAGCTTCCTCCCTTCACAAAACGGAGCAAGGCCAGCTGGACATGCTTGACATGCTCAGCACGGCAAAGCCGGTCGTTGAAAGCTTAGTTGGGGCAGCTCTGCATCAAGCCAGCCAGGTCAGCTTTCCAGTCCAATATCAAATGTCGCAGAACGGGGGAAGATATTAAGGGCAGTAACCTACAGCTCCGCACGAGCCGCAGCTCTTGGACGAACCGTCCGACGCGGCTCCGCAGCTGGGGCAGCTCGATCCGTGCATCTTCTCTTTTTCCTGATGGTACGAGACGGTAATATGCTTGTAGAACTCAAGGTGCTTGATGTGAGCCGGGGCCACTGGTCTTAGAATGAAGGTATTTCGTTGTTATCGTGGACTTTACGAGAGAGCTTCCAGGCAAAGGAGCGGGGTGATCAATTTATCTATCAGCCGAATGCTACGACCACCAACACTCCGAGGCTCGTGACGATTTATTTCAGCATCCGCAATAAGCACTGGCATAAGGTACTCACGCGGAACACCCCCGCTTCGTGGGACCGGGTCAGCTGCATGACGGACGGACGCCAGGCTGTGCACGATTCGTCTCCTGGCGATAAGCGAGACTGGGTCCCGCATGCAAGTGTGTCCTGATGGTCTCTGTCTTAACACTTGGGAAAGCACATTGGGACGGGTAGCAGAGGTTATGGTGAGTTGAGCCGAAGGATAACAGTCTAATGAACCGCCCTGTCTGATGCACACTCGGCCAGGCGACTCCTTGTCTATGCCACAGTATTGGGACACTACCTGGCCGTCTTGAATATCATGAAAGCGGGACTCCAACCTGGCAAATCGGGGGTATATATTTCCTCTATGAACAGCAGCCTAGCAAATTACACGACCAGATGCGATGTTGGTCCCATTCTATCCTTCCCTGACTCTAGACGGTCTAAACATGCGGCTGCAGACGTCACATGCACTGTTGCGTGCCTCCCTCTCCTACAAAGTAAACCACTCGTTAGTGTGTCGAACTCAAACGCCACGGGATAGGGAGAGACAGCACATACCTCTAATGATCTTGCCGACCGCCTGAAACACCGTGATGCCCATAACAGCACACCCAAACGCCACGATGCACATAGCCACGTACGTCTTCCACGACCGCGTCGTGAGCTTGATATAGCACAGCGGCGGCAGGATGTACGCCATGGCGCACGCGCTCGTCGAGCCGACCAGCTCGAAGACGCTGCCCAGATCGCAGGTGAACAGGCTCAACGTCATGGCGCTGACGATCAGGCTCGTGCTGAAGATGAGGTGCAGGTTCATGTTGAACGGCTCGCCGGGGAAGTAGTAGTTGAGCATGACCTCGCGGCAGACGAAGGCCTCCAGGGGCAAGGTGGTGAGCATGTTGAGGCCGAAGCAGAGGCGGGCAACGTTGACCATGGTGTTGTCGGCGGGGAAGTTGTTGAGCACGTTGCCGAGCGTCTTGTCGCCGAAGGTCAGGAATCCGGAGAGGGCCATCAGCAGGCAGAACACCATCGAGATGCCCGTCGAGTAGTGCGTCACGCGGGTGAAGCGGTCTATGGTCGGCTTCTCGAGGGAGCCGTAGATTAGGAGGGAGTTGTGGTGGCAGACGAATGCTGCATCGTGGTCTGTCAGTAACGAGCCGGCGACGCACGGTGGGAGGGTCGTGTGCAGGACAACAAACATACCAAATGATATAACCCCTATAGCCTGGAAAATGCCGTCGTTGATGATCAGCTCATTCTTTCCAAACGAGCCCCTGAGTTCCCTAGGCGTCAACGCCCCCTGCACCACGACGGTGAAAACAATAACGCCCATGCTGATCAAAGCCAGCGTGCTCGCCTTGGCCAACTACACACAAGCCCCCCGTTAGCACCTTGTCCTTTGACCAGCACCCAAAGAGTCGAAACATGACATACCTTGGCAATATCCCTATACAACGTAAGCGGGTAGCTGACCCCGAGCAAGAAAATGACAATCGTCCCCTTCCTCCCCGCCAGCGCGCCCAAGACCGGCACGTCCCTCAACCCGGGCCATATCGCAGAGAGCACGTGCGGTATCGTATCGCCCACGATGACCCCGAACGCCACCATGCCGCCAAAGGCGAACACCCACTGCGCCAGCGAGATGGCGACGAGCCCGGTCTTGCCGAAGCACTTCTCCACCGTGCCCTGGAAGGAGCTCGACCCGGACAGCTTGCTGTTGACGACGATCAGCCGGATCGTCCAGTCCACCACGGCCGTCAGCGCCACCAGCAGGACGATGCCCGATATCAGGCCGGCCTGCCGGAAGGCGTAGGGCTGGCCGATTATGCCGGCGCCGATGATGCTGTTGGCCATGTTCATGAAGGCGGAGCTGAGGCCCGACCGGGGCCGGTGCAGGAGGTCCGTGGCGCGGGAGAGGTCCATGGACGGGTCGTTGGCGAGGGTGACAGAGGGGGCCTCGATGCCCGTCAGGAGGGGAACTCGGTGGTGTTGTGTGGGCGAGGCGAAGGGGTCCTCTTCGTCGACGTCAAAGCTATCGCGGCCGGGCGCGGCGTGGTGGTAGTGGTCTGCCGGCCGCCCATTGGGGACGGAGCCGTTGGTGGCGGCCGCATCATCCCCCACGATTGTAGGCACAAGGTCGAAGCGGACGCGGTTGGGCGTTCGGGGGGTGCGAGGGGTGCGCGGAGGCTGTTGCTGGCTGGGATGCGGTTGGGGGGTGGTAGCTTGTGCTCCCGCGCGGTTGGACGGGGTGGTGAAGTAGTCGCCATCGTCCTCGCCGCCCGCAAGCTCGCCTGGTTGTACTATGACGGCATCTTCGTCGTCGCTGCCGTCCGCTCCGCCGGCCAGGAGCCCGATGTCCTCGTCACTGCCGGCGCTGGGGCTGTTTTCGTTGTGGTGGGCTGCTGTCGTAGCGCCATTGGATCTGGCCTTGGCCATGCTTGGCTTCTTAGCACATCTTGTGAAGACCGGGCGCTAAGAGAGGCAGCAAGTCTGCGTACTTGCGACGGAGGTATGAAAAGGGAAAGACGGTAGAGCAGTTTCAAAGTATAGGCCAAGCGGAAAGCTCAATCCATGGAGGCTCACAGGGTCCGTAATGAGGGATGAATAGCGGATTCCAACTGCTGAGACGACGTCATGTGATTTTGGCAGGGGGATACCTTATCTGGCCGATGCGAGCCGCGCTGAACCCCTGATCTCTCGGACAGTCAGGTGTCTTTTCCGTGGTGAAGGTCACCTCTCTATCATGACATGATGCGTACTCTTTAGAAGTGTCCGGCCACGGCATTTCATGGCCAAGCTAAGCTATGTGCAAAGTGCTAGATTACATAAGTATATTACAACAAAGAGAGGACGCGCCTCCCAGTCTCTTTTCGACTTTCATAACAGTCGCGCTTCGCTTCTCTTTTCCAGGATTCACCATGGATCCTGCGCGAATTGCTGCTGTGGCTTCCCGCCCCCCTCGGGTATCATGTACGTCGGACTGGAAATGAGTGACTCCAATGTCCGGTGGTCTGCAAAATCGGAAAATGAACAAAATATCAAAAACGCTCCAAATGCGAAGAGGTGTAGAGCATGCTAGTGCGGCCCAGCTGTCAGCCAATCTCTGGCCAACCCCGGACGTTGCTCGCTGACGTATCTAAGACGAGGACGAGGCGGCGGTCGTTGCCAGTCCTTTGCGTCCTCTACGCCACCATGGCAATAACAGCAACGATGCATATTATTGAGGCATATCTGTTGCCCTCGAGTTGCTCCCCTGGTGAGCTCACCGTGCCGGTAGTTGTCGCAGCCGATGATCCCGCCGTCTGAGCTGCCGGTGTGGCTTGCGTGGCCGGCGTCTCATGTCCGCTGAGTCCGGGAAATGGTGACATGGTGGTCGAGCTGCCAGTTGCCGACGTAACCTTGCTCGGGTCTGTAATTGGACTGCTGCCACTCGAGGTTCCCGATTGAGAAGGAGACACGTTCGTCGAGGACGAAGACGACACTACCGACGGCGTGCCCGTCGTTGTGGCTGGGGAAGACGATGCCGGCTTGGCCGCGAACCCGATACGGGTTTGGTCAACGTCGAAGACGGAGTAGACGTTTTTCAGAAACGAGTCCCCGAGCAGCCAAGCCCCCTGCACGACCGCCTGGCCGTAAAAGTTGCTGAAACACGTGTCACCATTTGGCTGTGACATCCAATCCTTGGGGGAGAGCGTGTATGCGACGCCCGAAAAAGTCACAGTGAGGGCCTTGGTGCTGTCACATGGCACCTTGTACATGAAGCCGTCGTCGCTCTTTGCACCCGGAATGAGCTTGTGGAGGAGAGCCACGTCCTCGGGCGGTCCAAACATGTACGACGTGCCTGTGTCGATGTACGCTAAACTGCCCTCGATCCCAGCCTTCTTGCCATCGTACGCCATCTCGTCCATTGTGATGGCCCAGTCGCCGCCAGCACTCGCCGAGACAGGGGTGTATGAGATGTCGCCGGTGTACTTGGACGCGTCGATCCCGCCAAACGTGACTTCGCCGGTGTTTGGCCCGTCCGAGTTGCGGCTGAGCGACACGCTGAAGATGTTGGACTTCAGTTGCTTCGACGCGTTGATCACGGACAAGAAGTTGTCCGTCGCGCCGCGGCTCATCGACACGCCCAGGATGCCGTCGAAAGGAAAGTGGACGAACTCGCCAGACGTATCACTGGCGACACCCAACGTCATTGACAGCGACATGCCGGCCACTGCGACCGTATCCTTGGCAAGCCCACCGGAAACGACCCCGGAGCCGTACTGAATCGAGAAGGTCTGCTTAGCGTCCGCATATGTTTTCGAGTCTGACGGTGCGAAGACGTTGTGCATCGTGCAGGCTTCAGATTTGCAGTCGGATCCCATCACCCATGTCGTCCCGGCGCCTGTGTCGAACAACATGAACATGGGCTTCGCTGTGGACCCGACCCCAACCTGTATGAAGTAGGAGAAATCCGTCCCATCCTGATAAACGCCCTCACTGTTTGGCTTCGATGGAGGGGTTGGAGAAACCACCGCGTACTTGTTCTCGCGACGCGTCAAGTCCGGTTGCCGGGCTGTCGTCCGCGAAGGTCCGTACTTGCGGAGCAGTCTGCTGGCCTCTTTAGCCGCAGAGCCCGATGGTTCCTGGTTGGCCTATAATACAGCAGCACCCTGGTCAGCAAAAAGCATGTTTCTGGAGTAACAAGATTCGAAATCACATACATCGCGAACGCGCTGGGACAGCTGGTATGTATGCACATCCCGTGCCTTTGGCTTTTCGGACTTGGAATCTGCTGCACAGTTGTTCTCCTCTTGGCACTGCCATGGCGGGATCAAAGGGTAGAAGGCGTGTATTGAAGCGACCCAGAGAGTCAATTGCAGAAGGATGACGGTGCCCAGCATATTGTTGGCCAGAAGAGCACAACCCCCACCGCTCCCTTCACCACGCTCGAGCGAACTCGAGGCTCAGCGGTCCCCCAGGACGGTCCGCGGGCTGACTTGACAGAGACTGGCCTCTGTGCGTCAACTGCCAGTAAAGGCAGACGGGATGCCGTCGAGTGACCGAGAGTACCGGACTCTGGCACTTGGACGTATTAGTTGATTATGTATTAGGTTGGCTGCATTGGTGGCCGTCTATCCAGGAAAACGCGCTCGATGCAGATGCTTTTGTTGTGAAGACCAAGATCAGCCCAGTTTGTTCGACGAAGGAAAACCTGGTGCAGCTTCTGTTTATACAGGTAGGAAAACTCTTCGGCAGGAGAAGTTCGACAATGAAGACGGTAAGATTGCTGGCGTATGTAATCCAAGAACCAGACAGAGCGGTGGAAGAGCGACAGAGCGAGAGGTCGAAGAATAGCGAAGACGACGAACAAGCAAACGAAAGCCTGTGGTCCGGAGCAAGAGCAGGTGAAGGTGTCTGCTTGCATATATCGCCAAGAGAGAAGAAGGAAACAACCTCGATTACCACCCCTATAAGCGACAGGAGACGGGTGGAAGAGGAGACGGAGGTAGGTAGAGGTTAGGTGAAGAGGAGAGTGTAGGAGGAGAAGATGCAGATCGGGGAATTATTAGGAGAAGCGACGACGTTACGCCAAGCCGTGCGGTGGTAAACGGCGAGAGGGTGTGTGGAGGTGGAGGTTGGCGGTGGATGTGTTGTGGATGCGATGCCACTCTGGGTTGGAACCTCTGATTCAGTCCACTGCAGAACTGTAGTGAGGTCCCCGTTGTCTCTGCCCATCGTTTCCTGTCTCGCAGAAGGGAGATGGCTTTGCCTTGTCTCTGTCTTTCCCCAGTGCTACGCTAATATGAGCCCTGTGAGTGCTATCGCCAACTCGGTTTAACATGCATGAAAGCGATACATCGGACTGGGCAAGCGTTTACAAGAGCCTGCCAGCCAAGCCCCGCGCTGCAGGGAGCAAGACATTACGGAATTCCTTCACCCTTCGCTCTTCCTTGGAGCTCATTTCTACATGTCTTGAAGACTCTCTGTCGTCACACGTCGGAACGACGACCGAGGACGGGGGCGTACATTGTGCTTCCTAGCAACTGGCCGGGTCATTTTTGTGCGACCTTGTTGGACTTTGTCCTCGCAATGCAGTCGTCCGGTACGTCTCTGTCTGTCAATGGCTCTGGCAATGAAAGAACGATCTGCTTGATCTGCTTATTTGAGGACCCCCCGGGCCTTGCAGGTTGAAACCCCCGCATGTGATTGGACAATCGTTTCGATTCGCCAACACTGGGGGCCGGGGCGTCTGTGGAAGATTTCTGGAGCTCCATTCTGTCTTTGGCCGAGGACCACTGGACCAGACAGACGCCCTTGAGATCTTCAGCCAGCCCTTCGAATGCACGCTGATCTACCGTCTGAAGTATCCTGCAATGCAATTGATCTCTCCTTGCCTCTGCGTTCGGATTATGTGGATATGCGGATAGCAGGACGCCAATTATTCCGCTCCCTGCTGTCCGCTGTAACCTCCCTTCATGTGAGCTTCAACCCCCTGAGTTCAAAGTGCTGACTCGACCAGGGTTCTGTCGGCATTGCAGGGGTGCGGAGAGATAACAACCCGGTCAAAATTGAACTGGCCTGGCAGGCCAAGAGCTGGCCCCTGTCCGTCAACCACAACGGCCCACTACGGCCCCAACTTTCACCGGACAGGACCGGTGCCAGGGGTTCCTACCGTGTCCGAACGAGATACACGGCTGACGTGACGGCGGGCGAGCCCCGGGACGGTAACCCGCATCTTTCCAGGCTCAGACAAATGACAGGCAGTCTGTGCTGCTCGAAGTCTACAGTGCTCTGGGTAGGTACTGCCTGTTGAGTGAGCGCGCATCGAGCGTCAGAAAATGCTGCACGTAATTCCAAGCCGGCGCCTACAAGCTGCCGTCTGGACCCCACCTCTCACCTGGACATAACGTTACCATGCAGCGATGCTCTCGGCTGAATGACCACTCAGTTTCTCCGATAGTGGCACTCTTGGATTGATACAGCAGAGAAACACAGCCCTAGTCCGACCAAGGCCTCAGTACACGTGTAGGCACTCCCGTATCGTCGGACGCCATGTGCAACTTGAAATTGTTGTCTGGATCAAAACAAAATCATGTCTATTTGTGACTGACACCTCGCCGCCGCACTGGGCATTGATTGTCAGGGGGACATTCCAAAGCGCCCGTCCTACCAGCCTACTAGACCTAGTGTAGGGGCCACGTAGGTCCCTTCTCCACGTGGCTGGCAGTGATGTCTGGGTGCCCATACCTCGAGGAGTAGCTCGTTGCTAGTGATGGCAGATATGTGAGATATATAGCTTCGAATCTCCCAAGTCTTGGTTGACGTACCGAAGTCTCAGCCACTGGCGTGGTACGACGAATGAGGCGTGCCAACGCACTTTCAGCCGCCAAAGCCAAAGACATCATTGCTTCGTTTAAGCGGCAGTAGTCTCGTGACACAAGGTGCCGTTGACATCAACATGTCGACTGATAGCCCCATGATGGGATCATAGGCTTGTGAGACCGAGGAGCTCGATCAAAGTTCACATGCAGCAGTCAAGACCCAGCTTTCCAACCTTGACGATAATCGGCGCACCACCGTGCCGCGGCTTTCAAGACCCTTTTGGCCGTCTGGTCTCCTATGCCTGCTTCGAGAGCGGCGACGGTTCGCAAGAACTCGCGATATTCGGGCTCCCGCGTCACCTTCGACGCCGCAATCGTCCGCAGAAACACCCAGACAGACTCGTTGGTCCAGCAAAGACTTTGCGCCAGATGTAAAACGTCCTGCAAGACACATCTTACTGCGCCTTGCTCGTACCGGCGCTCTGCCAGGAGCAGACACTGCAAAAAAGACCACCCCGAGATGTCGTCGTGATGTCTCTTGCACCAGTCGACAACGGCGTCTAAGATTTCCTGCTTCTCCTCCTCGTACCTCCAGTCCACGAGATCCATCAGATATCGGGCGTGATTCCAGGCGTAATAGTTGCGAGGGTGTTTTTCGCCCGCCACCATGACCACTCCCGTCAAGTCTTCGAGCACGTCGGTAAAACCAAAGCGGAAAAGACGAGTGTAGACCCATCGTCGGTGAGACCACAGAGTTGGTGACTTGTTGTGCGTGTTTAAAGGGCTCGTGAGCAAGCTATCGATGAACGTCTTCTCAAGCCGCATAAGGTCCGGGTGTCGCGCGATACGCACCCCAGTCTGCTTTACGCAGACAGGGGCGAGCAGTGATTTCCGTAAGTTTGTGGCCATGAGATGCTCGGGTTGTAGCAGGATGAGCACAGCTAGAGACCTGAGCGCCTCAACAATCGTCTCGTAATCGAGCAGGTGCTTAGCGTCGTCGGACACATAAGTAGCATGGCTGACGTTGTCAAGAGCCTCGAGGTAGGCGGCTTTGAGACTGGACTTGTTGATGGCGACGGCTGACGCATCTCTCAAGACCGATGCCCCGGGAGGGAACATTGACTGCGGAAGAATCTCAATCTCCATGAGGCCATCATGCGCGGCCGGGTCGACGGCATCTGCTATTGCCATGAGTGCCTCCCGCGCGAGCTTTCTGTTATTGAGGACATCTTCCGGAGGGTCTGGCATGATGCGAGCTCATACTGAGTAGTTTTGAGAGGTATTGTTCGTCGATACGGACCTGCACTAAGTCTAGTATGCATGCGTCGGAGCCGTCCAACATTTCGCTGTCGAAGTGATCCAACTATCTAAGCAAACCCTAACCCTGCTGGGGCTTTCGTCTTGCTGTGAGCCTGTGACCAGGTAGCTTGGTGGGGTGGACAGCTGTCCGCCATCAGCGGCGCAGAGGCGGACAGCTTTCGTGCCCGACATTGCAAAAGCTTCAACACCTTACGACATTACGGCGGACAAGATGCCGTCCCTTCTCGTGGTGATATTTGTTGTCGAGCTTGCCGTCCAAATCATCAATAACTTTGGCGCAGCAGCGATCAACTCCTTGGTACGTGAATGCAGAGCACACGCTCTCCGTATCCAAAGACTAATCACCGTCCCCTTGCAGCTCTGGCGCATCTACACGTCGCTCCCGACCCAGCTCTCGAAGGACTATGCGCATCAACGGAAGCTTCAGGCGGAGTACCTCGCCGTCCGTAAGGAGCTGAACGGAACGAGCAGCCAAGACCAGTTTGCAAGGTGGGCTAAGCTGCGCCGGAAGCACGACACCCTCCTCGAGGAGCTGGAGAAGAAGAGTACGACCCAAGTCTTGTTATGCTCTTCCCAAGCCAGATGCTAACCGTCTCGTCCCTGCAGAGAAATCCCTAGAAGCGACCAAGAGCGGCTTCGACCGATACGTCACGGGCGTGCGCTGGGCGTCGACAAAAGGGCTACAGTGGTTCCTGCCGTTCTGGTACGCCAAGGAGCCCATGTTCTGGCTGCCCTACGGATGGTTTCCCTACTACGTCGAGTGGTTTCTCTCGTTCCCGAGAGCACCGCTAGGGAGCGTCAGCATCGTGGCGTGGCAGTGGGCTTGCACGGGCGTGCTGACGCTGCTGGTCGAGACAATCGGCGCCATAGTTGGCCTTGTGGCCGGTTCGAAGCAGAAGCAGGCCGTCCCTGTGCCGGCGGGAAGAAGTAGTGCCGCTGGCAGAGCCGCCGCAGAGAAGAAGACGTCTTAGCACCAGTTTATGGTGGAATTCATTACCACAGCCACGGTAGCTATAACCGGGCTTTTCTCGGATCATTGACTACGAGGATATCTACAGAAAGGCATGAATGTATGTCTCTCAACAATTAGACGCAAAGTCGGTCATGGCCGGAGCTGGAGACTCTGCAACACGAGTGAGATGACTCTTGGCAGAGTACTTGGGCTTGTTCTAGGCATTCTTTTTGACTTTGGCAACCGCGGGAGAGTTATGGTTGCCAAAGCTTCGAAAGTGCCAACCTCACACGTAGCACTCACTCTGCGACGGCAAAGCACCTATTGCTATCCGTATCCTTACCTGTTGACCAGAATGACCCCGATGTATGCAGCATGCAATGCTGGGTCAAGTTCCGGCTAGATATGCAACAGTTGCTCAATCCAAAGTTGAGCTGCGATATGAGGGAGGAAGGAAATCTAGCACCAGACATAGATGCCAAAATTCAAATTTATGTTAAGCGCAAGGCTGAAGATGTGGAACGCTATGGCGCGCTAACGAGGCCACTGATAAGCTCGGCCAATGGATAGTAGCTACACTTTCAAGATGCCAGATACAGATGTCAGCCTTGCTATCACCCCCCTTTGTCCAAGCCGCCGACTGGCCGGATCGACGACAACACCGTCCAGAGACTTCAGACACTTTATTGTTTTCTGGCTTGAGAGCGCTCGTAGTGAACTAGTAGCATGCGAGGTCCATAATGGCTACAATATCCTGGGGGACGTAGGTATCGCCGTCCACAGCTCATTTAGAGGTCCAATGCTAACAGAATCCAGCATTAAGTCCCTCCTCCTCTTCTTCGGACCGCTAGTCCTACCAAAAGCGATCGGCTACTACCGCTCCGCCCGTGCGGCACCATCGCAACATGGCCTCACAGTTCGACCCCTCTCACCGACCGTCTTCCGCTCCCTCCTCGCCCTCCTCCTCGTTTCCCTCGTCTTCCTAGTCAAGACCCTCCCCATCTTCGCCCCAGAGAACATCTTCCGCACAACCCAGTCCCGCCTCCAGATCCCAGTCGACGTCCTCTTCACCCGCCTCTCTGCCGTCCGTCCCCTGACAGCAGCGGACACCACCCTCCGCTCGCGCTTCGTCAACCTCGAGAGCCGCCTCCTCTACATCCAACACGGGCCCGACGCGCTCTCTACCTGCCCCTTCTGCACAGCCGACGAGCCGCGTTCCTACCTCTTCTACGGTCTCCCCGCCATCCTGGCCCCGCACCTCTTCAACCTCGCCGTCCTCGCCCTCGCCACCTCGTCCACCCTCTCCGGGCGCGAGGCATCCTCCTGGCGCCGCGCCGCGACCCTGGCGGCCGTGACCCTCGCAGCCGCCGACGTCTACCTGGCGTCGACTTACCCCTACCAGTCCAACGCCCGCGCCCTGCGCCTCGAGGACGTCGACTTCTTCTTCTGGGCCGCCCGGGCGCGCCGTTACGTCTGCCTCGCCCTGCTGGACGGCGCCGTGGCGTGGGTGCTCTACCTCTCCTCGACCAACCGCGCGTTCGTGATACCGCCCACGCCGGCCGAGAGGATCGAGGCCGCCACGAGGATACTGGGAGGGGCCAAGAGCAAGCTCAACGCTGTAGGTATTGTTAAGAACACGGCCATCCGCGACGAGGAGCTGCGGGCGCGGACCCAGGCTTACTGGGCGCACGAGGGGGTCGTGATGCGGGACGTGATGGAGGAGAGGGAGGTGGTCGAAGGGGTCAATGATGCGCTGGCGAATAGGATTGATATTAGGGGTATCGAACGGGATGCTGAGACCTATGCGGCTAATGTGCTGTTGCCGAGGCAGGGAGCGAGTAGACTCCAATAATGGTAGACGTGGATCTCTTGTTCTGCTCTGAATTGTCGATCAGCTGACTGTCTGTGGTCATATGTTGCCGCTTCGGACATTATCACCGTCATCACGTTGTCGTAAGCTTGAGCTTTTGCTTTCCATCTTGTCAAGGAGCAGTTATCACAGTGTACTGCACGGATAAAGGACAGCCAGTCCGCTAAGCAGCTGGCAAAGCTATTATTGTACTTGGCCAGTAGTCATGTCAAGGACCCTGATGAAAAAGCTAGAAAGACCCTGACGCGCAGGAAAATGGTAAAGTGGTGATGGAAACCCATACTCGTCAAGCCCCGTCGCCCGTAGCCCATAAGTCATACATACATCGTAGAGTCCGAAATGCTGCCGTTCATGGATCCGTCATTCATACTCTCGTTCAGTCATCAGCATTCGAGTCCTGCTCGTCATCAACCAGAATAACTACAGTAAGAGTGGCCGCGTACGCCTCGCGGATAGCACACGCCATGCTGTACACCTACGTTAGCCGCTTCCGTCAGTCATAGGTCTCGGAAGAACGGGGCACTCACCAAGTCTTTCCGATATCAGCAACAACCGCATTCAATCCCCAATGCGCACACCAAGCCCTAGCCAGGACCTCGTTATCCGGCACCCCAAACGCCTCGACGACCAGCACTCTCTCCTCGTCGTCATTTTCATCCCCTTTGGCGTCAACCGCCTTCCCATTCCCGTTTCCATGAGCATTTTGCTTCGACGACCCGCCGCCAACCGCAACAGCAGGCGACGACCGCGCGCTCGCGTACGCCCCCAGCGTGGCGCTGCTCTTGCCGCCCCCGGCCCCGAAGCTCCCGTTCCAGTGGCGGATGGCCACCAGCTCGTCGACCCCGACCGCCGTCCAGGCGTAGTCGAAGAACAGCGGGTGAGGCCCGTCGCTGCACGGCCAGGCGGCGACGAAGTTGACGTCGAAGGCGAGCCGCAGCGGCCACGAGACGCCGTCGATGGCGAACTGGACGCTGGCGTCGAACCACGTGGGGCCCGGCTCGGCGGCCTTGTCGGCGCACGGCTTGAGGCCGAGGAGCTCGACACGCACAGTGTCGACGGGATAGCCGTCGCTCGAGGAGTCGTTGTCGGGCGTGACGAGCTCGTACTCCTTTACCGGGAAGACCTCGGCCGGCGGCCCTAGGGGGTCGCTCCGCTCGGCCATCGAGGCCACGTCCTCGGGCGTGAGGCGCTGGCGCGGGCGGCGGGAGCGGATGCGCGCTATCTGGCTGCGGGCGAGATCCTGGGTCGGTCGGGCCGGGCCGACCCACCCGGCGACAGAGTGGCAGGTCGGGGCGAGGACTTTGCCGACGATGGAGCTGGCGGTCCAGTAGGTGTAGCTGTTGCGGTATTGGAAGCCGCAGGGCGGGTGGAGGTGGGTTAGGAGGGCTAGGTCATCGGTTGCGCGGTCGGGGTCCATGTCTATTAGGGAGTTCATAATTAGGAAGGGAAAGGTTGGGCCTGGCAGCACGAGGCCGGCGAAAAATGCCATTGCGTGCGAGCTGACGAGGTCGAGGGTTGAGTCCGCGTCGCGGCGTTTTAGGACGTTGAGCGTGTCGGAGAGGTTGGGCCACTTCATCATCTGGGCGAAGCGCTTCAGCATCTTGACTTGGCGGCGCTTGAGTTTGAAGCGCAGGCGCAGGGAATCCGCGGTCTTGCCGTAGGACTCGATGCGGACGTAGTCGCGCCAGCGCCGGGCCAGGGCCAAGGACCCCTGGATGGTAGGCGGGATTTGGGAGAGGAGCTTCTCTTTGGCTGCGGGGAGATGAAGCTTCGAGTTGATTCGCAGGTCGAGCTCCATGCTCAGTAGCAGCTGGTGGAAGAATCTCAGGTGAGTCTTGTGGTTCTCGAGGTCGGTATCAAAGATGAAGCGAGTTACGATTTGCTGGCGGGGATTGGTGAAGTCGATCCACGTCGGCGCCGAGAGCACCAGGATCAGGTCGGTGATTTGCTTGTCGAGGGTCTTGTGAGGGCTGAACAGTTTGTCTGGGTCGCGGAGGAAGCGACGGTACAGGTTTCTGTAGAGCAGTTCTTCGTCATCGTCTTCGAGACCGCGCTCAAGTTCCTTGATTCTCTCGAAGATCTGATCTAGCTCGACTTGCCTTGGAGCAACGCCGGGGTCCCGCAATGCTATTGATAGAGGCACTACGCTGGACAATGCAGCCCACTGGTTCAGAGTGATGGTCCCTGGTCGGTTGCCGAAGTAGAAGGAGTAGCTTGGCTGCTCAAGCGTTTCCCAGGGATAAACGGCGTGCCCGGGACCAAGGAGTCTCAGAGTCATCAGCTGCGTCATGGCGTCATGCTGGTTCGCGATATCGGTATCCTCCCCTTTATTCCCAGCTGCTGATGCGTAGAGAGCGTAGTAGCTGTCAGACGCATGGGGTATTGGCCGCTTGTGGCCCCTGAAAGCCGGAACACCGCGCGATATGAGCTCCATCGCTTGGCCGAGGGACAGCTCCTCTTTGCTGGACATCCCCGAAGGCGGCCATTCTGTGAGCGGACCCGACCCATACTGCCGGTCATTTGGTAACTCTCGGCCTTTCCCCTTGGCAGCACCTTGGTCTGGGCGACGGGTTCTGCGTCGTGAACTAGTGACGGGCTCTCGGTCGTCGCGATGCCGGTCTTGATCGTGAGCGGTTGCTGGAAGCTCTGATCTCCTTTGTCCTCCCTCACTATATCTGCGTGGTGGTTCTTTCCCCTGCTTGGTGTTAGTCGGCAATGTTTATGCGGTGCAACTGACCATGTAACTCACAAGTTTTCCGTTTCTTGCAGCTGAGCTCTTGGAGCGGAAGAGTCCCCAGAACCCTCTCTTTTCCTTCTCGTAACTCATATTTCCTGGACTGCCGCACCACTAGCCTCCGGAGTTCTCACTTCGTCAAGAATAATTGTCCTTTTGATATCTGGTAGACATTTGCGCAATCTGCATATCTCCTGGATAGCGGTGTCGGGTGAGCTGTTGATGGAGGGATAGAAGGCGCGTCATGAGGTGCTCCAGGCGGATTCCAGTTTTGCTGCTGGCTCCCTCAATGTCTTAGAAGCACTGTTAATTCTGGTCCATATGTGTGAGTTATCTAGTTGTATGTTTTCAAGACGCCGTAAGGGAGAGAGGTAAGGGGAGGCATGTCTGGCGAACCAAGTCCACTAACATTCTCGAAGTACCTGACGGCCCGTGGGACGATGAAACAGCTCGATTCCGTGATGAATCGTAATCCTCCCAAGACTGCACCTACACGTGTATGCACGATCCTTGAAACAGTCACTCGCTATCCAATCGCCAGATTTTGCCACGGGGTTCTCCAGCGCAAGGTGGGCTGGACAACCTTCAAAATGGGGGACTATTTCAATGTAAAGCTGGTCAGGCGTCACCGCCAATGGAAGTCTTCCAGCAAAAAGGGTCACTTTGTGCGAAGCAAGGCTTCCGGCGGTACGGACATTCAAGTTCTTACACGACACCAAGAGTTACACAACACCAAGAGAATACTATCCAGCCCGGAGTTGTTACGGTGAAGATCCAGAACGGGGAGGAGGCTTGTCCTGCTCGTCTAAAAGTGAATGAGAGATATGTACCTCTACTCAGTACACAGTACTGTAGTGATGTATGGGACACGGGCCGCGGATCTTAGTGGGGTAAAAGCCAAGTGACGCTAGCAGCGCCCCCTGTATTCCCAGGATGCAGCTTCCGTCACCGCCTGGCAAAACCCAAAAATTTCAGAGAATTCCTCTGCTGTCCATACATCGTATCAAGCGGGCCTGTTCATCACCTACAGGTCATAGATTTTGTCAACCGACTTATAATACGCCACGTGCCAAAATGCCCGTTGAACTTAGGAAGAGAAAAGAGAAGGCTGCTCCAGCCAAGGTTGAGGACATGCCTCCCGCAAAGAAGGCCGCGAAGGCTGCTCCGGCGCCGAAGAGGAAGGGTGAGCTTATCTGACACCCTTCAAGTTATTCAAGACATCGTCATAGCTGACAACAGCCTCTACAGCCGCCGAGGATGCCTCAATCGCATCGCCAATTGCCGCAAAGAAGCAGAAGCCCGTGAAGGAGGCCCCCGACGCCAAGGCGAAGCCAGATGCGAAGAAGGCATCATCCGACAAGGCGACCAAGAAATCGAAGACAGACCTGAAGGCGCCGAAGTCCAAGAAGGAAGCGCCCGTCGAGAAGCCGGAAGTTGAGAACGGCGAGGATGAAGTGGAAGAGGCCGATGACAGGACTAAAGACCTAATGGCACGCTTCGACAGCGACGACGAGGATGAGGCAGTGACGACGAGCAAGAGCACCTTCAAGGAAGGTCAGGACGTGGGCAAGATACCCAAGACCAAGAAGGCCGACAGCAAAGCCATCACAGACGGCAAGCAGGCGGGCACAGGCACAGTCTACGTCGGCAGGATACCCCACGGTTTCTACGAGCACGAGATGCGGCAGTACTTCTCCCAGTTCGGCCCCATCACCCGCCTCCGGCTGTCGCGCAACAAGAAGACGGGCGCGAGCAAGCACTTTGCCTTTGTCGAGTTCGCCGAGGCGGCTACTGCCGAAGTGGTCGCTAAGACCATGGACAACTACCTCCTGTTTGGACACATCCTGCGGTGCAAGCTCGTTCCGGACTCGCAGATCCACGAGTCGCTGTGGAAGGGCGCCAACAGGCGGTTTAAGAAGGTTCCCTGGAACAAGATGGCGGGCAAGCAGCTGGAGCGCCCGCTGAGCGAGTCCAAGTGGGAGGCCAAGATCAGCAAGGAGGAGAGGAGGAGGTCTGCTCGCGCAGAGAAGCTGAAGGAGATTGGTTACGAATACGAGGCTCCGGCCCTGAAGGCTGCAGAGGCCAAGCCCAAGGCTGTTGAGGCTGCAGACGAGGTCAAGACTATCGAAGCCCCGGCCTCTGAGAGCGCGGGTAAGGAGGTCGAGAAGGCGGACGAGCCTGTTACGGAGGATAAGCCAGAGGAAGCTGCTGTTGTGGCAGCGGAGTCACCGGCGAAGGAGTCTAAGAAGGCGAAAGGTCCGAGCAAGAAGAAGGGTAGGAAGTCCAAGGCTTAGAAGGCCGAGGCGCTGCATGACGATATTGCTGGGTTTGGGGAAAAAGCACTGGCTGATGGGTCCAAACTGGAGGTCAATGGAGGGGACAAGAAGAGTAAGGACGAGAAGACCAAGAAGGCAAAGCGGCACTTCGAGGAATGGGACGGTTTCGAGGACTAGAACTGTGCTCCAGCGCTTGAGCTACTTGTTATGATTACCCTGAAGTAAAAGTTCACTTCAGCATCTGGAATTGGCAGAGTTGTTTTACAGGCTTCATTCTCTAGACTGATGAGGCGCGGAGCCCGGTGTAATTTCAGTCAATGCAAAGTAGCATATCACTCCGAGAGTGACTCTCCTGAAGACAGCACGAACTTCCTATATTCAGGGTGGTTTACTCGACGGGTGCCATCTGGGCATACCTGGCTACAACATTCGACAACACACGAGACATAAGATGTACGCACATAGCGAAACCGGAGGATCCATTGAGCAACAGCTCCGACACCTCCAGAATTATAAAGCGCGTTTTACTGCTCTACTTCCACACGAACGCAGATTGATGCCATTGCAAGGCACAGAATCGGTTGCCTGCTGGCGGAAGATGTCAAATATGGTAAAGAAAGAAAGAAAAAAAAAGAGGAGAATGGGAAAATGGCGGTAGCTTGACGATAGGTTTTATAGCTCCATAAAGTGGACAGCTGCCTGCCGATTGGATTGCCAGCTGCATGTCGTTCAGCGCGTTACGTTCCGGTACGTACAGTGGACATCCCATCAAGATGACTCGCTAAAGCGCCCTAGAACTTAGAAGACAGCGTGGAAGTCGTTGGTCCGGTTGTTTCTGAACTGCTGCGATTCAACCGCCGGCGCTCCACTGGCGAGTAAACAAATTCCACAACGACGTTCAACTAGTGCTAAGTACTGGAGCGCCGTCGATGCCATTCGTTATAAGAGTATAGCAATTGTACTATGTCTCCAGAAGCCTCGCAATCGGCCCAGCAAGGTTCGTACATCTGGCTCCCTTTTGCACATGCTCTGTTCATGATCCGACTAACCACCACTTGCAGCGGGCGCCGGCAAGAAGAAGAACAACAAAAAGAAGAAGAGTAATGCGAACAGACAAAAGACGGTCGCCGAGGTAGAAAAAGAAGAGGCCGTGGAAGAACAGAAACAGGGCCCCGAGGAACAACAAGAACAAGATGAAGCATCCGCAGACGAGCCGGAAACACCAACCGTGGAACAGCAATCCGCAGCGAAAGACAAGCCGCCGAGCCAACCCGATTCAACAGCCAACACAAACGGTCATACAACGGCGGCGACAACAAACGGGTACACTCATCCTCCCCAACCAGCAGACGAGACAGAACCGCAACCGCCACCCTCCTCCTCGTCCACAACAACGACAACCGCAAAGCTAGAGGCCATGTCGGCCGAGCGCGAAGCCCTCCGGCAAGAGGTGGAACAGCTCCGGCGCCAGCTGGAGACCATCAGCGCCGCCCACACGGAGGAGGTGTCCCAGCTGCGCACCGACCTGGAGGAGAGCGAGGCGGCGAAGGACCACGCCGAGACGCAGTACCAGAATCTGCTGGGCCGGGTCGAGAAGATAAAGGAGACGCTAGGCGACAGGCTGAAGCGCGACAAGGCCGAGCTGGACGAGGCGAACCAGCGGGTCGAGGAGCTCGAGGCCGCCAACGAGGACCTGAAGGCCGCGAACGCGGAGCTGAAGTCCGGCAGGAGGACGCTGGAGGAGGAGGTGGAGAGGTTGAAGGGCGAGATGGCGGAGCAGGGGCGCGAGCTCGCCGGGCTGAGGAGCAGGAGTAACCTGAGTCAACAGAACTGGATGAAGGAGAAGGACGACCTGGCGCAGCAGACGTCGCATCTGAGACATGAGCTGGAGGCTACTGCTGCCGCCATGGGCGAGTGGGAGGTGATCGCTATGGAGGAGCGGAGCATGCGGGAGAGTCTGAGCGACAAGGTTGCCGATCTGGAAGAGCAAGTCGGGTCGCTGAGGGAAGCTTACGAGCGCGTTGTGAACGAGAGGGACACACAGAGCCAGGCCGTCGACGGACTACAGCGGGCGCTGCAGGAGATACAAGAGGCGAGGAAGAAGGAGCTAAGAGAAATGGTCGAGAGCTCCGAGAGCCAGGTCGCCGAGCTGAAGAAGCGGGCGCAAGAGGCCGAGGGGAAAGCCGCCAAGGCGGAGGCGGATAAAGAGACGCTCGAGAAGGAGCTGGAGAGGACTGTGCCGTTCGAGAAGGAGGTGAAGGAGAAGAACCTCCTCATAGGGAAGCTGAGACACGAGGCGATTGTGCTGAACGATCACCTCACCAAGGCGCTGAAGTATATCAAAAAGATGAAGCCGGAGGAGACGATTGACAGGTATGATATTACCCTCTTCTTCCAAAGACGCAGCCGTGAAAGTTATTCGCTAACACAGATCCAGGCAAATCGTAACCAACCACTTCATACACTTCCTCTCCCTCGACCGGTCGGATCCGCGGAAGTTCCAGATCCTGCAAGTCATCGCCGGGCTGCTCGACTGGAGCGAGGAGCAGCGCGAGAAAGCCGGGCTCGCGCGGCCAGGTGGCGCGAGCAACACCCTCCGCCTCCCTACCTCGCCGTTCCACCGCACGCCGAGCTCGCCAGCGCTCAACACAGAGTTCTTCTCCGAACCGACGCCGAGCGGCGGGAAGCACGAGTCGCTGGCTGATCTGTGGGCCGGCTTCCTCGAGAGGAGCGTCGAGGAGGGCAGCACGGCGTCCGGGTCGCGGAAGGGCAGTGTGTCTAGCTTCTCGACTGCCACGACGCCGCGGCCGGATACGAGTGGCGGGACGTAGTGTAGCTGTTGTGTATGTGTTATACCTACCAGCTTTTAGGGGACTTGGTTTCTTTCCCGCCAGCGGTCACTGTTTTTGATGGGGAGGAAGGGAGCATCTACAACATTTGAAAGGCGTTCACGTAGATTCTTCTGTAAATGTCGAAAGACAAAATCTGAACAAGCCCAGTTCATTCCGCCATTGATACGGGTATACTCTATTAGCTACCTCTCATATAAAGACAAGCCCAAACTCTCCAAACGCCGTGCAATGCAGTTAGGCTATGTCCCAGTTACGCCCAGACTTTTCCTTCAACGAACTGATAACCCCCCTCAAGCTGCATTCCCTACTTCTCCCTCGCCAGAATCATCTTCTCACGCTCAGCTTTCCTCTTCTCAAACTGCTTCTTAGAGTGCTTCCTCTCGTTCTCCTCCCTCCTCCTAATGGCAGCCAACTCCTCGTTCTTGATCGACTGCGCCTTCTTCACAACCGCGGGGATGTGCCTGTGCCTCTTGATCCTCCTGATCTCCGGCATGTGGCCGTACCGCGACACCAGCGCCTCGTTGTACTCCAGCGCCTGCCTCTGCCGCGCGGACTTGACGCCCGCCCTCTCCGACGCGTTGGCGCGCCACAGCCGCACGTTGCCGTCGCCCGAGCCGGATAGGATGTACTTGGAGTCGGGCGTCCAGCGGGCGCAGAAGACGCGCTGCATGCGCTTGGTGTGGTAGATGTCGCGCGAGTGGCCGCCGTCGCGGCTCCAGAGGCGGATCGTCCGGTCGTACGAGGCCGAGACGAGCTCCTCGCCGGTGGGGGAGAACTCGACGTCCATGACGGCCGCGACGTGATCCTTCAGCACGTTCAGGGCGCGGTCGAACTTGCGCATGTCAAATATGTAGATGTTGTGGTCCTCGTTGGCGACGGCCAGGTTCATGGCCTCCATGGGGTTCCAGACGATCTTGTTGGAGGCAAAGTTGAGCGTAGTCTTCATCAGGGGCATCGACGTGCGGAGGTCGTACATGATGATCGATCGGTCGGAGGCGACAGAGCCGAGGATGGAGGTCTCGACCGGGTTGAAGGCGACGTCGGTTATTGTGTCGGTTTGGGTTGGCCATTTCAGCACTTCTGGGGCGGCTGTGTGGCGTTCTAGGTCGTAGATGGATATGACACCCGAAGACGCAGCGAAGGCGTTCCGTGATCGGTGGTGTGATAGTGATGTGAACGCGCTGCCTCCCAGCCATGTAGAGATGGGTGCCGACTCGGGCTGGGTGTTGTATGGGTCGAAGAGCTTGATGGACTTATCGGCTGCGCATGTGAGAAGCTTGCTGTCCTTGGTCCACGTCATGCCCTTGACCAGATTCTCGTGTGCTGTAGCGTTCCATATTTGCTCCTTCGTGCTCAGGTCCCAGACTTTGACGACACCATCTGCAGAGCCGCTCGCGAAACGCTGGAGCGAGCTCGGGTCCTTCGCCATGGAGACGATACCTTCGACATGGCCCCGACCAAGCTGACAGATGAATGGCGCAGCAAACATGCGCTCCAGCTTGACCGCATTCATCGCTCTCTGGTACTCTCGCGCCCTCTCGAAGGGGTGTTGTGCTGGATCGAGGTTACGGGGCAGTTTGGCCGAGTCCGAGCCCGGGGGCTGCTGGGCCACCGTGGACCGGGAGAGCGCTTTGACTTTCTAAGTAGTCTGTTAGCATACCGATCTATCACTACGGTAATCGAACGAGGTGTCTGGCATACCATCTTGACTCTTGTTCCTGGATGTGATGGATAGCGTGGAAGATGCTCGCAATGGTCGGTTTGGCGGGGAACTCTGCTGCAGGAACCACAACTTTTAGGCGGTGAAATTTCCTGCCACAGGATAGTACTCGCCACACCTGATTAGCTGAAGGCCCACCAGCCACACTTGGATACCTTAGCGTTTACGTCGTGCTCACGGCAACCTGGAGCTCCCATTGGATTTGGGACCTGCATCTAGAAGAGGCCGATAGCTTTTGGTAACGACAACCACAGCACCATCGACCAACAAACACGTTACAACAACTTCCATCTGAACCGGCCTTTAGCTTTTTGAGCTGGTCGTTTACCCGGACCAACTATCATATAGCATAGACCGACCAAGAGTCCCCAGAGACGACGAAACGTGACGATGGCTCAAGGGGATTCGGTGGATAGGTTGAAGGAGGCACAGAAGGTTGCAAAGTCAGATCCGCGGCAGGCAGAGCAGATTTACAAGGACATTGTCTCCAGACCGCCATCTGTCAACTCAGATGCCGCCACCAGAGAATACGAGACAGCTCTCATCAGCTTAGGGGAGCTCTATCGCGACGAGAAGAGGATCCAGGAGATTGTCGACCTCATAACCAGCAGCCGGACCGTCCTCTCGTCCTTTGCCAAGGCGAAGACGGCGAAACTGAGTAAGTCCATCATATGTCAAGGGCGCATCATGTTGCAACCAGTGGCTCTAACAAAGCTCTCTCACAGTCCGCCAGCTCCTCGACCTCTGCGAAGAGATCCCCGACACCACCGAGGCCCAGATCGCCGTCACCAAGTCGTGCATAGAATGGGCCGTCTCAGAGCGGCGCGGCATCCTGCGCCAGAACCTTGAGACCCGGCTGGTGCGACTCTACATGGCCAAGCGGTCCTACTACGACGCCCTCACCCTGATCAACAGCCTCCTGCGCGAGCTCAAGCGCCTCGACGACAAGCTCGTCCTGGTCGAGGTGCAGCTCCTCGAGTCTCGCGTCTACCACGCCCTCGGCAACATCGCCAAGGCCCGCGCCGCCCTCACCTCGGCCCGCACCAGCGCCGCGTCCGTCTACACCCCTCCGCTCCTGCAGGCCAACCTCGACATGCAGAGTGGCATGCTGCACGCCGAGGACCGCGACTTCAACACGGCCTACAGTTACTTCATCGAGGCCCTCGACGGCTATCACATCCAGGACGAGGCCGCCCGCGCCCAGGCCGCGCTGCAGTACATGCTCCTGTGCAAGATCATGCTCAACGCCGCCGACGACGTCAACACGCTCATGGCTTCCAAGCAGGCGCTGAAGTACGCTGGCACGTCCCTGGAGGCAATGAAGGCCATCGCGCGCGCACACAGCAACCGGTCGCTCGAGGAGTACGAGCGGGCGCTGGCAGCTTACAAGTACGAGCTGAGCAACGACGGCTTCATCCGCAACCATCTGATCAGGCTGTACGACACCATGCTGGAGCAGAACCTGATCAAGGTCATCGAGCCCTTCAGCCGGGTGGAGATCGCCCACATCGCCAAGATGGTCGGGCTGGATACGCAGCAGGTGGAGCGGAAGCTGTCGCAGATGATCCTGGACAAGGTCATCATCGGTGTCTTGGACCAGGGTGCTGGGTGTCTGATTATCTTCGACGAGACGGAGCGGGATGAGTCGTACGATGCCGCGCTGGCTACCATTGACAAGTTGAGCAATGTTGTGGACGTGCTTTACACGAACCAGGCGTCTCAGCTGGAGTAGACCGTGGACAGGACCTTGGGGTGGCTGGAGTTTATGAGGTACTGTTGTAATATTACACTTAGAGCCAGTTGACCTTTTGCAAATGGATGCCAGATGCACTCTTCCTGCTATTCGGCTACAATATGCAGTACCGTGACTGCCGCCATGCGTCTTCTTCATTCGTGACTTCAGCCGCCTCTGGACACCATGATATCTCTGGACCAGCCCAAAAATTGCAGCGAACCTGCAGGAGGCAACCCGCGTCAGACCAATCATATGGGGCCAACTTCTGGCCCGGCCAACATGACGGATACCAATGTTCATTGCCCAAGAACTTCCTCACTTGGCCAAGACCAGGGTCTCACCAGCATGCCGAAATCCTTCCAAACTGCTGATGGAGCTTCGATTGCGAGCTTCCTTTGACGCGTTGTCCGTACCTATACGTTGGCAGGAACGTTGCCATCATGTTTGGACAGCCACAGCGTCTTGTGTTTGGTTCTCGTCGGGCGTCTCGTGTTCCACCGGCGGAAACTCCGGGTCTAGACAGTCCTGCGGTAGAGCCGGCGACTTTTCCTTCTCTTGACCTTCGCTGTCCCCTGCAGACCCATCCGTAGCCTTCTCCCACGGCTTGCGAGGGGCCTGCATCTTGCCAACCGGCGATATGCCCTTTTGAGTAGTTCTTCAGCGACTATTTCCATACACAACGCAAAGCTGCCAACATGAAAGAGGCAAAAAGGGGAGATTGTACTTACCGGCAACCTGACAACCGTGTTCGGTATCTCCTTAATCCCCGGCACCGGCTTCCCCATCGTAACCGCCTCGATAACCGCCTTGAAGTGCTCCGGATACGGCGCGTCGTCACCGCCTCCTCCCGCCCCACCAGCTCCCTGCTTTGCCGCCCCATCGGCGGCTTTCACCCTCAGGTCCGCCTTAGGGGCGTGCGCCTGCCAGGACGGCACGGGACCCGTCACGCCCATGCGCCGCTGGACGTCCTCTATCCTGGCCAGGATCGCGGGCTCCGGTGTTGGAGTCTCCGGATGGCCGGCGAGGTAGGACTGGTAGGATTCCGGGGAGATGGCGACGCCTTGCTTGGTGCCGAACCACCAGGTGCGCGCCTGTAGGGAGATGGAGGCCGCGCGGGACATGTCTGTGCTGGGGAGGAGGGGGCCGAGCATGGCTGCTAGACCTTGCTGTGAGGGATGTGAGTGGACAGGTTACTGGTGGTCTGGGAGGGACGGAGGCTTACAAGGAATTGGCGGTCTTTCACCCAGGGGTAGTCGTTGAATGATTTGATGACAGCCGGTGTCAGTGTCACCGGCGTGGCCTGTAGTGGCGCTGCATTTTGAGGTGATATGCTTCCCTCCATGTCGGCTGTTCCTAAGTGAGCTACCTAAGGTAGAGTCATAAGGTGAGCGATGAGTTCGGTCCTGGCTCAACTGAGTTCCCCGATACTGAGAGTTCCTCGAAGCGTGAGCTTCGGTCAGGTGTGTTCCGTGTTAGTCAGCATCGCGGTCGAGAGTTAACAAGTCCTAATCTGGTCTAGTGCTAGCGACAAACTATACTTACACAGTAAGCGGCATCCCCCGCATTCTGCGTGAAACATGGTTGAAACTCATGAGACTAACACCAGATGGAGGAACCGCTGTTTGTCATCGACGACTGTTCAGAAGATACGGCCAGCCAAGGCCGAAGCTTTTAGCTTGCATCTGCGGTTTACAGAGCCTCTGGTGTCCGTAACAGATGAATAAGAGTTGGCTGTAATGTCAGTCTGCGCAAAGAAACGAGTTGACGCGGTATCTAGGTAGACAGCGTGGTTGTGGGTTGACCTGCGCCCTCCCCTGGTCGCCTCTGCGTCCAGGCTCGATGCTTGGTTTCAGAAAGGAACGATACAACAGCAGATCTACATGGCTCCTGTAACCCGGTACGAGGATATAAGATCTTCGCCAAGCCTCAGATCGAGCCCAAATACCTATCTCTGGTCACATTTGTTTGCTGCTTCGCAAGTTCAAACAGTCATTTCCTCCCATTTGTGTTCAAGATCTACTACCCCTGCGAAGTCATCTGAAAGCCTGTTCTGACGGGATGGAGCCAAACAAGTCCATCTACGATACCGTGCCATTGGCAGATGAACATTACGAATCGAGGAGCAGTACTGAGGTGGACGAGTCGCTCATGGGCGATGAAAAGCAATGGCACTCCATCGAACTTGGGACCACGGAGCGGAGGAAAAGGAGTGCGTGCATGGCTGCCATAAAGGGCTATCGATGGCTGATCAACACGTCCCTCCAACTCGCCACCCTGATGCTTCTGATTATAATACTATTCCGGGACCAGGGAAACAGAGCTCAGCCAGAGCCTGGGCAGGTCGGAGGTGACTTCACGGGAACCGGCCCAACATGTCGGTGGTCCTTTAAGGGGGTTGTGTTCTGATCGATACGCGCGACTGACACCCGTTAGTCAACACGAGAGTGGTAAAATGGGAAGCCGATATGTCCTTCGTGCCGTCGAACACGACAGAGTTCTTCTCAAACGAAACACTGGCCAGATGGACAACGTTGATGCCTGGTACTGACCCCTTTTCCTCTATACCGAGCCCCACACGCCGTCAGTGCTGACCACCGTTTTGCATTAACATAGCCGGGACCGGACGTGATCTGACGACCGATTCCTTCTCGACGACATCCATGACCCATCAGCTGCACTGCCTGGTAAACAAACCTTTCCCTATGGCATTCCCATCCCTTGTCTCTCTAGGTCTGCCGCTGACCGGTCACTCAGTTCATGATGGGGCGGATATACGCGGGCGTGTCGTCCAACACCACCGGCAGACTGCCACACGGATACCAGACACATTTCTTGCACTGCATTGATTACCTGCGCCAGGCGATAATGTGTTCTGCAGATTTGGCACTGGAGATACATGGGCCCAACGATGCCGATGATCTCGGGCCCCTGGACGGCGGATGGAATGGTCACCACGTCTGCAAAGACTATAACCAGGTCCTCGAATATTTGGACGGTAAGCGACTCTCCCAATACCAGGCGTCAGTTGATAGGATGGCGGCTAACAACCTCCAGACCAGATTGCCTCCGGGCAACGGACCGTCCTACCCATTGACGACTGATACCGTGCTAAGGCGAACGGGGCAACGGGGCGGAAATGCCGAATGCAGACAAGTCGCGGTCCGTGTGGGTAGGCAACGTCCGTAGGGCTTCAGGTTTCGTGATATGGAAGTGATGATACCACACAGGATTCAAAGCTCCGAGTTCAGCATGTGCTCGGGGGTGGACTATGCTTACAGTAGAGCTAGCGCCTAATGAACAAGTGATGAAAGGAAAGTGTAGCATTAAAACGCCATAAGCCTGAAACTTTCAAAGGGTATGTCCACGTTCAGCTCGGTGCTTGATGCTTTCGGTTTTTTCTCTCTCGTCGTCCAAACAACCCGTCCTCGAGTATGACGTCCAGGCAGGTGCACGGGCCCCTTGCCAGCAGAAGCACAGTGCACATATTCAAGCTGGCCAAGACCACACTGTTTCTTAAACCTCGTCTTGCAACCGTAATCCATCCGTCGACATTACCCGCCAACTCCCAACGTCTCATTCCGAGACGCAGCTCGACAGCGACCTTCGCCATGCGCCGTGCAGCTGCCCGATCCCTCAGGACATCCCTCCAGTGCACCGTCCGCGGCCTCTCTCGTACCAGCCGGCGCGGCTCCATCGTCTCGCCCGTGTCCGCCGCCGGGGCCCGCCACCTGTCCTCCACCTCCTCCCACAACTCCCCCGTGCGACCCAGGCCGGACCATGCCCTGCTAGGCGACCCGCTAAAGTCCTCGATGTACTACCGCCGCGCATCCGCCGCCCTCGTGTCGGCGCTGGTGGGCTACGGAGCGTACAACTACTACGGCGGCAACGGCACCGAGTCGCAGCAGGCCTCCATCTCGCGAGCGTACAGCTCGGGCAAGCCCACGGGCGACGATGTGCCACTGCGGCCTGTACTGATTATTGGTGCGGATGAGATTGCTACGGGCACTTTTGCGGGCGAGGGACCCATTTCCAAGACCACAGATGAGGACGGCCGGAGAGTGCTGGAGATGTTGACCCCCGAGCAGGCGACGCAGAAGCTGAGGAAGAGCGAGCAGAGTTACTTTGTCAACCGGGGGAAGGGCGTGATCAGATACGACCTTGACCAGCTGCCGAGTAACGATCCGATAGAGGATGACCACGCCGAGAAGATTGTCGAGGTGCCGAGCAAGAGCGAACAGGGGAATGACGACTGGATGTTCTGGGGCGTATTTGATGGTCACTCGTGCGTATCCTCGGACCTGCATGGAGGTGAAATAGCGCGCTAACAAAGTATGCAGAGGCTGGACAACCTCAGCCAAGCTCCGCCAAACCCTTATCAACTACGTCGCTCGCGAGCTGAACGACACATACATGGCATCACAGGGCCTGATGCCCCCCTCAAGCGCCATCGACTCAGCCATCAAGAACGGCTTCATAAAGTTAGACGACGAGATCTGTCACCAGAGCGTACAGAAGGTCCTTCAATCCAACAACCGCATCGTCGGCGCCGAGCTGCTCGCCCCTGCTATATCAGGTTCCTGCGCCCTCCTGTCCTTCTACGACACCCGCACCCAGACGCTCCGTGTCGCCTGCACGGGTGACTCGCGCGCCGTCCTCGGACGCCGGTCGGAGTCGGGCAAGTGGACGGCCACGCGGCTTTCGCAGGACCAGACCGGCAGCAACCCCGACGAGGCTGCGCGTTTACGAAAGCAGCACCCTGGCGAGGAGTACGTCGTGAGGAATGGCCGTGTCCTAGGCGGCCTGGAGCCGACACGCGCGTTTGGCGATGCCACCTACAAATGGAGCCGCGAAGTCTCCAACCAGCTCAGGGCCAAGTTCTTCGGCAAGACCCAGTCGGCGCTGGTCAAGACGCCGCCCTACGTCACCGCCGAACCCGTCGTCACGACCACAAAGATAGAACCCGACAAGGGCGACTTCGTGGTCATGGCCACGGACGGCCTGTGGGAGATGCTGACGGACGAGGAGGTGGTGGGCCTGGTCGGCAAGTGGATCGAGACGCAGAAGGGCGTGTCGTCCAACTCGCAGTTCGACGCCGCCTGGGCCAAGGTCTTCGGTCCCAAGAAGGGGAGCAACGCCCTGCCGGTGGAAGCCGCCAAGGGTGGTCATGGCCAGGACGGCGGGAAGACGCCGATCCGCGTCGAGCAGTGGGGCAGCGGCAAAGACGGGGACCGATTCGTGGTCGAGGACAAGAATGCGGCTACGCATCTCATCCGCAACGCGCTTGGCGGGAAGAACCAGGAGCAGGTGCAGGCTCTGCTGACGTTGCCGGCCCCGTCTTCGCGGAGGTGGCGGTAAGTGCACCCGTTACGTTTCTTGAAGAGAGGTCGTAATGCTAACATGATACGTTGTAGCGACGATCTCACCGTGCAAGTCATCTTCTTCGGGTACGGCGAGAAGACGGGCGAGGTTGTGCTCAACAAGGAGGCGAGTGCGTCGGCCAAGCCCGCCGTGCAGGCGAAGCTTTGATCTTTGTGTTATAGAATACCCTTTCCTGACGGCGCCGGCGTATGGCATGGTTTTCTTAACCGGAACACGGACATGGGTCAGGTTTCTGGCATGATAGGGACAGCATCTTCAGCTTAGGTTGCTTCGTTGGTCTGCAGAGTATCAACATTGTTCTTATTACGTGCCGTCGCCTTTGGCTCCGTAAGATTGACGCTGCGGAAGACGGGCAAGGAGTCTCGTTCTGGGATAACGGTGAGATGCCCATGTGATGGATCCCTTCATATAAGCATGGCTTGGGGTTCGTTTGCTTGGGGCGAACATGTCGAACGAGTCTCATCGACGTCTTCGCAGACTTCTCCATTGAGTAGATTCCGCTGTTGCCACCGCTATACGCGCGGCCAGAACAGAGAGCGGATGGGACCGGAGGAGACGCAGATCACAGCTTTCATTATTTCGAAGCTTGCTCTTCTCCTAGCCGAGATTTGGTGTAGGTCGGCCTTACATCTCCTCCTCCTAGATCTAAGAGTAGAGTGGCTGGCGGCATTTCACAATATTCTGCCTTTCAACCAGTGCCTGCGTCCTTCGCGAGACCATGTAAAGTCTTGTAAGCAGTGCCGACGTAAAATCAAAACGGATTATAGTAATGTCTCTCCCAAGTTTTCCCCCTCGAATCCCATCGTCGAGAGCTTCTTGACTTTCGTCTTCTCCTTCGTCTTCTCGTCCTGGTGTCTTCGTTTGGCTAGCGACTTGACCAGTGCGGCATCTGCCTGGTCATAGCCCGCTGGGGGTTCGTCGTCTTTGTCGAGGTCGATCTCGCCGAGCAACATGACGTTCTCGCCACGAACTAGAAATATGCCTTGAGGCACATCTGCGTAGAGGCCACGTGGATTGTTTGGTCCTGGCGGCACGAATATTCTCTCTACCGTCGACTGTAGGACGAGGTTGGCTATTCCGGTTAACACCTCGCAGTCCGTGCCCCAAACTCAGCCAAGACGTACCAAATTGATCCCAGCTTCGTAGTATTCCAATAAGTTTGCGGCCGTCGCGGAGAACGAGCATCAGCTTCTCTTTGCTGGGAGTCAGCATGAGTACAGTTGACTCAAGGTCACTGGCCGGACCGTTTGAGGAAGGAAAGGAAGAACACACTGTCGGTAAGATCGAGAAGCTGAGCAGCAGTCGTAAACATCTGTGCCGGTAGCTGCTGCTGCTGCGGAGGAGGCCTTGGCCCGGGCCCGAGAGGCATCATCTGGACGGGTGGCATAGCGCCACCTCCCTGTTGAGGCGGCGCATCGGAGATAGTTAAGTTCTCCATTGTGAGATCATGAGGGCGATGATCGGTACTGTTGCAATATAGAAGTGAGCCAGTCCATCGATCAGTCGACAGACAAGTGATTTGCGCGTTCCACAAAGACGGAGAGTTGGTTCAAGCTCCAAGAAACTTCAGGTAGCCGCCGTCAAAAGTGTCTCCCAGTGATTCTGATACTTGCGATTGACAGACGTCAAGGTGGGGCTACCCGTGCAAGGGTGCCTTACGAGAAGGCCTGTGCACCGCTTTGGTCGAGCTTGAAGCCACAGAAGCCGGAAGGGGCCCGAAGGCAGCTCGGTATTGTGGGGCCAAGGCTGAGAGCGCAAGGCCGCTGGCAGCCCTCCCATGGATTGCCAATTCTTTCCTCCTTGCCCAGTGGTGTTGTTGCGACTTACGCTTCCACTCTCGTCGTGGAACCAATTACCGAATACCAAAGGACAACGACTTGCACGGTTATCATGTAAATCGCACACCTCATCATACCGAGCTCTTTATAATCACTGGACCCTCCCTACAAGCGGTCTTCCTCGGAGCTTTTTACCTGTTTCTCCGCACTTTCGTCCACCGACCAGCTTTTCGACTTGTACACATACCCGACGGGCGGCCACTTACGGTACGCCTCACGCTCGATTACGAATAACACCAAGGCAGCCGTTGCACAAGGTGCCATGGCTAGCAACGACGTCTCCATGGTTGACGGTCCAGCTGCCGGTCGGCCCGACCGCAGAGCCAACAACTCGCCAACCCTCCTTTCCAAGCGTGACAAGAAGCGCCAGATGTTGATAGACCGTCTCGCTGCCCTTGGTGACAAATTTGGCCTGGACAGAGATCGCGCCTACCGTGAGCAACTCCAGAAGATCCAAGTCGACACGAATCTAGTCATGAGGGTGGACGCTCACGCGGAACGGCCCCTCGACCTCCTCGATGAAGAGCACTTACAGCTGTCCCGCGCCAACAGCGAGGCTAACAACCACCCCGGACAACGCACGCTTCTTGAGATGGCTGGACCACGGTTCCAAGACTGGATTGTTAACGTCCAGGATCTGGTCGAGGAGAGAGACTACTACCTTACCAAGTATACGGTTTGTTGCCCCTCACCCTTACACCCAATTCTGTTTTTTTTTTTCTAACCTTGGTATTTCTGCAGAATGACTTCGAGAAGAAGATCCAACAGTACCACAACGTGCATATCCACAAAGTCGAAACCGCTAAGCGTGAGCACAAGGCTCTCGCCCAGACGCTCCGAGACCGGCTCATGAACACCATCACGTCCAAGAAGTTCCGCCTGAATAAGGAGAAGGAGGCATTGGAGATCAGTGATGCCTCTGCCCTTCTCCTGCACCCCAACCAGTTCAGCCTCACCAACCCAGCGAGCCCAGGCGGCACCCACACCAAGCGGACCACCCGCCTCAGAAGGGAAATGGACGACATGTCGGGCCTGGACAGCAAGAAGCGCAAACGAAACAACGCCGACGACGACGGCTCCCCGGCACCCCAACGTCGCGGGCTTGACCCTTCGAGCACAACGCCCCTATGGCAGGGCGACAGACTCGTCAACCGGAAGACGACCGGGCCAGTGTATAGCATTGACAAGCTCTTCACCGACAAGGAGCTCTCAATGACGTACAACGCGGCAGCCGTAGCGGCGCACAAGTACATCCTCACCCACAAGCCCAAGCTCGACGAAAACGGCCTGGTCGTCGCTTCCCCTGACGGAAGCGACTCCGGGAACGGCGAGAACGAGGACCTGGAATCGGTACCGTCCGCCCCAGCAATGGAGCGCAACGTTTCGCACGCCACGCGTAGTGCTCGCGGCGCGCCTAACTTTGTGGACGACAAGCTGCTGGGCCTTGAAGCTCTCTCCAACCTCGACTTTCCCGCTAACTTCGAAAAAGTCCTCGGAAACGACCCCAAACTCCCACCCATCTTTCCCTCGACTTATGTTCGAGGCCCGCCCAAGATTTCGGACTACAGCCAGCCAACTTCACTTCCGCCAGACGACCAAAATCTGGATTGGGTGCTCATGAACACTATGAAGCAGTACGACGAGCAACACGGCCAGGGCGCAATTCTAGACACCGACATTGGCGCTCGGAAAGTCCTTGAGGAGATGGCGCACCCGGCAAAGCAGAACCGCTACGTCGCATACCTGCAAGGACAGCGGCCGTCACTGGACGATATCCGCCGGAGGCTAGGGATGCCTGTTGTTGCCGAGCCTGAGAGGGCGGCTGCGCTCGGCTCGGCGATCGACAGGATAGGGACACCGTCCAAGGGCGTCAGGCCAGCGAGGTCGGGCACGCCGAACCAGTCGCCCGCCAGGCCTGGCCAAGGCCCCACAAGTGCGCCGATGGGTGGTATTGGCGGCGTGTCCATGAGCCGGCAAAGCAGTGCCAGCGGTGTGCCGATGAGTAGGAGTAGCAGTCGCAAGGGCCGGGTCAGGGGTGCCTAAGGTGTGTGCTCAGCGGCGAAGACAAATATTGATACTTGACGATCTATGGGATTATACAGACTTACCCGACCAAGGGGGCCGGAGTTGAGGAGATTGCTTTTCTTGGGGCAACGGCGTTTCATATTTCAAGGAGATACCATCATTATCACTTCAATAAGACTACAAGTATGCCTCAACTCCTTCCCGATGCAAGCCCGCTACAGAGTTATCGTTACCAATCCCGGCCCATCACGGGCCAAAAACAAGCGCTCTTACCTCAATACTCTCCCGACCCGGTGCACCAGGCCTCGTTCTCGGGTCCTCAAAAGCAGTATGCGCGACCCTCCCGCCTTTCACACCTGAACCCTCCTTCAACGCCTCCGAATCAAAGCACTCGAGCAGGATCCTCTCATCACCCGTCATCCCGCTCAGGTACCACCACTGCTGGTCGGGGCTATACCTGATCCCCGCCGTCTGGCCGACATACCCGCTCCGATACCTATGCTCGACGGGCACCACATCCTCATCCTTGAGCGTCGCGCTGCTCGCAAACGCAAGCGGGAAGGACTCGACCGGCTCCTTATTCAGCGGCCGCCAGACGTTAATGATCCTGTACCTCCCCCGCAGCAGCCTGTCCGCCTCCTCGCCCAAGTGGCGCCTCACCCGTAGCTCGGCCGAGGTCGCAGTCTGGTCTATGTGGACCCTCGTGACCGGGGCGCGGTGGGCGTCCGGCCTGGCGCGCCGGATGGTGTGGTCGAAGAACACGACCTTGCTCGAGCCGGGGACGTGGTCTAGGAGGAGGCGCTCGAGCTCCGGGTAGTATTTCTGCCTGATGGAGTCGTCGTCGAGAAACTCGGTCTCGGACGAGGGGGGCAGGTCGCGTATGATGGCGAAGGCATCGTTGTCGAGCGTGAAGGAGGGCTCGCGGCCGCGGGCGTCGTGGATCGTCACGTGGTGGGGTGCTGCGCCGAAGTTGCGCTGGGGTTGGCCCTCGGGGGGCTCCTCGACGTAGTTGAAAGGGGCAGAGCCGTCGGCGGGAGGGGAGTAGAAGTTTAGGGTTGCGGTTACGTCGCCGCGGGGGATGTGGGAGGTTATGGCCATTGCTTAAAGACGATGTGTAAGTGCTCGAGGGGCGGTTATGCGGAGAGGGTCTGTTTTTGTCTCAAGGGGTGTTCTGGTTTGTGAGATGAGGCTACGGATGTCACGACAGGCTGGCAGTGAACTGATCGTGTCAGACAAGAATGTATGACAAGATGTGCTGTTTGTCAATGGACCTTCTGATGAGATCACTGAGGATGCCGTTGGACTGACTCAAGAAAGTCGCGAGGCCTCTTGCCTTCTCTTATACGAACCTGTCGACTAGGATTTCAAAGCATCGAATTGCAAAGCAGAGGCCACACGGGCCCATGATGCGTAAGGCTGTACCTAGAAGAAATCCCGAGAGTCTGATTGATCGATGCCATCCCAACCCTCGATCACGTCATGAGCGTAGGGCCTAAAAATCATCAAAGCTACCTTACAATAGAGGGTGGCCGCTAAAAGGACGTTCTTCCCCGCGATATGACAAATATGACACGCTTGAGAAACTGTTCGCGATTGGACAATCGGGCAATGTGCCTCGGCATGTTGATAATCAACCCTAACCCTCCAGCGCCTAGCGGGGAGACCTTGTTCCCGCAAGGCGAGCCCCCGCAGTGCACGTGTGATTGGCTACAAGAGGTAAGCCTCGAAGAGCTACCCTGGCCTGAATGTAAACAAAGTGGATGCCAGCAAAACAGCAACGCGTATTTTCCAGAACCTCAAGGTCCATGCTCGGGAACACGGGCTAAGCTTCGCGACTGTCTCACTTTGGATGGATACTGGTCTACGATAATCGATAACCTGCCACGATATCTTCATCTCTCATCATGGATATCATGTCCTCGCCCGATCCGCTGAATGCGTCGCTCGAGGGCTCGGCCCTTATGTCGTCTCGTCGAGTGACACGGAGTCAATCCCAAGCATCTTCGGGATTATCGTCCGTCAATCCGTCTCCCAGAAAGCAGACGTTTGCTCTGGATGTCGGAGACGAGCGGTCACCGCAGAAGATCCTTGTCACGGTGGAAGCGGACGACAGACACTCGCACAGCAAAGTGAAGCGCAAACTATTCCAATCGCCAACACCGAAAAGGGTAATTCGACGGAGAGAAAAGACGACGACTACAGTGGTGCCGCTGAAGGGCCTTACGGATGATGAGGGCGACGCTCCGTCAAGCTCAGTCGCGCCGACACCGAAGCGACGAGGCAGACCACCAAAATCAGCTGGCACTCCGGCTAATACAGCGGCGAAGAAGAAGGCGGCACCGATGCGCAAGACACCCGGACGGCCTCGGCGGGCAAAGATGAGTGAATCTGAGGACCTCACTTCCGATGTCAGCGTTCCGGACCCCGATGCGACCCCAAAGCCTACCCGAACAAGAACATCAATCAAGCGCAAGAATGGGACACCCGCGAAGGAGGCAGGGGAGACGCCGAAACCCAAGAGACGAGGTCGTCCTCGGCGAATGTCCGTGGTAGCAGACGAGGTTATGGTTGGTGCTGCTCAGTCGGACGCGGCCGATGCGGACACCGGCGACAATATTTCTGTGGCCACAGAGCAAGATAATGCTTCGGCTGCCGGGACCTATGCTTCTGCACCGCCGTCCAGTCACGGAGGCGACGACGACGACATCTGGATGGCTACCTTGTCAGATCCGCCTACGCAGCAGCTTGGCACGAGGCAATCGCCTGTCGAAGAGCAGCGAACTGATGCTGGCGACCGAGACGAGGCACGACTGCCTTCTGTTGATCGACAAACGGAGACTGACGACGGAAGTGAGCCGCACGTGGACTCCGGCGCTACTGGACGATACAGCGAGGCGGATTCCGTTGCAAGCTCTACACGTGGGAATAGCGTGGAGAAGGACACCATCATGGTTCAGGAGGAGTTCACCATGATTTCCATCAATTCACTGCCATCGATGCAAGGACACCTGAGCGTCTCTGCCAGCCAGTACGAGATGGGTGATGAAACCAACATGATAATCAACCAGACCCTGGAATCCTTGCGACATAGCCGCACCGAGTCTCGGCCGAAAACCCCTTACGAGGACGAGGTCTCGTTCGTCGGCCCATCGCCAGAAAAGACCAAGGTCCCGCTACCTGCGAATAGTTCACTGCTCGCTCCACCTACTTCTTCACCACTTGTCAGACCCAGTCCGAGGAGAGCTAAGGCGCAGGATTTGGCTAGACAACTGGCTCTCAAGTCTCTACAGAATCAACAGGTTTCCGAATCACCCCAACGCCAACCTATGGAGATCGAGCCCAAAATGCAGGCTGCCGAAGAGCCAAGCGTATATGACGACTCTTTCTCCGAGATCCCAGAAGCAGTACTGGAAGCTGTAACACCGAAGCCGATGCGCCGTGCGGTGGCCGATGTCCATGAGGACTCCTTCTCGGAAATTCCAGAAGCGGTGCTTGAAGCCGCCACGCCCAGTCGATTCCGTCATGATTCAGCCCCGGACCAAGAGGATCCAGAACCGTCTATCCAACCGTCTATTGAGCGGTCTTCTTCGAGGGTGAATCCTCCTAATCCCCAGTCAGATTCGAACAGGCTGTTGACCCCCGATGAGACACCCTCGCCAGTACCGTCAGAGAGCGACGAGGAGAAATTACAGAGCGCCATGAACGAGCAGAGCGAATCAGAAATGCAATCCTCACCACCGGTTCTCAGCTCCTCCCAGCCGGAGCAGTCTTCCGTTGTCCGCGCTTCCAGGCGAGGATCGTCCGAGACGCCCGCCCTTCAAGTGCCTTCGTCGAGGTCGCCGCCTCGTATTGAAGTGGTTAAACGAGACAGCCAGGCACTCGCTCCTCCGGAAATCGCCCCTCGTCCGACCTTGTCACCTATCGTTAGGGCTGGCCGTGCTCTTCAGATGGTCACGTCGGACCCTCCATCGCCTCCCGCACGCTCACCTTCTCTTGGAAGTCCGTTCCGAGCATCTGTCAGCAAGTCTCCAGCGCCGCCGATGGCTGCTACTCAACCGGCACCAATAGCCGCGGCGCAGGCAAGCCGTGCCCCTCAACCCGCACCAGTTATTGCTGCTCCACAGCAACCTTCGCCTGTTGAGGAGCAACGTTATAGCCCGTGGTCAACCGCTTTTGCACCCTTCAAGCAGATTAAGAATCTGGTTGTCCAAGGAGCTCAGGTGTTCTCCTCACCACGCGCAGCACAACCAGCCGCGGAAGAGAACCCATCTGTCCCTTCTACTGCCAACAAGGCACCACAAGAGAGACACGATACTCTTTCCATGCACAACTCCATGTTCACTCTCGGCGGTGGGTCAGTGGACCAGGCTAGCAGGACCAGCTCCGTCGAGGCAGAAGCAGCGTACGAAGACGAGATGAGCTGGCAGGCGGAGGAGGCGCCTGCTCCTCGGATGCAGGAGAGTTCACACTACGCTAGTTCGACCGTACAGGCACGGCGAGGATCGGATGTCGGCAACATGTCAGACGTGGACATGGAATCGCTGGTCGAGGAGTCGTTTGTAGAGGGCGATGATGAAGAAGGACAGGAGCAGGAGCATGCCGCCGACTATGATGACGATATCTGGGCTGTCGAAGCGCAACGTCCCACACCCGGACGACCGCAGCCGAAGGTTCCTGAGAGGGACCCGGTCCTCAATCCTCCGCGGAGAAGCAAGTTGCCCAGCCCTTGGAGGCGGAACAGCAAGCGGCTAGTCTACAATGACGAGCTGCACAAGTTGGCCAGTGATACTGCCGATAAGGACGAGGAGTACAGCTTACTCTCGCAGTTCAGTGGCAAGGACCCCGGTGTGAGCGTCCAACCTGCCAACCAACCTAAGAAGGTCGACCTGTCGGCTTTCTTCTCGTCACCAGCCCTTCTACCAGAGGTCCTACCGCCGGGAGTTAGTTATCCCAAGGCTGCGCAGCGTCCCTTCGACCGGGAGGCATCTGAGAACAGGCCATCATTTGCAAGCGGTCTCAACAAACTTGCAGAGCACCCAGCAGAGGTGGAACCGGAGAGCCAGCCTCGTGCCGGGCCCTCTGTTGCGCGGAGCCTCTTTTCATTTGATCGCCGAACTGACGAGCCTCCCTCAAGCCTGACCAAGGCCCTATCACTTCCTTCGGTGCCGCAGAAAGAGCTGCAAATCGGAACCCAACGTCGAGTGGACCTTTTCTCGCCCGTGAAGCTTGCCTCTAGACTGGAGCGGTATGCTGCTGAGCACGCATCGTCATCACCCACTACGCCGCCTCGTCAGCTGTTTCCTCACATTCCACAGAAGAGGGACTTCACTCCTCGCTCTGGCCAGAACGGGAACTCGCTGTTTGCTCCAATTTCCGCGCATCAGCCCGCTGTGTCTCCGGAGCCCTATGAGGAGGCCATATCAGATGACGAAGACGAGGCAGAGGAGACGCCGTCACCGCAGCCCTACAGCTCCTCCCCCGCCCAGGACTCGAGCTTCATCGCTCCGGTTCTCAAGCCCCTTCCCAGCCGCGCCCAGTCACCCACCAAATCCTGCATCCGCTCGCCGCTGAAACCCAAGACGCCAGGCCGCGTCGTGGAGTTCACGAGCAGCACGCTCTCACCCCTCGCCCAAGCCCAAGCCCGCGCCGAACAGCGGCCCTCTTTCTCAGCGAACGGGCTATCCTCCGTCGGCAACGACGACCTCGACAAGGAAAACCGACCGACTGTGACTGACCCCTCCAACCCGGCGGCAGCATCTAAGTCCTCATTGCTAGCGCCCAATAGCAACATCCCCCACCTGCCGCCGCCCACCCCGCGCCTCAGCGCCACGACCTGGACCCGCTCCCATTGGGAGCGCCTCGACGCCCTCCTCCAGCACCGCCGCAGCGCCGGCGCGCTAGCCTTCCAGCTCGCGCACCCCATCCCCAAGACCTCGTCGACGCGCCCCAAGCTTTTGGGGAAACAGGTCGTCGCGCAGGGCGAGGCCATGACGCTGCAGCAGTGGCACCTCGACGTGGTGGACGCCTTCGCGGCCGAGCTCGGCGGGAGCGGACACGGATGGGACGAGAAGGTCCTTGCCAAGCGGGTTTTCGCGCTGCTGGTTGGGGAGGAGAGGAGGCGGACGGGCAAGATTGATAGGAGTAAGCGGTCGGAGGGGGACTGTGTGTTTTGAGTAGACAGAGAAGGGAGGACTTCGTATCTGCGTGTCGAGAGAGGTGCTCAACTCGGTTTCAGCACGTGGAGGAGAGATTGTTAGTGAAGTATTGTTTTTCCTGGATGGCGTTATGAATAGGGGGTCGGGATTATCGCAGGAGCGTGGCACAGGTGTACTCTGGGTACCCTTCTTCTGGAGTGCTAAGGAGGTTGTATTCAGACTATGGGGACAGCATACAGAGGAATACTTGTTCATTTTCAACTCAAGCGGAGACCAAGTGATACCATGCCTACGCCCAGTCTTCTCCCCGAGGGTAGACCTACTGTATTACACCTGTAGGCTGCTGTCGGGTCTCCTCTTGCGCTTCAGTGGCTATGGGCGACGCTTCCGACGTTCGACCCAGACTAGGTAACATGGGGATGGTTTCGTTGTACCGAACAGGGTTGGCTCGGCCTTGGCCATGATGCTGGTTAAAGTCCAGGGGAAACTTTACGCATCTGGACCTCAAGCACGAACATGAGAGACACGGCCTTGTTCAGGCCATATGTACCTTGAAAACGTCCAACTCAGTACTCCCCGTGATTATATACAAGATGCAGGCCAACATCACAACAAACGAAACAGCCGGGAGTTCAATCGAGCAACAACCTTTTGGTCTGTGAACACCGCCACCTCACGCAGGTATCACCCCCTATCCTTACGCACCGTACGCGACCTGTCCCATCGGCTTGTCATCCTCGATACCCGGTGCCATAAAGTTAGTCCGCGGGTCGCCCGTTGCCTTGGCTGCCGAGCAGCGAGCCATTGTCGGCGAGCTATCGTGTATGTTAGCAGATGATCGCGAAAAGGGAACAGAGAGCAGCTGACCTCCTCGAGATAACGTCAGTAAAGTAAAAGTTCTCAATAGGCTTCTTGAGCGGCGCGTTGGTGGGCTTGGACCCCTTGTTCTGGTCGACGAGCTGCACCTTGCTCAGCTGCCGCAGCGCCGCCGTCTCGACGACGTCGTACGCGGCCAGCGCCGGGCTGATCTCGACCATCCTGTCGCGGAGAGCCGCGACGTCGTCGTAGGCCAGCGGGGCGCCGAGGAACTCGCTCGCGGCGCGGATGATCTTCCAGTCGGTCCGCGACGCCCCCGGGAGACCGGTGGCCGCGCGCGTCATCTGCGTGCGGCCCTCGGTGTTGACGTAGGTGCCGGCCTTCTCGGTGTAGGCGGCGCCGGGGAGGACGACGTCGGCCAGCTGGGCGCCGGCGTCGCCGTGGTGGCCCTGGTAGACGATGAAGGCGTCCTTGGGGATGTCGGCGGGGTTGACCTCGTCGGCGCCGAGGAGCCAGACGAACTTGGGCTTGGTCTCGGCAACCTCGGTCGAGGGGGTGACGAAGCCGACCTCGAAGGCGCCCGCCCGCGACGCCTCGCGCTGGAGGATGTTGTAGCCGTTCCACTCCTCGGTCAAGAACTTGGAGGCGTTCTTGTCGACGAAGCTGCCGATGAGCTCGTAGAAGGCCTTGGCGTCGGGGTGGTCGGTGACGGCAGAACCGACAATGATCATGGGGTTCTTGGCGGCGAGAAGCTTCTTGCCGAACGGTCCAGCGAGAGCCTTCTTCAGGGCGGCAAAGTCGGTGCCGAGATGCTCGACGTCAAAGGTAGAATCGAAAGTCTCGCCAACGAGACCAACCTCGAGCTCTGAGCGCAACCAGTTCTTCCTGATGCGGGCGTTCAGGACAGCAGCCTCGTGCCTTGGGTTTGTTCCGACCAGGAGTATGCAGTCGGTGTGCTCGATGCCCCAGATCTTGGAGTTGAAAAGGTAGTTGGACCGCACGTCGATACCGTGTGCAATGGGTTGGCTGCCGGTAGGCGTATCAAGAGCGAGGTTCTCCGAGCCGAGTTTGTTGGCAAGGTCCTTCATGGCCACCAGAGACTCGACCTCAGTCAAGGCTCCGGCAATGGCCTTGAACTCGTTGCCCTTGGGGGCCAGGACTTGGTAGGCTTGCGAAATCTCGGTCAGAGCCTGCTCCCAGGTAGCCGGCTCGAACTTGCCTTCCCGGCGGACCAAGGGCAGAGTGAGACGCTGCGTCTTGAGGCCGTCGCAGGCGAAGCGAGTCTTGTCGTTGATCCACTCCTCGTTGACATCGTCGTTGAGCCTAGGCAGAACACGCATAACCTCAAGACCGCGCGAGTCGACGCGGATGTTGGAGCCCAGACCGTCCAGGACATCGATCGACTCCGTCTTCTTCAACTCCCACGGCCTGGACTTGAACGCCCAAGGCTTCGCTGTGAGCGCTCCCACGGGGCAGAGGTCGATAACGTTGCCAGAGAGCTCCGAATCCAGGTTTTGCTCCAGGTAGGTACCGATCTGGATGTCGTTGCCACGGCCCGTCGAGCCCATCTCGGGGGCACCGGCGATATCGTTGGAAAACCGGATACACCTCGTGCAGTGGATGCAGCGATTCATCGACGTCTTGATCAGAGGTCCGATGTTCTTGTCCTCCACAGCGCGCTTGCCTCCAATCTCGTGAAACCGGCCACGGTCGCCTCCATATCTCATCGACTGGTCCTGGAGATCGCACTCGCCACCTTGGTCGCAAATGGGGCAGTCCAAGGGATGGTTTGCGAGCAAGAACTCCATCACGCCTTCTCGCGCCTTGTGTGTGAGGGGCGAGTTCGTCTTGACCACCATTCCTGGTTGTACTGGCCATGCGCATGACGCGACCGGCTTTGGCGCTCTCTCGACTTCGACGAGGCACATGCGGCAGTTTCCTGCAATCATGAGCTTCCTGTTATTGTGTGGTCAGTCTTCGGCTATGTTTCCGCGAGGGTTCGGGACTCGGTCGAAGGGACGTACTCGTGGTAACAATATCTAGCAGACGTTAGCGGAAGTCTTGCAGAGACGAAAGCATAGGGATCGGGCATACCTTGGAATAACAACACCGGCCTTCTCGCATGCCTGGATGAGCGCGGAACCAGCTGCGGCGCGCGTTAGTCAAGCTCCTCCACAAGTCCTCTCCGAAGCGCATACCTTCTATAGACACCTTCTTCCCGTCTTGTCAAACCGTTAGCAATCCCGTCCACAGCCTAATATTGACTCAGTGCTCACCAATGGTAAGCTCAACCTCGGCATTCCTGCTCGCCGTGGTCGAGAGACAGCGGCTGGCCACCGCGGCCTGCCGGCTGGATCGCCATGCTGTGCGCCCTAGAGCCTGCCGCAACATCGTGTCGTATCCTCCACTTGCAAAAGGAGAGGTGAGTTTGGCAAGTTCGTTAGGGGGGTGGGCGTAGGTGGCGGCAGTGAGGGCCTGGAGTTGACGTCGTCCAATTTGGATTTCAATTGCCAGAGCTTGGGGGAGGTTCGGGATCAAAAGTGGCGCTAGCGCGCATTATAACATCACGCTTATGATTGGCCGGCAGCTTCCCGTCCTTGTTAGTCAGCATCAATTTCTCGACATCAAAACTGCACGGGTTTTCCGATTTTCTCTCTCGTCTCTTCTTCTTTTTTCTCGATATTTAAATTGTACTGGGCACATTTTATTGTAGGTGAGCTTGGGTTGCTTCGGCAGCTTCTATCGAGTCCTCCTCTATCTTGTGCTCTAGATCACGCGAAAAGGCTCCGTTATGGATACGTGCAAGAGGTGTTTCACAGCTCGATGAGCAATGTTTCTTACCGCCGGTAGCCACATCCTCTCACCACCATGAATGTAGAATTGATACCCGTAGACGTATGATCTATTGAAGCCTCAGCCGATCTACTCCAGGATGTGCTATTACTCGGGGGGAGGGCCTGCCTATCTCCACCTCAACCGGTGCTGTGACGCTGATCCGGCCGCTTGCCAGCCTCCGCCAGCACCCTTTTCTCCTTTTCCAGCTTCTGCGAATAGTCGTGAACCCTTTTAGCTACCTCGTTACCATAGCCTCTCATATTTAGAGCAGCTTGGTTGACCGTATCCGCAAGATCCTTCGCAACCATTTCGCGAAGCGACACCTCACCGCCTGGCGGTGGCATGGCCGCCGCTGTCCGCTCCAAAAGCTTCAGCAAGTCATCCTCGTGCTTTATATTCAGATCATCCCTATTCGCCGGCGCCGGAGCGCTCATGTTCCCCATGATCCAATCCACCTCCTCCGGCGGCAGGCTCGGACCCGGTCCGGCCGGGATACCGTACATGGCTTCCGTCTGACGTCCGAACTGCATGATGGACAGCCTCTCATGCTCGGCCATGTGGACTAGATTCTCCAGCACCCCGGGTCGCTGGGCCTCCATGGCTGCGATTAGGCGCTCTAATTTCTCAATGCGATTGCGCGGAGGCTCGCGCGGTTTGGTGATGTCCATCTCGAGGGGCACAAAAATGCACGGAGCGATGCTCTTCATACGAGGTATCGGCTCTTCGGCGAGCACGCTTGGCTGAGTCTGAGGCTGGACATTGGCGGGAGACGGTGAGGTAGGTGGGAGGTCGAAGGAGATGCGGCGGTCAAAGGAGACTCCATGGTTGAGCGAGGGTCTCCGTTCGCTTGGTTGAGCCATGGTGGCACTCAGAATCTCGATATACTGGTAGGACTATGCGTCGCAGACTTCTTCTGGATGATGGGGTGATTGTGCTAGGAAATCTAGACGGATACAATCTTTCGAATCCCACAGTAGAGCGCAGATAGCTGGCTCCGACCAGGTTTCGTCGGCGAAATCGTGTCGCTTGCCTTTCTTCTGGTAGGTAGCTGTTGAATTTAGCTGGGTGACACTTGAATGAGGGCTTGGAGAGTTGCTTACCTTCAGCTTCCAATCGGGCGTCGTCAACCCAAGCGTAACAGCATCCTTGTTGACACTATTGTTGTCAAATGTCTATGGACTAAAGCTGAATTCCAAACGCAATAAGGCGTGGTTGTTGAATGTTCTGAGAAGCTAGCCGGTTTTGGAGTTGAAAAGCTGGCGTCTATGGAAGTTGAAATTACTGGAGATAGGTTCGAATGCTCGACCATGCACGACGCCTTAAGGTTGTCACATACAGGACAAATTCTTTGCGTTTCTCACAAGGGCCTTTTCAATCTCGAACTAAGTAAATCTACAACCTGGAACCTGCATTCTCTGTTCCCCAGAACATGACTCAGTTTTGACGTTTAGTTCTTTCAGCTATGTCGCTGGTCTCAATACGTCAGTATCGGAGTGCCCATCCTCAACCCAGCAGCGAAAGCTTGGCAAACGCAGCAATAACAGGCGGCTCCTGCTTCACGTTCCTTGCCTCAAGACTCTCAAGGAACACCCCCGCGCCACCAGCAGTCCGATACCCATTCCCCCCTTCTTCCTCATCCCCAGCACCAACCTCCTTCGGCGCCGTCGGCCACACCTGCCCAACAGCAAGCCTGCACCCCTCCACGACCTCAGCAACCAGCGCCTCCACCGCCCTAGCCCTCTCCGCCATTCCCCGCCTCACAAGCCCAAACACGAGCCGCTCGATCTCCTCCCTCGTGCTCTCCACCCGCTCCACCAGCCTCCTGACGCTGTTCACCAGGTACTCCTCCTCGTAAACCGTCCCCTTCCTGCCCCTCGCGCGCTTCTTCTCCTCCCTCTTCCGGTTCTTGCTCGTCGCGCGGGAGACGTTGCTCCCGACGGTGCCCACGCTCCCGGCCTTGCCCGTGTACCGCGTGAACAGACTCGCGCTCGTGCTAACCCTCGACGTCGCTACCGACACATCATCCGGGATGTCGCCCGCCCCGCCGCCGCCACCGCCGCCGCCCCTGACATCACCCTCGTAGAACCCCAGCGGGTCCTCGACCGCCTTCCTCCGCAGCTCGACGATCCGCGGCACCTGCGCCCGCAGCTGCGCCTTGCAGTCGGCCAGGAACTCGGTCGCGCCGGACAAGGAATCGGCGAGCCCGGCGTCGACGGCCGTCTCGAGCAGCTCGGGCCGGCCGTGCAGCGCGGCCAGCCTCATCGCGTCGGCGAAGAGGGAGCCCTTGCACAGGCAGCGGATCGCCTCGGGTATGTCGCGCAGGTGCTCGGCGTGCACGGCCGCCGCGCCGGCGTAGTCCTTCGCCTCGTACAGCGCCTCGGCGAGATCCGTGGCCAGGGCCGCAATGGCCTCGGGCGCCAGGGCCGGATGATGCTGCTGGGAGGCGGTGAAGAGGCACTCGCGCCATGAGGTCGCGCCGGCGGAGGAGTAGCAGCTGGTCGCCTTGGCGAAGTTTTGCACGGATTCGTAGGCTAGGCCGGCTTCGCGGAATTTGGACGTGGATTCGAGATGTGAGGCGTACAGTTCTGTTAGGATCTTCTGCGCGGCCGCGTCGTAGCGGTAGAGGTCTAGGGCGGTCTTGTAGAGGTTGTGCTTGGCGGTGTACTTTTGGACTTCGTCGAAGACGTTGAGCGCCTTGAGGTGGCCCAGGGCTTTCTCCCGGCGGCTGAGGTGATCGTCGATGGCGAACTTGCGCCTGAGGGGTGGTAGCTGGTGGAGGTTCTGGATGAAGGGGAGGTATTCTCTCGGATCTCGTTGTGACTGCTGTGCCACGAGGAGGGCGAGGTCCAGGTTGTATAGGCCTAGTGCGTGGTCGTAGAGCTTGTTGACGTCGGCCAGGAAGCAGATGTGCTCTACTGCCGTTTCTACTAGCGCTTCGTCCTCGCTCATGAGGCCCGCTACCATGCGTAGTGCGTCGTCGAGCGCTGGCGGGTTCTTGCAGACGTGAGCTGTGATGATGTTCTGGAGGTTGGCGTTCTTGCTCGTCTGCAGCGTTACAAGGACAGCATCGCAGATCGAGTTGACCTTTAAAGGCTGGCCGGGTGTTAAAGTGGCTGCAGGGACGTCGAGTATTTGGTTCTTCAACGGGCGCGTGTCCTTATACATCGCTTGCGTGACATCCTCCTCCCTTAGCGACGACAAAAAGAGGTCGATGTATGTGGTGTCTTTCAGTTGGTCAAGAAATAGACCGACGTTGTCGAGAAAGGCCTCTGGTCGGTGGTCGTACAGGATGTTCATGTCCACTCGCTGTGTTCGGCACGTGGCGAAGGCTTGGTCGTACCTCTTTTCGTCGATTAGGTGTCTAATACCAGCCACTACCATTGCCCGCGGGAAGATAGTCTCCAGGTTTCCTCTCGGCATCTGCAGTACTAAGCTCATGTTTGTTGGCATAGCAGTGACTAGCTTTGCGCCACGCTCGATGCTCCTGCAACGCTCATCAACTTCGGGGTCATCAGCCGGAACCTCCATTTCTAGATACTTGTTAGTATACTCTAAGCTGACGAAAAATAGGACAGACTCGGCATCTTACCTTCTGGCCTGTCCAAGTGAGCGAACTTGAGCAGATGGTTGCTTGTCGTGAAGATGAGGTGGCTTGGAGTGACCAAAAAAGAAGTGCAATTCTTGACGAGCTGTCGCGAGTTGACATATAAATGACCACCCTTCGAGAGGCCAAATGCTAAGAGCTCTCCATTGTGCTCAATGATCTCGGTCCAGGGCAGATACGTCGGGAAGCTGACGGGCAGTGGTTCCGTGGTGTCCGGCGACACTTGTAGGAGCCTGCCGGTGTGCTCCTGAGCAAATAAACGGAGGCCGCCATTGATAGTGCACTGTCCAATGCTGGAAACAGCATCTGCCTCGACCATGTGCATGGCCACCTTATCGGACTCTTGGTACGACGCAACCGAAGAGATGACGACTGATTCTCCGTCGACAGAGAGCACGCGAACTCCATCATCCGCTCTGGAAAGTTGCAGCGGTGTTCTGCCGTCGGCCCCGTTGAGAGCATTCCGCGTCACAACTTTCGGCGCCAGACATCGACCGTCCTTCGTACCAAGAGAGTAAGTATCAACTCCAGCGTGGTGCAGCACCCAAAAGCGGGTGTTATCCGGAGCGACGACGACGTCTATGATACTGAACTCAACCTCGAGCTCGAACATAGCCATGGGTGGCGGAACATTGGCTGTCCTGATTGGAGTGATCTTCAATGTCTGACCATCGATAACGCCAACAACTCCGAAGTCGTGAGGAGGAGTCACTGAGCCCCTGTGCGTACAGAAGATGTACTCCCGGGAGATGATCGTGTTTGATGTTGCGGCGGCAAACAGAAGAGCCTTCTCTGGATGCCAAGAGAAACAAGACCGTCTATATCCTGTCCTTATCTCCTGCTTGAGATACCAGTGGTAGTTACCCGTGGTCCACAGCTGTATCCTGTCCTTCAGGATGACGGCGAGAACCGTGGAGTCAGAGTTCCATTCCAGGGCTATATCGTCAGCAGCACCGTTGGCACCTGCCGGTATCCGAAGCTCGAACTGGCCGTGTCTCAATCCATTCCTCTCAAAGAAGACGACCTCGATCTTGGTGTCGGATGTCCGTCGAATGCCGGCTATGAGGTTACCACTAGGCCGCCAGCTCAGACTTCCTTCCAAGAAGTCGACCGGCTCGCTCACGCTGTCCAGCACTCCTTCGCGTGTGTACACTCGGATCACTCTCCTAGATCCTGGCTGAACGGAATTGACGGCAACATACGCGCCGTCTCCTCTCCAGCTAATTGTCTCCCGACCGTCATCCCTGCTGGATAGGACTCCCTCGTCAACCTTCTCCGGTATCGTCGGGTCGCGGAGGGCCTTGGCCTTGGCCCCCTTGCCCTGGAACTGAGTCTCTTTCTTGCCCCATCCGACAGACACGTGCTTGGACGCCTTCAGGTCCTCGGCAGTCATGCTCGCCTCGGTGATGCCATCGAAGGTCCTGCTCATGAAGAGCACCGTGTTCGCCTTGGTGGTGATGAGAAGCAGCTCTTCGTCCGGCGACCATCGCGCGGCGGTGATGCCGGCATCGATGGAGCCGACAATCTCAATGTGGGGATCATTGGATGCATCCGTCTCCCGGACGATGACGATGTCGCCTCCTTCAAGCACGAGGCACGTCGTGAGGTTCTCGCCGAAGTGGTGTAGGCTCACTATCCTGTCGACGGCAAGATCCGGGTTTGGACTTGGCGCATCCCATGAAGCTACCGTCTTACAGTGGCTTGGTGATGAGGTCAGACTTAATGAGACTGTGGAAAGGGATGACGATACTCACAATCTGGAGGACGAGCGGCTGCTCGACAGTCGAGCTAGTGTGATGTTCGAGTCCTGTTCGGTAGGTCCGAAAGTGGCGACAACCTCATCGTTAGCTGCATCCCAGCATGTCGCCGTGAAATCAGATTCTGCCTTCCAGTGGCTGTGTCGAATGCTGCGTAAATTCCTCATCTTTGGTAGGGGGACATGTGAAGTTGCGATTTCAGGGCGGGCTAGTCTGTCGGCACGGGATCTGGGCACCTCAGTGTGTGTCTGTATAGGGTGGTACTAGACCTTATTCGTGATCTTGATATTTGCTGTTACTCGAAATTTTTGGAGTTCTGGAGCTGTTCATCCATGGATGGATGCGACGAGAGTAGACAGCAAAGTATAGGATACCTCTATATCTCCTCATTTATTCTGAAAAGTGAGCTCATGCGAGTATCTGGTACTTAGCCGCAAGCTGCACAAGTTTAACGAATCATATGCGGAGTGACGTTCTGGAACCTGGAAAGCGTTCGACATCGGCAAATCACAAGCACGCCTGGTCCTCGGCACGGCTATTGCTGGCAGGGATGAGGTGCGGGCGGCCCCAGAGCTTTTCCGCCCAGTTCCCCATACTCCCCAACACGCGATTCTCCCTTGCCTCCAGAGCTCCTCGCCCCAGGTTCCAGATCTCTCGCTCCATCTATTTAAATGCGTTGAATATCAGAGCGTTCCCCTCGATTGAGAAGATTGGATTGAACACTAGGGCAGGTTTTGTCAGATAAGTGCAACCGTACCTGGAATTCTGGAGCAACTGTTACGAAAGTCGGTGTCCAACGGGAAATCAGCGGATATGGATGTGGCCTACAATCAACACGCGAGCCACGTCAGGCGGAAGAACAGGTCCACCACGAACCTCAACCGGCTGAGCCTGGCACCGCTCACCTCCAGGCTGCCGCTTGACGACGGCGCGAACATCGACGATTACCATCCGGAACCCCTCTCGGCGCCTCCATCATACCTACAGGGCAAGTCGGCGCCCACTACTCCGCGTTTACTGTCTAGGTCTCCCGGTCCCTTCCCGCGGCCAGGGGCTCAATCCGCGTCACACACCAGGGGCACATCTACTCCGACGGCTCTTCCGAAGGCCAAGTCGACTACCCATCTACACCAATCAGCTACATCAGCTCACGGTCCCCGAGGGCCTGGCCAAAGGCGGGGCAAAACGGGCGGTGTCGGCCGCGACGACAACCCCGCGGCCGCGGATGATACAGATTGGCTTTTGCGGGCGGGGGCCCTGATATACACCGAGACGCGCGAGTCCAAGGGCCAGTCGTGGCTCGTTTCGCGGGCCAGCTCGGTCAGCCTGGCCGGTAGCGATCCGGAACGGGCAGGGGAGGAGGCCCAGCTGGCACGCGAACGCGAGTATTTCGCCAGCCGCCATGCGAGCCGCAGGGGCAGTTTCATCGGGGACGAGCCGGTGTACGCGTCTTCGCCGTCGGCAAGTCGCCTGGGCAGTCGGTCGCAGAGCAGGGTCGGCAGTCGAGCAGGCTTGATGACCCCCTCGGAGCGTCGGCGGTCTGTTGACGGGTATTTCGGGCACAGTATCCATCACCATCATCCTGCTCAGTTGGAGGACGAGGATGACGAGGACGCGAGCTACGCTGCTGGTCCGGACTTCGTCAGCTTGGACACGAAGCTTGAGGCTGTCGAGGTGGACACGAGTTACGAAGATGAGGCGCACGTGCGACGGCTTGTGAAGGATGGCGGGCCCAGTGGTGGGAATTGGTTGGGTAGCGTTCTCGGATGGGGGTTATTCTCTGTCGAGGAAAACGAAGAGGAGTCGGATGGGGAGGGTGATCGAGAGACGACGGGGGACGATGATCAAGGCGAAGGCGAGGCCGTCAAATTTCCAACTCCGAGTAGGCGGAAGTCCACAGTCCGGCAGTTCGAGACCCTTCCTTTGCCCGCCGAGGAACGAGTTCCCCCGCCAAAGGATGACGAAGGCGGTTGGCAGGATGCTGCCTGGCTCCTCAGCGTCGCTTCCAGGGTCTTGCTTTGAGTATCGTCTCCTCCCGCTCAGGCCCTGTCAGTCTTCTCCTCGCGCGTACGAGTTCTTGACAACTAGCGCTAAACCGGGCTTACTCCCCCGGCCCATGGTCCGAGCGAGGGCCTCAGGCTAATGCAAGAAGGGACCTTTCTCTCCAACTCCAGAGATATATGTGTAGAGATAAAATGCACATCCGCGGAGTTTCCCTCACCTTGATCTCTTCTGGTCGTACGGTGTCGATCACTGCGCGAGGTGATACTGGACTGGAACCGAAGGGTTGCGAAATTATCTACTGCAGCCGCCGGTTCACATGTCGCTTGTCTCTCAGGCCGGTCGTTGTGCAGAGCTTGACCCCTCGAGGTCCTGAATGGTCCAAGGCGTCAATCTCACATCGGGGGCTAAGGCCCGGGGGGTTTCATCTCGCCGAGGCGGTCCTCCTCTCCTGTTCGCGAAGTATGTGTGGGAGCTGGGAGCATGGCCGGCGGATTCTGCCCGACGAAGGCCGTCATTTGGACCCTTCGATGGAAGGTTCTGGCAGAAAGTGCAAGCATCTTACTTTGACCAGATTTAGCCAAAGCGTCTTCGTCATGCACCCATGGACCTTTCTTGATAGGTGCGGCATGGCCGGTGGAGATATCGGGTGGTGGTGAGCAGCACAAAAACCGGTTTTGGGAGTGTAACTTATGCAGTTTTCATGCAGGTTCAGAGGGGAAATGTCATTTACCTGTGTCCAACTGACAAGATGAGGAAGTCGCCGAACAGGTCCAGGGGCCCAAGATGCGTGAGCCGATGACAATCGTGCAATGTGGTCCGATGAGCTCTTTGAATGACACCTCCCACTCGAGGTCCAATGCATGCAACAAAAAAGTTGAGATATCCCGTGCTTGAAGCTCTCTTATTTTGGAAGAGAGACAAGCTTTCCTGAAGTCTCCTCATGTACCGTATAAGCCCGTCCCGATTGTTGCGAGGCGGGCAGGAAGGCACGAGACGCAGAGGTGTGGTAGGTCAACAATGTGTCCGGAACCAGCTCCGAGAGCAAGGGGCCGATGAGGTGCGTTTTCCTATCGCTGTGGGTGTTGCGGCGAACGGACGCTGTGTGTTGGATATTGCATGCGGCACTTACCAGAGACCCTGTGTGCATAAAGCCAATGCGGACATGTCACAAGCAGTACTGTGGTACTAGTGCCTGTCCATGCAAAGGATTTAATGACAAGGATGTTTCGGGGGTGTAATCGGGAGCGGGGAGCCAACCTTCCTGTTTTGTTGGAATCTTGATGAAAGCTTTCTCACGAACCATAGATTCCATCTGTGGGCGGTATCCTTGCAACATGAAGATAGAACTATTTGGTTGGAGGGTGTGTTCGAAGGGCAGCGAGTGAGCGATATCCTGGCAAGCCCATAACAACGTTCGGATCTCAGACCAACCAGAAAATGGGACACCAGTTTGACTTGATGCTGGATAGATGTTTTACGGCTTTCACGGATGGAATCATCCGCGTGAAGGCAAACAGGGGCCGTCAGGAATGCAGAGGGTAGCGTGGTCTGCGTGGCTGCAGGGGCTGCCCCAGCTGTGGTTGGGCTTGACACGAATGACGGGACCGTATGGGAGCGTGGATAAGGTACCTTACTTCCCAGTATTAACAAGGCTCCGTGAACGGACATTGGCGTCCCGACGTTACTCGTCAAAATAAACGGTATTTCTTCGTCATGAATCATGTTCGAGACGGCACATACATCAGTGCCGAGATCCGGCCACTCTACTTGCAAGAAGATGTGCTAGCAAATACCTACAAAGCGGACCGTTTTAGCTAGAAAGACACTAGCAGAAATAGCCCGTGATTCCTAAGCTTCCCCGGTGGAGCAGCAAACTGCAAGGTAGGCCCCGGACGAGGTCAGGTCGAGTTCCCAAGTGCTGCCTGTTGACTGGCTCTTCAGGCAAGGAACTCGGCCGCAATACATCGACAGTGCATACCCGAGGAAAGGTCGCCGACTTTTATCGTCTAGCCGACTCCAGAAAAACGGGCTTGTGCGAGGGGGATGGTAGCGGCGTTGCGCCATTGCCGAAGGGAGGAAGAGCGCAAAAGAGGACACTGGTGTAGAATGTCGTCGTCTCAGCACCGCTAGAATCGCACGACAGCCAGCCAATGAGACGTGCCAAGGATGCATGGCCCATGCAGGTGTTTTGTGCGGCCTATGACGCTAGCCAGGCGCGGACAAGCGGTATGACGTCGGAAAAACCAAGTTTGTTTTGCGTTTTCCAATCCCACCTTTCCTTGCGCCTTCCCAGCCTTCCCCAGCTGCTGAATTTTGGTAGGACAGAGCTTAAAGCGGAATGCTGCGGGGCATGCATTGGCCTTGGTTTGGTGGGGTTGAGATGCTGGACCCTTCAAATTTGAACCCCTGACACGGACCTGTGGTTTGAAGTCCGGTCACCGCTGATTCGTCCATCTGCGTGTGCCAAGATTGGTAAGGTACTGCCTTGTTGGTATCTTGGAAACGCAACTGTCTCGACGTCTGAACATTCGAACTTGGGACTGCCCTGTAATTCATTACCTTTGCAGTAATAAAGTTGAGCACACGTTCACGGGTGCGTACCGAATAGGATTCGAGTACAAAATTTATGCGGCGAAGGGACTGTTGCTAGGAAAGGAGCTGTTGCCCCAGTTGGTGATGATGGATGGCCCTTGTCTGCGACCCTCATCTTCGCAGCGGTGACCCCATTCCCGACGTTTCTTCTAAGTGTACCTTATGTGCCGCGGGATCCGGTGTGCTAATAGTAATAAAGACTCCTATGCTTGTAGCTCGCCCTATGAAAAGAGTAGACAGCTAGGGTCCCGCATGTCGGCTCGAGACGACTTCAGCATCTTCGCTGACCATCGCAGCCCCCGAGCTGGCGACCTCAGATCTCGCTGGACGACCCTGCATAGCCGATAATACGCACGTACCGTACACAAACCATGGTATTATGTATATTATCTGTAGGAGCTTTTGTTGTCGTGCTGCACCACAACTCACCTTTGCATACATCGCCACTACGCGGACCGATGAGAGAGTCTTATCTAAATGGTCTCGGATGGCCTCTTTGGGGTTTCCGATCGCCTTCGGCGGATGTTCCTTTGATCATTCCAGGGCTGGTGACGACGAAGGGTACGCCGTCGATCCTTTTGCGGCTGAAAGCCGTAAGCCGTTATGTCATTTGAGAATAGTCTCTGTCGATCATCCAGGTCATCGCGGTTGAGCTCCCTTGGCCTGCCTTGGTTCCACAACTCGAGCGAGAGATCAGCGCCGGTAGAAGTGTAGACTCAGAGGGATTGCAGACGTTGTTCTCGATTTCAACCTTCTTCTCGATCGTGAGAGCGCCTTTCGATCCGATCCATCAACAATCCGTCATGCTGTGTGTCGCCGGCCGGGGTTATTCGTCCCTGGCTCGTTTGCTGCTGTTGCCGGCCGTATTGCGTCACTCGGAGCGGCGATGCGAGATATTGCGTCGCATATGCCTACCGCAGTAACTCACAGCTCACCGTCGATCATCTCCGGAAGACAACGCCTTCGCGAAGTGGGCTTACTGTGTACGGAGAGGAAGAAAGTAGAATCTTCGAAGCGACGATCATTACTCCAAGTGTATCCAACACCGGACCGAGACGAGCAAGCAGCAGGCGAGCTTTTTGCTGGCAAGCACAACGAGCTGCATGCACAGCTTAAACGGCACCTTTATTGACAAATCAGATCAGCATCGATAGCTCCAATGGTTGCACCGTGCTGGGAAGACAGCTGCGGGAGAAAGCGTAGTGTATTAGGTGTGTGTTCAGCAAGGCCAGATCTAGCAATAGCTTTGAGCTTGTGGCAGGTTCCAGGAGATAGCCCTGGAGACACCAGTGCTTGTTGGATGCAATGCCGATCGTTCGGGGCTGCAAGGCTGCCATTTCGCCAGTGTTCATGCCTGTGACATGGGGAATCTCTGATGTCGTACAGTCTACGTGCGTAGACATCTATTCCTCGTGGAGAATGACGCATCTTCGCCTGCTGCTGGAGAGAAGGGACAGATAGAGGCGCGAGGTTTCGGTTCTGCGGTTCAAGCTGATGATCGGCTGAAAGAAGGAGACAAGAGTGAGAGAGTTGCAGCACAAGTACACGGCTGCTGATGAGAATACGCTGACGGGGGGTTGGGTGGGCTGGGTGGGTTGGGTTATGGATTCCACGAGACCCTGCATACCGAGCCGCCGAACCGGAGCAACAAGCAACAAGCCTCCTGTTGAATACTTCCACAGTACGTAGCTTCGCATGTGCACCCGACCCGGCCTCCACCTCAAGCGGAGGTGATGTGGGAAAAACGGAGTAAATGTACTGTGGTAAGGTAGTCTGCCAGGTGCCACCCCAGGCACCGCACCTCATGTCTTGGTTTACTTAGGTAGGCTCCGTTTGATACGGAAGGCGGACAACCACACGCCGGCCCGGCGCTTGTACCTAGGGCAAAATACCTTGAAGCTTTGTTGTTGAAGTGCATTTGCTGACAATTTTTGAGCTCTGTGTCCAATCGTGGTGTAACCGTGCAGTGGGCCGGCAGCTACGATGCAGCGTCCAAATGGGAAAGGGACCGTGCTTCAGGTGCCATGACGAACTTGAAGTCAAAGTCACGGAATAGCGCGTCTAAAGTTCAGCCAACATTCTCACACTTCTACAGAACAGGAATGGCAAACAATGAATGATAGGATGTTGATGGCAGGAGGGAGGAGGCGAAGAGCCGCTGAGAATGCATTATCCTCGACTCGACGATTCTCCGTTCGCCTTTCCAGCGGAAACCTGCGGCATCGTGACGTTTTGGACAGAGGTGTTTGACGCCGCTTAGCTGAGGTATTAACAACTCAGCACTGTGCTCAACACTTTTTGTACTGTGCTAGAAAGCGGAAAGCTCAAAGACGTACTAGCCATGGCTTTGTAGCTTGTCTCTATCCCCGCTGCATTTACTCCGGTTATGAACTAGAGTATGTACTTACAGCTCCTATCCGTTACCTTTTGCGTTACAGTGTGCAATTCTGCATTTAGCTCAGACCTGCTAGCGAATCTTTCTCCCTGCTGTCAGCCCACGCCTCCACTATTTACAGATCGCTATATCTCCAATCCTCAGTCCCCCTCCCCTTGGCTGGCTCCCTGCAACTGCTTGTCGGTAAGGTACTCTCAGCCTTCCCCCTTCCCTGTCTCCGTATGTTCGCGCCTTCTCCCGTCCTGCTCGGCCAAAAGTCATCAAACGTCACCCTCAGGTCTGTCGTCCCCGTCTTGAACGTTCCGTCAAATGCGTGCTTAGATCGGCGCTATCTTAAAGTCTCTCCCCCGATTCACCACTAGATGTAAGGTAAGCCCTCCTCTCGGCTGCTGGTCACTAGCAGACCCCACACCTGTTTGGGGTTCCACGCACTCTTCCACGTTCTCCTGAACTGGGACTGATGACTCTTTCTGGACAGTTTGTCTCTACCGTTATCCTGCTTTTGCGCGCCCAAACCTACCCACAGTAGTCATCACCCGGGGTGGATAAAGCAGAAAAATCTCTTTTAACGCAAGCCGCCTATTCTTCTCCGCCGAGTCCCCTAGAAAAAAAGGCCGTCTACTGACCTATCAACTAGGCCTCCCCCTACCTGCTGATCGACAAGGACGGCCTGTCCCTAAATCACGAAATACAAAGAGCAAGGTACACTACATACATAGGTATTCGTGTGGGTTGTGTGGTGCAGTGCGCCCGTTTTGCAACCGCTCCGCATCATCCCTCGCTGCTGTCCGTCCGTGCTGCTTTGTTGGAACGGGACGGGCTCTGTAAGCCCTTGTCCGTCTGTTCCCCATACCGCCGCACTTCCTCCTCTCTCTGTACACTACCCTGACACGCACTACTACGTACCTTTCTGTCCCACGCCCACCCCCCCCCCCCCCCCCCCTCCGGGCAAGCCTTGACTTGAACCTGAAGAAACTCAACTCAACCGTAGCGCGGAGTCTCGCCTGCCTTTTCACTCTCCGTTGCTTTGCATTACCAAGCCTACATAACCGCACCGACGGCTCCTTCCCGGGTCTGTGGTAGCCGCAGCCGCTGGGCAGCTGATCTACACCCCCCCTTGGGCCTCAACTAAGCCTCTTCTACCCCCGTCTCGTCTCTTCCCGCCCAAGCTTGTCTGGGACTACCCCTTTGATAAGCGACCCCTATACCCACGATGCCTGATTCAGACGACAGAGTTGGTGTTCCCAACCCTACCTCTTCCCTCCTTCGGCTCCTCTTCGAATCCCTCTGACTGAAACAACTGCGACCCCGACGATGGCTTGGCTAACGAACCGCCCCAGCAGACCGACGAAGGCTCTGTTGAAATGCCTGACTTCGGAGACAATGTCGACCTGGCGACTTTCAGTCAGATCCTCGAGATGGACGACGACGAGGCCGATCGCGACTTTAGCAAGCCGCTAGTCTTCAACTTCTTCGAGCAGGCCGAGGAGACCTTTGGCAAGATGGACAAGGCCTTGTAAGTACGCTCGACACAGGTCTAGTTGCTCGTGATATGCCTCCTCTACTCCCGTTACTGTACCGAAGACGCCTCCCGTCACGTCTGTTTCGAGCGCTCGACTCTCTTTTGATCTGAGATGCGTTGACGACGTCGAGCACTAACGCGGCTTCCGTGTCTCAACAGGGCCAACAAAGACCTTGCCGAGCTATCCAGCCTGGGCCACTTTTTGAAAGGCTCCTCAGCAACACTTGGCTTTCTCAAGGTCAAGGACAGCTGCCAAGTCATCCAGCAATACGGCCACAAGCTGAATTTGGACGGATCCCCGGAACCTGACGAGCAGATCTGCCTTTCAAAGATCACTGAGGCCCTCCAGGCCGCCAAGGACGACATGGCCAAGCTCGAAACGATGCTCAAGAAGTTCTTCGGAGAAGGCTCGGACTAATGACGCTCAAGCGACTAACCACCCATCGCGCTGCACCCACCGTACCTATCCAGCACACGCGTTGCACGGTTGGCAGCACTAGCAACGAAGGCTGTCTCCTATGGGACGCGAAGGATTCTCTTGGGGGGACTCAGTGGTGTTGACGTTTGGGGGGGAGGAG